>ONZH01000082.1:600000-1022500 GCA_900303285.1 Rhinella marina | reverse complement strand
TCACATGAAGCTTGGATGCCCTGTGTGGGTGATTAGCTGAACATACAGTACAGACCAAAAGTTTGGACACACCTTCTCATTCAAAGAGTTTTCTGTATTTTCATGACTATGAAAATTGTAGATTCACACTGAAGGCATCAAAACTATGAATTAACACATGTGGAATTATATACTTAACAAAAAAGTGTGAAACAACTGAAAATATGTCTTATATTCTAGGTTCTTCAAAGTAGCCACCTTTTGCTTTGATTACTGCTTTGCACACTCTTGGCATTCTCTGGAGGAGCTTCAAGAGGTAGTCATCTGAAACGGTATTCCAACAGTCTTGAAGGAGTTCCCAGAGATGCTTAGCACTTGTTGGCCCTTTTGCCTTCACTCTGCGGTCCAGCTCACCCCAAAACATCTCGATTGGGTTCAGGTCTGGTGACTGTGGAGGCCAGGTCATCTGGCGTAGCACCCCGTCACTCTCCTTCTTGGTCAAATAGCCCTTACACAGCCTGGAGGTGTGTTTGGGGTCATTGTCCTGTTGATAAATAAATGATGGTCCAACTAAATGCAAACCCGATGGAATAGCATGCCGCTGCAAGATGCTGTGGTAGCCATGCTGGTTCAGTATGTCTTCAATTTTGAATAAATCCCCAACAGTGTCACCAGCAAAGCACCCCCACACCATCACACCTCCTCCTCCATGCTTCACGGTGGGAACCAGGCATGTACAGTCATGGCCAAAAGTTTTGAGAATGACACAAATATTATATTTTCACATGATCTGCTGCCCTCTGGTTTTTATGTGTGTTTGTCAGATGTTTTTATCACATACAGAAATATAATTGCAATCATATTATGAGTAAGAAAAGCTTATATTGACAGTTAGAATGAGTTAATGCAGCAAGTCAATATTTGCAGTGCTGACCCTTCTTCTTTAGGACCTCTGCAATTCTCCCTGGCATGCTCTCAATCAACTTCTGGACCAAATCCTGACTGATAGCAGTCCATTCTTGCACAATCAATGCTTGCATTTTGTCAGAATTTGTAGGTTTTTGTTTGTCCACCCGTCTCTTGATGATTGACCACAAGTTCTCAATGGGATTAAGATTTGGGGAGTTTCCAGGCCATGGACCCAAAATCTCTATGTTTTGTTCCCTGAGCCATTTAGTTATCACCTTTGCTTTATGGCAAGGTGCTCCATCATGCTGGAAAAGGCATTGTTGATCGCCAAACTGCTCTTGGACGGTTGGGAGAAGTTGCTCTCGGAGGACATTCTGGTACCATTCTTTATTCATGGCTGTGTTTTTAGGCAAGACTGTGAGAGAGCCGATTCCCTTGGCTGAGAAGCAACCCCACACATGAATGGTTTCAGGATGCTTTACAGTTGGCATGAGACAAGACTGGTGGTAGCGCTCACCTCGTCTTCTCCGAATAAGCTGTTTTCCAGATGTCCCAAACAATCGAAAAGGGGATTCATCAGAGAAAATGACTTTACCCCAGTCCTCAGCAGTCCACTCCCTGTACCTTTTACAGAATATCAGTCTGTCCCTGATGTTTTTTCTGGAGAGAAGTGGCTTCTTTGCTGCCCTCATTGAGACCAGGCCTTGCTCCAAGAGTCTCCGCCTCACAGTGCGTGCAGATGCACTCACACCTGCCTGCTGCCATTCCTGAGCAAGCTCTGCACTGCTGGTAGCCTGATCCCACAGCTGAAACACTTTTAAGAGACGGTCCTGGCGCTTGCTGGTCTTTCTTGGGCGCCCTGGAGCCTTTTTGGCAACAATGGAACCTCTCTCCTTGAAGTTCTTGATGAGGCGATAGATTGTTGACTGAGGTGCAATCTTTCTAGCTGCGATACTCTTCCCTGTTAGGCCATTTTTGTGCAGTGCAATGATGACTGCACGTGTTTCTTTAGAGATAACCATGGTTAACAGAAGAGAAACAATGATGCCAAGCACCAGCCTCCTTTTAAAGTGTCCAGTGCTGTCATTCTTACTTAATCATGACAGATTGATCTCCAGCCCTGTCCTCATCAACACCCACACCTGTGTTAATGGAGCAATCACTGAAACGATGTTAGCTGGTCCTTTTAAGGCACGGCTACAATGATGTTGAAATGTGTTTTGGGGGATAAAGTTCATTTTCTAGGCAAATATTGACTTTGCAAGTAATTGCTGTTAAGCTGATCACTCTTTATAACATTCTGGAGTATATGCAAATTGCCATTATAAAAACTGAAGCAGTAGACTTTGTAAAAATTAATATTTGTATCATTCTCAAAACTTTTGGCCATGACTGTAGAGTCCATCCGTTCACCTTTTCTGCGTCACACAAAGACACGGTGGTTGGAACCAAAGATCTCAAATTTGGACTCATCAGACCAAAGCACAGATTTCCACTGGTCTAATGTCCATTCCTTGTGTTCTTTAGCCCAAACAAGTCTCTTCTGCTTGTTGCCTGTCCTTAGCAGTGGTTTCCTAGCAGCTATTTTACCATGAAGGCCTGCTGCACACAGTCTCCTCTTAACAGTTGTTGTAGAGATGTGTCTGCTGCTAGAACTCTGTGTGGCATTGACCTGGTCTCTAATCTGAGCTGCTGTTAACCTGCGATTTCTGAGGCTGGTGACTCGGATGAACTTATCCTCCGCAGCAGAGGTGACTCTTGGTCTTCCTTTCCTGGGGCGGTCCTCATGTCAGCCAGTTTATTTGTAGCGCTTGATTGTTTTTGCGACTGCACTTGGGGACACTTTCAAAGTTTTCCCAATTTTTCGGACTGACTGACCTTCATTTCTTAAAGTAATGATGGCCACTCGTTTTTCTTTACTTAGATGCTTTTTTCTTGCCATAATACAAATTCTAACAGTCTATTCAGTAGGACTATCAGATGTGTATCCACCTGACTTCTGCCCAACACAACTCATCCCCATTTATAAGGCAAGAAATCCCACTTATTAAACCTGACATGGCACACCTGTGAAGTGAAAACCATTTCAGGTGACTACCTCTTGAAGCTCATCAAGAGAATGCCAAGAGTGTGCAAAGCAGTAATCAAAGCAAAAGGTGGCTACTTTGAAGAACCTAGAATATAAGACATATTTTCAGTTGTTTCACACTTTTTTGTTAAGTATATAATTCCACATGTGTTAATTCATAGTTTTGATGCCTTCAGTGTGAATCTACAATTTTCATAGTCATGAATATACAGAAAACTCTTTGAATGAGAAGGTGTGTCCAAACTTTTGGTCTGTACTGTATGTGGAAACTGAATCCCTTTGGCATACATTTCACTTGCATTACGTATACAAAAATCATATACTTCACAGTGCGTATATACTGTGTACATATGTCTGGGACATGCATTCGGCAGGACCATTTGAATTGTACTGAAAAACAAAGTTATAGGCGTGCAAGGGGCCATTTTTATCCATGGTTCACTTCACAGCTAGGCCATTTGCCCTTGATTTATCTATTTCCACTATTGTTTGTCTTCTGCCTACTGATCTAACTGGAAGCGCCCATAGCACCTTGGCACTGCCAGCAGTACATTGCTCTCAAAGGTAATGACTTGCAGCTTATACCCTTTTGGTCATTCAGATCAACAGGTGATATCCATCATTTATTTGTCACAGATTCCATTAGTAGGTAAAGCATTTGATTTTATATGCTATATATGCTACTGTTTATAGAGCTGGGACTACCTGGCCAGATGGTGGTGGTACACCTATCCATGTGCCTGTCTTCACACCTATGTCATCTGCTTAATATCAAGAGCTTCCAGTCAGTGAAATCTGGACCTTTAAATCTAGTAAGGCGCTGTTCACGTGACTTTTACACCTTCTATCAAATTAGTGTATACCTTCAACAAAAGGCTCCGACATATACCATTGTACAGACATACTCAATTGGTAAGGCGTCCGGGTTGGCAGAAATGAAAAAACTCCTGGAACAGATACAGAACTCTAGGAACCAGTTAAAGGGGTTATCCCATGAATAATGTAAACAATAAAAATCAGACATCATATAGTACATGACCATCTCTTTCTAACAAAGCTAGAACCAGCCCTGTACCTCACATGGATCCAGAGATCTCTACATTCATTGCTCTGCTAGATTTATATCAAGCTGACAGCTCAAGGGGAGTGTTTTTTCTGCTGCAGCTAAGGGGGCGTGTCTCAGCTCTCCCTATCACAGCTCAGGAGGCGTGTCTCAGCTCTCCCTATCACAGCCCGTGGATGAAACTGAGCATGTGCGGCCTTCTTAATGAGCAGGTCAAAGAAATAAGAAATGAAGTGGCACTGTACACATATATTTTATTTGATAACTTAGTAGCTATACAAAATATTTAATTAAATGCAATTACAAAAGTATTCAGATCCAGGTGCTGGTTTGAAAACTGTAGAATATTTTTCGTGGACAATCCCTTTAAGATATCGCAGATGCAGTTGCAGAAACTTGGCAAGGCTTCCAGGAGGACAAAAAATGGAGTTCAAATACTGCAGAAGTAGCAACCATGGCAAGTGAAAAGCTCCCCTCAAACTTGGGACAGACCCATCTTGGATGGGCCAGCGGGTACCATGGCCTGTGAAAATTGTTACAGATGGTGGTTGTGGAACCACTGTGCCAACCAACCAGAGTGGTTGGCTGCTGACCCATGGGGGTCATAGACGCCAGTGCGAGGCATTGGAGGATCAGGCAAAACACATAGAACCAGGCCAAAGTCAGGCAGGCAGAGTACATGCGAATCCAAGAAACAGTCCCAGGATCAGGGCAGATGGAGAAGGATCAGAATCCAGGTAACAGGCAAAAGACTGAGCACAAGCAAGCTAACAGATCAGTATAACAGGCACAGGGTCAGGCTAGACAGCAGACAGACAGACTTGATCCAGAGACAAACAGATTATTTATTTATTGTATGCATTTATGTAACGCTGACATACTCTGCAGCACTTTACAGTCATTAGCATCACCTGCTGTCCCCCATGTGGGCTCCCAATCTAAGGACCCTATCAGTATGTCAAACTCCATGCAGATGTTGTCCTTGGTCGGACTGAAACTCAAACTCAGAGAGAAAGAGAGAGAGAGAGAGAGAGAGAGAGATTATAGTTGCAACTCTTAGTGGTTATAGTGTCTAACAATGTGCACATCAATTTGCTGAGTGCTGATGGACATGCATGCTCATGTTATTAGGTTTATGGCCTGTCAGTGGAAATTACATGGTTGACATGGCATCTCGAAAATGAGATGTAGCAAAAGGTTAACACCACAAGAATTGTATAATAATTACATAAATGTATATTTCGCTTTTGATTTTCAAAGTGATATTTCTCTTTAAATGATATTGCCTATGGTGCTAAACGCTGTATGTGTCCTGTTTGTTATGTGATATTTTACTGATGTATAATCCACAACAGATTCAGCTGTGGAAATTGTCATGTTGTAGGCACATGTACTTACTTGCATAATGGCACATGTATTAAAGTGGCTTGGTCACATCTGTCTCCTATCTAAGGACAGCATGTGATAGAGCTGAGCTTGGTAATACATTTCTATGATTTGATTATGTGTTTTTGTGTAGAAAGCTGTTTAACTGCTGACAGAAGTCATAGAGAAAGCTAGTGAGTCCTACTTCCCCTACCCACTCATGGAGAGAGCCTGTGAGTCCTACAAATGCTGAATCAAATCATAGAGAGAGCCTGTGAGTCCTGAAAATACTGAATCAAATCATACAGAGAGCCTGTGAGTCCTGAAAATACTGAATCAAATCATACAGAGAGCCTGTGAGTCCTGAAAATACTGAATCAAATCATACAGAGAGCCTGTGAGTCCTGAAAATACTGAATCAAATCATACAGAGAGCCTGTGACTCCTGAAAATACTGAATCAAATCATACAGAGAGAGTCTGTGAGTCCTGAAAATACTGAATCAAATCATAGAGGGAGCCTGTGAGTCCTGAAAATACTGAATCAAATCATAGAGAGAGCCTGTGAGTCCTGAAAATACTGAATCAAATCATAGAGAGAGCCTGTGAGTCCTTTTTCCCCTACCCACTCATAGAGAGAGCCAGTGAGTCCTGAAAATACTGAATCAAATCATACAGAGAGCCTGTGAGTCCTGAAAATACTGAATCAAATCATACAGAGAGCCTGTGAGTCCTGAAAATACTGAATCAAATCATAGAGAGAGTCTGTGAGTCCTGAAAATACTGAATCAACTCATACAGAGAGCCTGTGAGTCCTTCTTCCCCTGCCCACTCGTAGAGAGTGAGCCTGTGAGTCCTCCTTACCCATCCCACTCGTAGAGAAATCCTGTGAGTCTCCTGCCCACTCACGGTGATTGTACAGTTGTGGCAAAAAGTTTTGAGACTGACACAAATTTTGGTTTTCACAAAGTTTTGCTGCTTTTAGTTTTTATGGTGGCAGTTTGCATTAACGCTAGATTGTTATAAGGAGTGGTCAGATGAATTTCAAAGTCAGTCCTTGGCATGAAAATTAACTTAATCACGGAAACTCAGTTTCCACTGCACTTAAGCCCTTACAGAAAATGAAGCTCTAACATCATCTCAGTGATCTTCTTGTTAGCCCAGGGGAAAATATTAACAAGGACAAGGCAGCTGATACCACTCTGTCATGCTGATTGAATTGGAAGATCAGACTGTTTGCATTAAAGTAGAAGGGGAAGGGGGGTGCTTGAAATCATTGTCTTCTTCTGTTAACCATGGTTACCTCCAAGGAACCATGCACAATCATAATTGCTTTGCATCCAAAGGGTCTAACAAACAATAACATTGCTGTTTGTAAGATTGCACCTAAATCAACCATTTATCAATTCATCAAGAACTTCGAGGAGAGAGGTTCAGTTGCTGTGAAGAAGGCTTCAGGGCTCCCAAGAAAGTCCAGCAAGTGCCAGGACCATGTCCTAAAGAGAATTCAGCTATGATATCAGGTTACCACTAGTGCAGAGCTTGTTTGGGAATGGCAGTAGGCAAGTGCGAAAGCATCTGCATGTACAGTGAGGAGAAGGCCTTTGGAGGATGGCCTGGTGTCAAGAAGGACAGCAAAGATATCAGTGCTCTCCAAGAAAAACATGAAGGACAGGGGTAAAATTATTTTTTCTGATGACGCGTCCTTCGTTCTTTAAACTTCTGAAAAAATGATTTTCCGGAGAAGAAAAGGTGAGTCCTACCATGAGTCCTGTGTCATGTGTAGGTTCTCATTCAAGGAAGTGGGCTCACTCACAAATTTTGCCTAAGAACACTGCCATGAATAAAGAATAGGATCAAAAAGTTCCCCAAGAGCAACTTCTCCCAACGATCCAGGAGGATTTCTGAACAATGCTCTTCGGAATGATGGAGCACCATATCTCTATGTGCAAATTCCAGCCGTGGAGGTGTAAAAATAATCAAGAACCCTTAAAGAAGAACTCCCGACAAAAATTTTATTCCATGTCCTGCTAGAAATGTACATGATATAATCTGTAGTGAATGTCATTTTCTTACCAGTGTCTGAAGTTTTGACTTATATCATCCTGAAGTTTCTTATCTGTGTCATGTGACCAGCAATTAGACCCACCAACTCTCACACATAGACTTATGTGTGGACAGGAAGTCGAATTCTCTATGTATTCCTATGAGACTGAAAGTGAGGCTCCCATAGGAATGAATAGAGCAGTTACTGGCTTTCTGTCCTGGGTCAGTTGGAGGTCAGGGAGTTGGTCACATGACCCAGCTACAATAAGAAGAGAGGTTTTTACTCAAAGAAACAGTCACTGATAAGAAAATGACATTCACTACAGATTATATCATGCACCTTTCTAACAGGTCAGAGAATAAAGAATTGCGGGAGTTCTTCTTTAAAAGGCTAAAGGCAAAAAATCCTAATGCTAAATTCTAAAATATGCCAAAACCTAACTTTTATTAGTGTAAAACATAAAAGAGCGAGGAGCGCTCCTAATCAGGAAAACACAGACATAATACAAAATACTCTCATAAACAAAATAGAACTCAATGTGAGGGGGTCTAATATTAAAAACTGTGCTCCCCCACACCTTGGGGGATACCATTAAACACAGTGTTTTAAAGAACCAAGAAAATGGGGTCTTACCCACTGTAATCGTGGACTGTGTATTACTGCTTCATGCTGATGATGCAGTCTTTGTATTGTTGCACTGTAGAATGTTTGTGGTATCCTTGGTGCATATGGTTATTCCAGACTTGGGTTGCAGCCTAAACATGGAGCAACCCGCCATGATAAGGGCAACCCCATCCAGAACCTTACCCTAAAATATGGGCCTGTAGCCTATTGTATCCCTAGCTGCTCCCGACATGCCATGTTTCTGTCATAATAATTGACTCATCAGGGGAACCACTAGACAAGCAGTAACTAACTGGAAATAGCAAAGTAAAATATTAGATACAGATAAATCAATACTAAAAAAAAATGCTGGACACTAAATAATATTAAAGTCCATAGCCAAGTATAATGTAGCCTGGATGCTGCAAAACTTAAAGGGGTATTCTCATCATAGACAATGAGGGCATATAGCTAGGATATGCCCCCATTGTCTTATAGGTGCAGGTCCCACCACTGGGACCCGCACCTATAGCTGGGAAAGTTGAGGAGGGTGCAATGCGCATGCGCGGCCCCCGCTCCCATTCATTTCTATGGGGCTGAAGGAAATAGCTGAGCAGGGCTCAGCTATTTTCACTGGTCCCACAGAAAATGAATGGAGGGCGGCTGCACATACGCATTGCACCCTCCTCAACTTTCCCAGCTCTGTTCTCGATATAGGTGCGAGTCCCAGGGACCGGCACCTATAAGACAATGAGTGCATATCCTAGAGATATGCCCCCATTGTCTGAGATGGGAAAACCCCTTTAAGGTCAGCGGACCATACTTGGTTAGGCTGCCAGTAACAAGTGGTCCTTGCTCTTTTATGTTATATGCTAATAAAAGATTTTAAGGTTTTAGCATACCATTATTTTTGGATTTTATGATGGAGCACCATGTCACAAGGAAAAACTGATAGCTAAGTGGCTTGGTGAACAAAACATTGACATTTTGGGTCCATGGCCAGGAAACTCTCCAGATCTCAATCAGCTGCCAAGCGCACATGCAACAGGTCGGCCAGTTTCATGGGTAACAGGTGACCTTTAAACATTGTATGCCAGTTGTCGAACATCAAAAAGTCGCAAATGATGGTGCAAGCCCCACTTCTGCAATGCATTTGTTATAATTGATAGCAGAAAACCTGGCGAAAATTGTACCTGAGATCTTTGCCAGCTCTACGGACTGCCTGAGATGTGCGACAATTATTAAGCTGCATTTGCCTCTTAATAATTGTGGCGCATCTGTAGTCAGTGTGTATGGGAAGAAGGACGGGGCCTTCTCCATGAGGGGTGGGAGAAGCAGCATTCACAGGCTTTCTCCATGAGCAGGAGGGGAAGCAGGTCTCGTAGTCTTTCTCTATGAGTGGGAAGGGGAAACAGGACTCTGAGGCTTACATAAAAGTGGGCAAGGAAGCAGGACTCACAGGCCTTCTCAATGAGTGGGCAGAGGAAACAGAACTCTGAGGCTTTCTCTAAGGGGCAGTGGAAGCAGGACTCACATGCTTTCTCTATGAGTAGGGAGGGGAAACAGGTCTCTCAGGCTTTCTCTGTGGGCAAAGGAGCAGGTCTCTTAGGCTTTCTCTGAGTGGGCAGTGAAGCAGGACTCGCATGCTTTCTCTATGAGTGGGAGGGGAAACAGGACTCACAGGCTTTCTCTATGAGTTGGTGGAAGCAGGACTCACAGGCATTCTCTATAAGTGGGCAAGGGAAGCAGGACTTACAAGCTCTCTATGATTGGGCAGAGAAGCAGGAGTCACAGGCTCTCTCTATAAGTGGGCAAGGGAAGCAGGACTCAGAAGCTCTCTATGATTTGGCAGAGAAGCAGGACTCACAGGCTCTCTCTATGATTGGGCAGAGAAGCAGGACTCACAGGCTCTCTCTATGATTGGGCGTAGAAGCAGGACTCAGGCTTTCTCTATGAGTTTTTGTAGCATTCAGTGCATATTTTCCAGCTGATTTGCAGTGAATTTCAAAACTATGCATTGCTAAGGGAGAAATCTGCAGTGAAAATCCAGAGCATAAATTGACATGTTGTGGATTTAAAATCAGTACAACAAGTCATTGTAAGCCACAGATTCTTTTTTGCAGTTCATGGATGATATTTCTTGCAGGTACTGTAGAACACTGCACACAATCCACAGCATATCGGTCCTATGTGGATGTACCCTTACACAACTTTATATGCTGAATTAAATCATAGAAATCAATATATCCCCAAGCTCGGTGTCTCCCTATATCTTTTTTTGCAGTCACTTAGGAGACATGACAGCAGATTTGTTTGCAGATAATCTGCATGAAATCCGCACCAAACCTGCACTGTTTATCGTGGTTTATGGTTCACATTTGATGCAGATTTTCTGGAGATCTCACCCTTCCATTGAAAAGGTAAAATCCGCACAAGAAAAACTCAATAATTGACATGTGGCAGATTTCAAAATCCGCACAGCAGGACAATTTCCGCATCTAAGAAAAAAAAAAGCAGTTTACGTGAAATTTTTTCTCATTTTATCTCATACACTTTGCTGGTGCTTTATTACAGTGTTTTTTCCAAAAAACATTCCACATGGTGTGAAGGCAACCTAAAAGAATTGAGCTTGTATGTAGATTCCTCATAGACGTAGTATGTTAGTTGGATGGCTAGATCCCTTCTTATCCATGTAGTAGATGACGTGACCGCCAGAATCCTTACTTGCCTCATTCCCGGCACCACATATTACTACCAGCGCTATCTCAAGCCCCTGTAATTCTGATTATCTCCGTCATCTCCAAGTCTCCTCATTGCAGCTGACGGGACTCCAGCTCCCTGTGGGTATTCAGCTTCACACTGCGTTCTGATACTTACCTGCGGGCATCGTCCTCTGCTAGTTAGCATTTCAAATGACTTGTTCTCCAGCATCGAATCACACATGTCTACACTAATGCGCCGTCGGGTAGAGTCTACGGCGTGAGGCCCTCAGCCATGTGTTCTGTAAATCCGCTTATCTCACGTTTAGTACCATCGCTTCATTTACTTCTTGTCTTAGGAAATGTGATCACAAAATAGGTTATAAATTATCGGTATATGCTGATATGTGGACATAATAATTGTACCATGACTGCTATGGTGGATACCAGTAAGTTTATTGACGTACATATACTGGGGTTCATCAGCAATCTTTAATGTATTTGAGTGATTACAACTTACATAGGGGCTGTCACCCAGCTTTCCCATACTCCTGAATGGGTTACACAGAGGTATAGGGGTGCCGATGTATCCTGCATATCCAGGCATATATTTACCACCGTACTGGTCCTCGAAGGACTTGTACCCGACTGTTGAATGACAATTCTTCCTAAATATCCAGAGATGCAGGCATGTGGAAGGATTTATGGCAGTGGTAGGCAACCTGCGACACTCCAGCTGTTGTGAAACTACAACTCCCAGCATGCCTACTAATAGAAATGAATGGAGCATGCTGGGAACTGTAGTTTCTCAACGGATGGCGTGACGAAGGTTGCTGATCCCTGTATTATGGCAAATCATTTGATGTTCGGGGGTCTAGGAAAGTTGAGTGACAAACACTTCTTCTATAAGAGGAACCAAACTGGTATCAGCCATTATACATATCGTTGATGGGGAAATAAGGCAACATAGAGGGGCAAATGGGTAGACGGACAGAGGAGCATAGACAAATTGATAGATGGACTTAGATAGATAGATAGATAGATAGATAGATAGATAGATAGATAGATATTAGATATAGATTACAATAGATTGATATTATCATAGACAGATAGATATTAGATAGATAGATAGATAGATAAATATTAGATATATGTTACGATAGATTGATAGATATTACCACAGACAGATAGATATTAGATAGATAGATAGAATCGATATACATTATGATAGATGGATAGATAGATAGATAGATAGATAGATATTATGATTGATAGATAAATTAGATCTATAGATATTATGATAGATGGATAGATAGATTATGATGGATTGATAAATATTACCATAGACAGATTTTAGATAGATAGATAGATAGATAGATAGATTATAGATATATATTACCATGGATAGAGATATTATGATAGATTGATAGATATTACCATAGACAGATAGATGGACAGACAGAGAGTATATAGAGCGAGGGCACGGACATGCAGAGTGCTAGGACTGGAGCTGGGAGCAGAGGAGAAGGGGTGGGGGGAGATGACGCATCACATTCCGGATCCTCCCCCTCCATCCATTCACTGCAGTGGGATCATTCCACCATCCTACCTTGACTGTGGATCGAGGGGGAACCTAGGAGCAATGAGCATGTGTCAGGACGGCAGGGCCCCCATGCTCCTTGCCTGGTCCAGCTGAAGGATCCGTGCTGGGGATTCGAGCAGCCCACCCCTCATAGGGACAGCAAACCTCACTGCACCAAACAGCATCGCAGGACATTATGCACTGACAGCAGCTTCTGCAGGCACACAGCACCGTCTCATGCAGTCTCCTGTTTATTTCTTTCCACTCGACTGCTCTCTCTCTCTCTCTGCCCTGCTGTCAACCCATCTGCTCTGGGCTGTCACCTTCATCCACATCCTCACCTGTCTTGTCCTCCCCCAACATCTGTCTCTTTCGTGCCTACCTGATCCCATCTTCATCTGTCTCACCTGTCTGATAAGGTGGTCGGTCGTCTCCTGCTCTCTGCTGCTGTCTTCTAGTCCTCTGACTGTCTCTTTTTGCATTCCTGCTCTCACATGTGTATGTCTCACGTCTGTGATTGCAGTCTCACCTGTCATCCCCCCCTCTGGCACTCCTCTGTCTGTCTCTTATTTACACTGTCCCCTCTTTTGGTTGCTGTCTCCTTGCTGTCTTCCTACCCGTCTCATCACTTTTTCCCCATACTTTGGTTGATGTCTATGTTCCCAATCTATTGCACATCATAAAATGACACCTGGCAATTTTCGGGAATTCTCTCCTGATTTCACGCGGCCTCCCTGCCCTCACCCCCTTTTAGAATAGGGGTAACCCGCCGGTCCTTTCTGTAGACCGCACATGGCGTCCTCCGCTCTCATCCGCCTCTCTGTGTCCCGCAGCTGGATGCTTGGATCAGCGAAAAAACACTGATGGCTCGGGATAACTCGCGGGACGTGACTCAGAAACTGCACAAGAAATGGCTCAAGCACCAGGCGTTTATGGCTGAATTGTCTCAAAATAAGGGCTGGCTGGACAAGATCGAAAAGGTAAGGTGACGGCTTCTTTTAAGAACTGTGATGGGCCTCCTGAGACGTCCCAAGGTGGCATCTCTTATTGTACATAGGCCTTAAGAACATGTTTGCTTCCTGTAGACTTTCGAGCAGATTTTTTAATTACCCAGTTTCATTTTGCTTTGATCTAAGAATTCAGAATAATCTCAGTCCCTTGGAGAGCAATGCTCTTGGCATGTTGGAGGAATTATGGTTTTCTGAACCCACGTAAGAACTGGCGTAAAAAGTATAAGATGCCGTGTGCTGCTTCTTATCCCACAAGAGGGCAGGCATGTGCCCCGGGCGGCAGGGAAGGCCGATCTGCCACGGTATGTCTGTCCACGCTAGGGCAGAAAACTGAACTTTTGCCCCGGGTGAAGGAAAGCGTAGGTAGAACTCCATAATTCCAGCACTAAGACATATCTATAAGCACGTTTTTCGGATTGAGTCAATGTTCATGGGTCTCTAAGTGCCTTCACTACAAAGCCAAGGAAGTGATATAGGGTGGAAATCTGCTTTTCCTTGAACCCACGTAGACCCACCATGATCCTTGGCACCAACAACTTAAATATTCTCTCCTTATTGTGCTAGGAGCTTTTCAAGATCTTATCTCCATGGACAAGGGGTGGACAAATTACCATAGAATTTGGGAGCCTGACTATTTCAGGAACCAGTTTGAATTTTTTAGTGACCAGGCAATAAAAATTTCTGAAGACATGAACAGAAAACTAAATTACTAAATGGGTGCCAGCAACAATATTCTAACAATTGTATGGCTTCCAGGTATTGTCTAGCCCTGCCATGACCCAGTCTAGAAGTCTTGGCCATCTAGGGTCTACTCTTAAAGGGGTTGTCTCACTTCAGCAAGTGGCATTTATCATGTAGACCATGGATGCTCAACCTGCGGCCCTCCAGCTGTTGTAAAACTACAACTTCCACTTTGCCCTGCTGTAGGCTGATAGCTGAAGGCAGTCCGGGCATGCTGGGAGTTGTAGTTTTGCAACAGCTGGAGGGCCATAGGTGGGCATCCCTGATGTAGACAAAGTTAATACAAGCCACTTACTAATGTATTATGATTGTCCATATTGCCTCCTTTGCTGGCTGGATTCATTTTTCCATCACATTATACACTGCTTGTTTCCATGGTTACAACCACCCTGCAAGCCATCAGTGGTGGTCGTGCTTGCACAATATAGGAAAAAGGGCCAGTTCTCTAGAGACCGGGCACTTTTTCTTAAAGTGTGCAAGCACGACCATGTCTGCTGGACTACAGGGTGGTCATAACCCCTGGATTAGAGCAGTGTATAATGTGATGGAAAAATGAATGAAGTCGGCAAAGGAGACAATATGGACAATAACAATACATTAGTAAGTGTCTTGTATTAACTTTCTCTACATGAGAAATGCCACTTGCTGAAGTGAGACAACCCCTTTAAGCTGATGGCCTAACGCTCATCCGCTATCTTTCCAGACTCCATCTGCTCATGTGGGTAGAAAGGAGAAAGTGTCTGCCAGACTCGACCCGGGAGAACAGAAGGACCAGGCATTAACATTTATTATGCCCGATTCTTCTCTCCCACCGACTTCTGCAAGATCCGCAGAGGATTTCCCCCACCGAGTATTTTTTATGTCACTGGTTCCCCATAGTTTATGGCCCAGGTGGAGATAGAATGAGGATGGTTCCCATGTAGAGGGTATATCTTAATGGACTCTACGTCCTGTAAAGGCCGCAGTCTGCTTATAACCTCCATCCATCTTCAGATAGTTCTGGCTTCCAATGATTTTATTTCTGGTTGCTATTGATGTAATTCTCAGTAACCAGACAGCCACTTCCTGCATATATGACTCTGAATCTGCACGCTAGATGTCGGTACGTTTTCAGGAATTACGGGCTCAGCCATTCTGTTTTAGTGCTTGGTATTACATATGTTTCTACATGTTGTGAATCGTATATGGATGGGTTCAGCACCCAGTGCCAGCCTGATGGCAGCTGTGCAGTGCCAAGGCCTGTTACAGCGCTGCACACCCCTCTGGCAGATGCAACGCACACACAGTAAACAGGGCACTTGCGGGCATAAGGATTTTCTGTTTTGCTGAAGCTGTCAGTATTATTGGATCCGTGGGATGAAGACACGCCAAGATTCCTCTAAACATTTTATTCCAGGGATTAGCATATTGCTGCAGTGTCGGTGGAGGCCAGTTTATTTCTACATTGCTATTCAATAAATGTCCCGGCCTCACGGCTGTAGCCATGATTTATATTTGTGCATCTTGTCCTTATCGGAGGTCAACGCATTGTATCTGTGTACTCAGTCCAAGAGCTTGCAATTTAATATCAGACAGCTCTGACAAGTAGCTGAAGGCTTCTTGTATGGTAATAGCATTTACTAAAGGGATATCCTGGATTTAAAAAAAAAATATTTATTTTTTTTTTAATTCCGAAAACAATGCCACATATGTCCAAGTATTGAAGCCCAGTCCCAAGTGAATAAGATTTAGCTCCAATCAAGGGGGGAATTTAAAGTGACCCTGGAAAAAATACTAAAACTGTTTTGTAGTTGGGTCCAAATTGATGGAAGGCTGGGCCATCAATACCATATTGTGGCACATTATACCACCCCAACAGAGTCAAATACCACAGTCCATCACAAAATACATCCCCAAAAACTTCCACTGGCCGGCAGTGAGGAGGGTCCAGGCAGCCCCCTGGGCATCGGCCCACCGGGAAATTTCCCTGTAAGGTCTATGACCAATCCGCCCCCGGCCTCCAGTACCAGTCACAGTCACAATCTAGAGAGGCACTAAAGGCAGATAATTTTCCTCCCTAATCTCTGACATCCAAAATAAATAAAATAATATGTAATAATAAAAATAAAGGAAATATAAAAAATAATGAAATACCGGTAAGTTATGGTACTAAAAATAATAAAATAAAGTAATAAAAATAAATATGTACTAAAGTAAAAATGCATAATAAAAATAATAAATAAGATAATAAACGAAAATAATATGTAATACTAAAAATAAAGCAAATATAAAAAAATAATCAAATAAATAACGTATGGAAATAAAAATTAAATGCAATGAAAATAAATAATCAAAGTTTAAAGTAAACATGTATAATAAAAATAAAGATAAACTAAAGTAACATGTAGTAATAAATATAAAAAATAATACGTTATGGTAATAAAAATTAAACTTCAATAAAAATAATAAATTAAATAAAGTGATAAAAATAATAAATATGTAATAACGTAAAATGCCTAATAAAAATAATCAAATAAAACATTAAAATATTTAAGAAAATAAAGTAAATATAAAAATATAAAATAGGTAATACAAATTAAAAAATAAAGTAATAAAAATAATAAATATGTAATAAAGTAAATACGGAATAAAAATAATCAAGTAAGGATAATAAAACATTAAAATAAAATAAACCATCCATGTCTCTACATACATGACTGAGTTTTAGTAGGGGCACTAAGAGTAGATTATGTTATTATCACTTCTGCCAAGTGAGTACTGTGTGAGACACATATCAGTAGATTTCTGTGTCAGAACGGGCACATTTACCAGCGGTATGTAATGCCTGATGCAGCCAATTTCTTTTGGCTTTTGGTCAGATGTAGAAGGGTTTACACAATCTTGTCCAAAATTGGCAAAAACTGAAGGGATGTATTGCACATTTCTGCACATTTTTTAATATCAGGATTTCAGAATTTGGGTTACTGTTTTTCGGAGCCAGTGTTCATAATGGTCACTATTACACTGCCCCTGTTATGCCCCCAGAAGGGCAAATAGTAATGCATGAGTTTAGGCAGATCACACAGACTGAAGGGACACTTCTGAAACCAGTGAAACCTGGCAGCAAGAGTTCATTTGCACTGCAGCGCCACCAGAGGAGCAATGAAGCATTACATGGGGCCCGTTAAAATCAATATATTTATTTGTACAGAGGGATCTACGTCAACCGTAATCCGGCAGGTTGGGTTCCTCCAGGGATATGACCAAGTCAATTATATTGACCTAATCAGACGCGGTTACGAGATTAGTGAGGCGGCTGATACCCTGCTATATTTATTGGTACTAACATGACCCAGATACCGTGACTTCAGATGTGTCGTACCCATGTGACATATCATAGGCTTCCAGGCATCTCTTGGAGCTGCTTATCTCTTCTTCTACCAGCCAGACACCAATTTGCATTAAATCCGATTATTTTGCCCCCTTCTCTCCGAAGAAAAATGACAAAATCAAATATGGGTGGAATGAAGAGAAATAAGAGATTGCAATCTGTGTGCGGCATACATTGAGAATAAATGACTGGTGCTGTGTGGGCAGGACGGAGCAGAGAGCGCCTACCTGACGTCACTTACCTCATCGGCAACCTAAATGTCTGTAAAAGAAAGATCTCAATGTATACAGGATAAAACCATCAAACTGACTTAGTTGGGGTTTTCCGAGCCCGTATTGTGGTCTATAAGTCCCAAAGTTTAATAGGCCAAGTCTGGTAGATTCATTTTTCCATCACATTATACACTGCTCGTTTCCATAGTTACGACCACCCTGCAATTCATCAGTGGTGGTCGTGCTTGCATAATATAGGAAAAAGCACTAGCCTATGTGCGCTCCCATGGTCCCGGCCACCACAGAGGCTGATGCTTTTTCCTATATTGTGCAAGCACGACAGCCACTGATGGATAGCAGGGTGGTTGTAACCATGGAAACGAGCAGTGTATAATGTGATGGAAAAATGAATCCAGCCAGCAAAGGAGGCAATATGGACAATCACAATACATTAGTAAGTGGCTTATATGAACTCTGTCTACATGATAAATGCCACTTACTGAAGTGAAACAAGCCCTTTAAAGTAGTAAAACTAGTACTAGTAAACTAGTAGTAAACCAGATAGTTTAGAAAACCCTATTAAAGGGAATGTGTCATCAGAAAATAACCTATTGGTTAAATCACATGGAGGTTAATCACATACATCATAAAACAAGTACATATTACAGGATACGTGGCCAACATTGCCAATAATAATTCTTTATAAAGGCCAAGTAATACCGCAACACCAGTGACCCAGTCATTAATAATCCTGTTAACAATGATCACTTACAAGTGATGTCTCCTCTGGCTGGAGTCATTCTCTTTCCTTTTTTTCAGTCCTGCACAGATCACCATGATGACGTCTCCTGACCACAACTTCTTTCTGCAGAACTGACCACACCTATTTAGTATTAAAGGGTTTATCCAATATCATAAACTGCCCCCCCCCCCCATGTGCCGGGCCCTTCACAGGTAATATACTTACCCTGCTCCCTGCGCTGCTCCTGGTCCCCGCACTGCCCCTGCTGCTTCTCCCCGTGCGCGGATTAAACCAACCAATGTCGGGGGGAGCAGCCAATGACAGGCTGGGACGATGGGGAAGCAGCAGCGGCTGTGCAGGGACCAGGAGCAGTGCAGGGAGCAGGTAAGTATATTCCCTATGAGGGGCCCGGGACATGGGGGGCCAGTTTATGATATTGGATAACCCATTTTATGCCCCTAATTGGTAATCATCACTGTTTAGGCCCCAGTAGATATAACTCCCCCAGTAGTGCCCTATGTAAATATAATGTCCCCCTAGTAGTTGCCTCTTTACATATAATGCCCCTCCAGCTGTGGCCTCTTTACATATAATGCCCCCATGCTTGGTACTACATACAGTGCCCCTTAAATGTAGTGCCCCCTCAGTATTGGCCTCTTTTAATATAGAGCCCCCCCCCCATCAATAGTGGCCTTGTTTAATATAGCCCCCCCCAGTAGTGGCCTATTTTAATATAGTGCCCCCCTAGTAGTGTCCTCTTTACATATAATGCCCCTCCAGCTGTGGCCTCTTTACATATAATGCCCCCCAGGTGTGCCACTACATACAGTGCCCCTTAAATGTAGTGCCCCCTCAGTATTGGCCTCTTTTAATATAGGGGCCCCCCATCAGTAGTGGCCTCTTTTGATATAGGGCCCCCCAATAGTGGCCTCTTTAATTATAAACCCCCCCCCCAAGTAGTGTCCATAAAGCAAATTATAAAAATAGAACAAAATACTGCCATCTTTTCTGCCGTCTGCCCACAATATTCTCCCACCTTGTTGCTACTTCCTCATACTTCAGGCCTATTAGGCTACACGGTGGGGCACAGGAACAGATTCAATGAGAAACAGAGAAACAATCTGTTGAAAATGTTTTCAACTGAAGAAATGGCTTTTAGCCCAAAATAAGTAGAATGCAAAAATAAAAAATTGGTGTCCATAGCTCCATTCCTCTGGGCTGGGCTATCTGTGCATGGCTGCAGTGGTGACTTGTCCCACACAGTAGGTATTCCTCTTTAGTGCTCCTTCATAGTAGTGATGCCTCCTTAGTACATTCTTACAGTAGTGAAACCCCTTTAGGGTAAATAAAATAACAGAAGTAATAATCACCTAGCCCTGTTCCTCCAATGAACGGAGAATATAATGCTCTCTCCAGCAACAGGCACGATGAAGTGACATCATCGCACCTGCTGAACAGGAGAGCACACAGGCCGGGGAAGGAGGCCCAGACTTGGGTCTGAATCTCGCTGCTGTGTCTGTCCTCCTTTACAGCCTGGGCCTCGCCTGTCAGTACATGCACACAGGGAGTAATTAGGCCCCCATAACAGACACCACATCCATACTTCTGCCCCGGTGTAGGGGCAAAGCGTCTTTCCCATTGTAAAAGTAACCAGTCTTTTTGATGCGGTCTTCTGGTGAACCCCTGATCGGGGTGCAAAGAATCCCAAGATTCCAGGGAACTCCGGTTATACAGGGTGAGATGAAATTAGATCATCGTAATCAGTCCTACAGATCATCCAAATTCTATGACCATCTTTAGGATGGAGAATGGCGATACAAATGCATAATACTGATCACAATTGAATGAGAAGGAGCTTTGAGTAATTTTACTGGCATCTGATTTGCACAGGAAGGTCATCAGCTGATCCAGGAGAAGCCAGAGTTGGCTGGCGTGGTAAAGAAGAAGATAGAAGAGATCCGTCAGTGTTGGCTGGAGCTTGAATCCAGTACACAAGCCAAAGCTCAGCAGCTCTTCCAGACCAACAAGGCCGAACTAGTGGTGCAAAATTATTCAGACCTGGGCAAAAGGCTTACTAGGCTGGAAGAGCAACTGCAACCAGTGGAACCTTTTCCTGACATCTCCACTGTTAATACTCAATTGAAGAAACTCGAGGTAAGACACTTGTATTATGGTTTTCCAGGCGTCTTGTAGGATGGTCAAATAAATCATTGAGATGGGCTCAATTACCTTCCAGATGTAGCTACTAACCTGCCTTAATGACTAATTGGACTTGATGCTACACATGATGTGGTCATCTGATCATAGAGTGGCTAGTGCAACCAACCATGGATGGAACCAATGTATTTGCAATCTATGTTCCCTTTCTTCATGATTATGACTTACTTTACCAGCTCTTTCAAGGTGCCGCCATTTTGAATTTGGAACATGGAATTGTAGCAAGTTGCCTCCACATATTCTAGGCAGGGAAATAATGCAAGGCAGCACTGTTGAATTGCCACCAATGGTTGAGCATCATTGACATTGGCATCAGTTCAACCCAACGTACTGAGGGACATTTATCAAGACTGGCGTTCCCATACGTTCCCTCTCTGTGCCAGAAACTGGAGTCTATGCTTTGTAGGGGCTGGAGTAAACCTCAGCTATAACTTATATTGGTTTCTAGTGTAATATCCAAAATTAAGCAACATCACTGTTCAGTCCAAATTGGACCGTCAATCAAATGGTGGTGCCAGCAGTGTTAGGCCTTAGCCCAGCAGGCCCCTGATAATCAAGGATTTGGGAGAAATACTGCAGCACTCAATGTCTTCACTGCAATTCCTAATTTATTTACCAAGAATGTGACGTTTCGACTACAATGAGTCTTTGGTCATTCTGTTTGAAAAAGACTCATTGTAGTCAGTGGCGTTCATAGAGAAGTAAGGGCCCCATAGCAAGGATCAAACCAGGCCCCCCACACAGGACAGAAGGGTTTCACCGAAACCCCTTCCAATGACCCTTGGACCATTTTTTCCACTGCTTCATTTGCTGAAAGTTGTTCTTTTAGAGGGTAGAGTCCTGACCAAATTTTCACCTCCAGTAGAAGAGGGGTTGATACCAAGTAAGACTGGGCCCCTTCTTGCCCTCAGCCCCATAGCAGTTGCATGGTCTGCCGCTATGGTAGTTACACCCCTGATTGTAGTCAAAACGTTGCATTCTTGGTGAATAAATTAGGAATTGCATTGAAGACAATGACTGTTGACCATCTGAACAATCTCTCATCCTGAATAGAGGCATCAACCTTGAGATAGTTGGCATACGGTCATGAAAACAATCTAGTCATTATCCATTATTCCACCCTTCCATCTAGTCCGAAACTGGCATCTTTCATGGAGATCACACCATCGATGTAATACATTTTTTGCCGCTTATTTGCCGCTAATTTATTTTCCATCCTGACCTGAATATTTTCACTGGATGTTTTTGGTAAGATACCTTCAGCCATCTTCTATCCATATATTGGTGATTACTGAGCAAAACGCAAGCCATGAAGCTCCTCTAGGTCCATGTGCCATGACCTGGTGCTCCGGCCTCAGGGGAGTTATGCTCGAGCTCATGCTCTGTATTGCACACAACAATGGTATTTTAGAAGGCAGCGTATCATGATGATGATGAATATAGATGCTCCATGTACAGCTGACTTCATTGGGGCAAAGATTAAGTGTCAGCTTTTTGCTTGCTCGATGCTCATCATTCATGAACACCTCATTCTTCCAACAGCATGACGCAGACACCCATGACTGTCCATCTCCACACCACAGTGCAGTTTGTTCCCAGCTCATTGCCTGATCCCCGGGTACAGTAGATTGTGTGTGTGTTTTGTCCTTTCTCATCTTCATCTGCATACTGTCCTTTCTTCAGTTGTGGAATCCATTCTCCATGATCACTAGTAAGACCGTTCTGTTCTTGCTTCCACTGCCAAATGACAACTGCACATGAACATGATCCCAACGGTATCTATAGCTACAAATACAACTTCTCAAAATGTTATGTTAGATTTTTCATTCATCATCATAAGCACCTTATTGCAGTCCTTAGTGCATTTTAGAAGGAGCTACTGGATTCTTTAACTTCCTGATTCTACCTGGTTTGCCTCATAACTTCATGTCCTGAAACTAGCAGGTTTTCCTCCATAAAAACAAGATTCACTTCATGGAGCTACCAGGCTTGCCTCATAAGAATACACTTCATGTTCTTAAGCTACCTGGTTTGCCCCATAAGAATGTGCTTCACTTCCTGAAGCTACTGGGATTGCGCCGTAGGAAAGTGCTTCACTTCCTGAAGCTACTTGGTTTGCCCCCATGAGAATGTGCTTCACTTCCTGAAGCTACTTGGTTTGCCCCATGAGAATGTGCTTCACTTCCTGAAGCTACTTGGTTTGCCCCCATGAGAATGTGCTTCACTTCCTGAAGCTACTTGGTTTGCCCCATGAGAATGTGCTTCACTTCCTGAAGCCAGCAGGTTTGCACCATAGGAATGTGCTGGAAAGTGCTTCATTTCCTGAAGCTTCTGGGTTGGCCCTAAAGGAACGTGCTTCACTTCCTGAAGCTACCAGGGTTACTCCATAAGAATGTTTTGCTTCCAGAATTTTCCTGGTTTACTCCTTGAGAATTAGCTTTGCTTCCTGAAGCTACTTGGTTTACCCCATGAGAATGTGCTTTACTTCCTGAAGCCACCAGGTTTTCAGCATAGGAAGGTGCTTCATTTCCTGAAGCTACTGGGTATGCCCCATGAGAATGTGCTTCACTTCCTGAAGCTCATGGGTTTGTGCCATAGGAAAGTGCTTCACTTCCTGAAGCTAACGGGTTTGCACTATGAGATTGTGCTTCAAATCCTGAAGCAAGCAGTTTTGCACCGTAGGAAAGTGCTTCATTTCTTGAAGCTTCTGGGTTGGCCCTAAAGTTATGTCCTTCACTTCCTGAAGATACCAGGGTTACACCATAAGAATATTTTGCTTCCTGAAGTTCCCTGGTTTACTCCTTGAGAATTTGCTTTGCTTTTTGAAGCTAATTGGTTTGCCCCATGAGAATGTGCTTCACTTCCTGAAGCTACCAGGTTTGCACCATGGGCAAGTGCTTCATTTCCTGAGGCTACTGGGTTGGCCATAAAGGAATGTGCTTCACTTCCTGAAGCTACCAGAGTTACTCCATAAGAATGCGGTTTTCTTCCTGAAGCTACCAGGGTTATTCCATAAGAATGTGCTTGCTTCCTGATTTACTCCATGAGAATGTGCTTCCTATCCTAAGATTGCTCTGTTGTCAAGAGTAGGGATGAGCGAATCGACTTTGGATGAAACATCTGAAGTCGATTTGCATAAAACTTTGTTCTTTGTACGGAACTCCCACTCCATACAGTATTAGAACTAAGTTTTATGTGAATCAACTTCAGATGTTTCATCCAAAGTCGCTCATCCCTAGTCAAGAGCTTTACAATCTTACTTCGTATCGTATTGAAAACGATGAAGCTTACCCAGAAATCCTCCGTCTCTGAATTTCCTCCTTTAATGCAGACGATGGAGTCGCAGATGGAGGAATGGTACAAAGAGGTTGGAGAGCTGCAAGCACAGATTGCCTCTCTCCCCCTGGATGTGGTGAGCCAGGAGGCTGTGGATGAAAAGCAGAATGAGGTTGGAACTAGGATTGTGCGTTTGATCGAGCCCTTGAAAGAACGAAGACGCATTCTTCTGGCCTCTAAGGAGGTGCATCAAGTCACCCGGGACCTGGAGGATGAAATTGTAAGTACATCACTGTTGGCATGGAACGTCAGTGCTAAAGCTTCATACGTTATTGCGGTTTAGCTAGAAGTAAGGTAGAGGTTGCAGTCTTCATCTACACCTTAAAACATAGAACAGCAGTGGACTGAGGTCAGGCTACTAAAGATCTAACTGGTTAGGTGGTGAGGTAACATTTGTAACTGGGCCCTAGACCTTCAAGCTATGTCTCTACTGTATGGAGGTATTGTCCATCATGAATCACTTAACTCCATCTGCATTCAATCTCTGACAGACCTGGGTACAGGAAAGGCTTCCTCTCGCAACGTCCAAAGATCATGGCAGTAACTTACAGACGGTACAGCAGCTTATCAAGAAAAACCAGGTGAGTCCCTGTGTCATCTCTAATATGAATAATGGAACTGATGGCATGACTCCAAGCAGATGCTGAAGTTGGTTAGGAGCTTGCAAAGCAACAAAATGGGAAATGTTCACATATGGGTTAAGGCCTTTTACATGGGCTGATGATCAGGATCTTTAACCCTTGGACAAGAGTTGCCGTACGTGTTTTAACGCTCATCACTGACTTTTAACCCGTCAGATGCTGTGGTCCATTGCGCTGCGCTCCTGGGCACCGAACGGCTTCCCCACATGGAAACGGGGGGGGGGGGCGTTCTGTTGCTATGAAAGCCTTGGGCCTTCTGAAGGCTTGAAGGCTCCGAGGCCTGCCATAGTGAAGTTCCTATCCGATAGGAGTGTAGTGAATCTTACATAGGCTGCAGCGTTAAATCATTGCAGTCTATGGGAGAAGCGATCAGAGAATCGCACCCTGAAGTCTCCTAGGGGGACTTAAAAAGTGGAAAAAAGGAAGGTGTGTGTGTATATATATATATATATATTATTACACACACAATACAAATAAAAGTTATGGTGCTGGGAAGACTGAGTATAAGACGAAAACCCAAGTGCCATCAATTTCTTATATTGACGCTCATTATGGCCGTGCATCTGTCATCTGAAGGGACCCTTAGGTGACTATACAAACCACAATTTAGTAAAATATTCCCAAAAATAAGCCATCAGTGTGTGATTGACCAGGCACAGCTGTAAGCACGAAGACATTGCAGAGCATGCAGTTTCCTCGGTGGTCAGAACAGAGGGGTTGCTGCACTCTGCTGCTGCTTAGCCTCATTCAGATCTGAGGCACAACCAGATGAAAGTCTAGATATGCCATAAAAAAAAAAGAGTCCCCAGTCCCTTTAATCACATAAAAAATATGTTTGGAATCGACTACATCAGGGCTGGCCAACCTGAGGCTCTCCAGCTGTTGTAAAACTACAACTCCCACCATGCCCTGCTGTAGGATGATAGCTGTAGGCAGACTGGGCATGCTGTGAGTTGTAGTTTTGCAACAGCTGGAGGGCCGCAGGTTGGCCAGCCCTGGACTACATTCACTACACCAGATCCAGTCCCCAGCACAGCCCTTCAAAAAAAAGAGAAAGTGTCCTATCGCAGGTCTCTAACTAGATGATTATGATTCATTGGCTTTTCCGACTCCAATCTCTGGTCCTGCATTTTCACTTTTTCAGAACTTGAGGAGAGAGATCCAGGTACATTCCCCCCGTGTGGACGACATCTTAGAGCGGGCAGGAGCCATTGCCAGCATTCGGACTCCGGAGGCAGAAGGGGTCCGCATTGGGTTTGAGAGCATGCGGGAGATGTGGGATATGCTGCGGGAGGAGACAGAGAGGCGGCAGCAGCTTCTGGACATCAACTACCAGGTGCAGCAGTATTACTTTGACGTGGGCGAAGTGGAGACCTGGTTAAGCGAACAAGAGCTTCTCCTGATGAATGACGAGAAGGGAAAGGTGAGAACTTATCACTGGGGGTACGGCCACACGTTTATTCAATCTTCATCGTCAATGGTCCCACAGTGATCTGCAAAGCCGAATGGCCTTCAGTAATGAACACAGAATAAACTATGTTTTTTCTAATTAAATATGATTCTGCCGTGGCTCATACTGACGTGCTGTAGTCTGTTGCAAGGCGGCCAAATCCCAACCGCCACATGACTGCACCATGTAGCCGTACCCTGATAATCTTATTAAGGTAACCGCTCTCTGTGTTTGGGTTTCCACCAAATATCCCAATATCATGCATCTTCTAAGAACATACTTTGTCAGTCAGTGCTCCTTTAACGTTGCAGCCTCCATGTTGGATTTTAGAGTCATTCTGGGACTCCAGGGAGAGGAAACCCTAATGACCTCTGATGTACATTAACATTGAAGGAGATTTACTTATGCAGATGCTCTAGAATTCTGGAGTGCATGCCGTGCTGCACATTTACTAAGTGCCTTAGACACTTTGGAGGAGATTTATCATTCCCTTTACGCCTGAAAAGTAGTGTTAGGCTAGGGCTACACGACAACATTTGTCACAGTAATGTTGTGCAACAATTTTTATAAAGCAAGTCTATGGTGTCTCACTGCGACATACTGCGATGCGCAAAAACTCCATCCAAGATGGGTCGCAGCATGTCACAGTACAACACCATAGACTTGCATTATAAAAATTGTCGTGCGACATGTCGCTGTGTAGTTGTGCCCAATGTGTCGTGCAACAAGGCTACTTTCACACTAGCATTTAAGTTTTTCGGTATTGAGTTCCGTCATAGGGGCTCAATACGCTTCAGTTTTGTCCCCATTGACAATGCATGAAAACTGAACTGAACAGAACAGAGTACTCCAAAATGCATTCTGTTCCGTTTAGTTGCGTTTCCAGACCGGAGAGCAAACCGCAACATGTTGTAGTTTTCTTTACGTCCTGGGAATGCGGAGCGAGAGGGATCCGTCATGATCCCCAATGCAAGTCAATGGGGACGGATCCGTTTTCTCTGTCACAATAGAAAACGGATCCGTCCCCCATTGACTTTCAATGGAGTTCATGACGGATCCATCTCAGCTATGTTAAAGATAATACAACCACCATTTTCTGGCGTAAATGAAGACAGAAATCTACGGCCGCTCTGAGCAGTTGTAGATTTCTGGTTAGGCGCATGGACTGCAAGAAGGATGCGTACTCCTCATTGTAAATTAGGCACATTGTTCAGCAGTGCAGGGGATATCAAGTCTTGATGAATCTCCCACTTTGAGCCTTGCTCTGGTGTTACTTAATTTGCAAAACCGTCCGCCAAAATTGCACCAGAATTTTGGTGCCACATGCTTCTAATTCCATCCACTGTATAGTTTTTGGGGCTTGTGGCTGTCTGAAACAGCTGATCGGTGGGGTTGCCAGCTGTTGGGTCCCCGCTGATCTGATATTGGTGTGCTATCATGAGTATAGATAGGACATCAATATCTAAGTACTGGAAAACCCCTTTAAGACATAGCATTCTGCCAGCCATCACTAAAGGGAGCGTACTGCATACTGTTCTTATAGATCCTTATTTACTAATGTGAGTGCATGTAGATTCTGGCCTAAATTGTGCCAAAATGTGGATCTACAGACGTTATCTGTGCCCAGCCTGAAAAGGGGGTTTGGGTTGCTGAAAGTTGGTTGTGGCTTCATGGTAAAGGGGACATGACCTAATTTGTGATATTTGGCATCCAAAATAATTATGACATACAATTCTGTCTCAGACTAAGCCAGCCTATAGTAAGTAAAGAGTCAATCTCTGCACCACATGTATCATCCACCCTGGGATAAATCTGTTGCCGGCCTATAGAGCAGGTCTAAATTTACTCCAACTATAGGATTAGTAAATCTGTAGGATTAGTTACTCTACCTCCGTGAATGACTGAAGCTCCCCCTATTGGTGGCTGCAGGCAGCCAAAAATTGTAATCCGTGTCTATGCAGGGGATTCGGAGACACGGCACACAGTTTTTATCTTTTGTAGATTTAGAAGTTGGTGTTTAATCTGTAGTTTTCTCAATAACTAATATATAACAACCATTCCTCTCTAACAGGACGAGCAGAGCACATTACATCTTCTGAAAAAGCACCTCATGGTGGAGCAAACCATTGAGAACTATGAGGAGACCATAGCTCAGTTGTCCCGGCAGTGTCGCAGCCTCCTAGATCTGGCGCACCCCGACAGGTGAGAGTGTGACAATCTCCCCTACATATTATATGGCAGCCATTAAACATCTTGAAATATCTGATCATAAAACCTGGAGTGTGTCATATTAGGCCTAGTTCACATCAGTGATTGTGAGCCAAAACCAGCAGTGGAGGCCACACAGAGATGAGGTGTAATGAAAAGATTGGCACCCGTTCTGTGTTTTTGGCTCACAATTAGGGCTCATGCACAGGACAGTTGGCGTTTTGCTGTCCACAAAACACAGATAGCGGCCGTGTCCGTTACGCATTTTGCAAAACGGAACAGCTGGCCCCTAATAGAACAGTCCTATCCTTATCCGTAATGCGGACAATAATAGGACATGTTCTCTTTTTTTTGCTGAACTGCCACGCGGACACGGAATGCACACCAAGTAATTTCCATTTTTTTGCTGCTCCGTTGAAGTGAATGGTTCCACATACAGAACACAAAAAAAAAAAACCCGGAACGGACACTTTAAAAAAACAAAAAACTTTTGTGTGCATGAGCCCTTAATCACTGATCAAATCACTGACTGTGCGAACAAGGCCTTAGAGCTAAAAAAATAATATGGGGGGGGGGGGGTAATTTATAAACAGATATACACCACTTTTTCCCCTCTTCTGCCGATCACGCCAGGTCTAATAAAAGGGGGTCTAGCGCCAGTGGAGAAAAGGGCAGGCTGGCCTGTCTCATTTATAATTTTCTACACCTGTTTTAGGCATAGAAAATTATCTAAATCTACACCAGCAAGGGAGCTGGCGTGATTTTAGACAGGCGGTGGATATGCCTATGTTATGTAGAGATGCTAATAAAAGAAGACCCCAGAGCCACCATTACATGTCTCAACGAAAGTCAAACTAGCCAGGCCTTTCACTGGGAAGGAACAACCAAGGGAAGGGCAGTCCCCAAAAGGAGACCACCTATGCCAAAACATGGTATCCATCCACAGACAGCTGTTTCGGGGTATTTGGCCCTCATCAGTGTGGAGTAGGAATCTGGCTAGTGGGAGCAATGCCTAGTAGATGATTATTTAAGAATCATCTTTTCTTAAATAAAACATTAGTCTGAATAATCGCTTCTCGGCCTTTTGGCTAAGATCAAGTGTAGTATCTGTTCTTATCAGTTCTGGCAGTATGGTCCTGGCTGTCAGACTGTAGGATGGAGAGGCACGTGGAGCCTCCTTGGTGGACGGCCGGAGCCTTCGGGCCCCGGGCTATGAGACCAGGAGGCATACGGATCTTATGCCGGAGGGCCGGGTAGATTGAAAGCCCGAGGTGCAGAAGTGCCCCAGGAGTGGTGACCCTGGGGTGCCTGAACTCACTGGGGGTGGGATCCCACTGAGCTTCACGGCACATTTGCAGAGCACTTCATTTCATTCTTTTGAGCACACACCTCTCTTTTCCCGGTTCGGCTTGCCTGGACCGAACAAAAGAGGAATTTTTTATTCCGGCCGAATGACCGGGCCTTATTTTAGGCACTCATTCACCTTATTTATTTTTTATGTCACTGTGTGTCACTTTCCACGTTGTGTGTCACAAGGATTTTGAGGGTTACGGCGCCCTAACGGGTACCCCCCTTGAGGTCTAGGGGGGGGGTGTGTGGCCATCTTGGTTCCGCACTCCCCTGCAAACCCCATGGTCTCCCCTTCCGGGGGGGGACCAGCCTGTTGTTGAGCTCCGTGCCGACTCACCCGGGGTGGCGCCTGGGTGAGAAAGCCGGAGCACAGACCCTTGGCTTCGGCTGAGGGTTGCCCATTTGGGTGTACACCCGGCTTCGGCTGGGGGTCACCATTTTGTCCGAGTCCCTTGCAGGTGCCTTCTGGCCCGGAGGGATGAGGAAGGTTCTGGGGGGCCCTTGTTCTTTGGAAGAGGGCCTGCCATGGACCGTAGCCTTGGGCACGTTTTTGTGTGGTCACGCTGCACGATTTTGTTGCACTAGGTTCTAGTAAGCACGCTCCTCGGGCTTAAAAAAAAAAAAAAAAAATTAGTCTGAATAAATGACCCCCATGAGAGCTACATTATTATTTGTCTTCTATAATGGTGCCTGAACACAAAGGGGGGAATGTATGAAGCTTGTACATGCCGTTTTGCACCACAATTTGCAACTTCTTGACATTTTTCTCCTCGCCATTGTCGCAAAAAGGGCAGGATGGCTGTGGCCCAACTCATCTAAAACTGGCACATATTTTCTATAGAGGAAATGAAAAGACACCTGAAAATAAAACACAATTGCTTCAACAAGCTGCATTTTTTTTTAAAACTGCCAGAGACACAAAAATGCCACTAAATTGAAAAATAAAATGCTTGTATGTCCTTCATTTCATATTGTCCATAGACTTCCAGCTAATCTCAGCAGCTAAGGTTTAAAAAAAACACAAAAAACCTACATGTGAATCCATTATGACAGTTTTTATGAGTGCCTTGTTAAAGAGGTCCTTTCACCACTCCTGACATGCCTATTTTAATAGCTTCATGCATTCCCCATGTAATAACAATACTGGAACATCTATTCTTATGTCTGTATGTTGTGTCATTCCTTTATTATTTGCACTAGAAGTTATGCATAAATTGCTATTTGTCTTCAGTAAAGGAACAGAGGGGAGGTGACCAGTTGTGGGCGGTACCTGCACAGACTGACTCTATCCAATCAGTGCTGCCATGTTCAGTCTGTGCAGGGACACACCCCCAACTGGTTACCTCCCCTCTGTTCCCTTACTGAAGACAAATAGCAATTCATTCATAACTTCTAGTGCAAATAATAAAGGAATGGCACAACATAGAGCCATAAGAATAGATGCTCCAGAATTGTTATTACATGGGGAATGCATGAAGCTATTAAAATAGGCATGTCAGGAGTGGTGAAAGGTCCTCTTTAAGGCTTGTTGGCCTCCTAAAGGGGTCCTCCATCAAGACCTTGAGAAATGTTTTGTTCATTCTGTGTGTGGGAGAGCGCCATTTTTAAAACTGGCCGTAAATGAAATAGGACGAAAGACCTGTATGGGAACATCCATTGTTTTCGTTGGCATGTCTGGGGCACGCCATAGTTGTCTGCCATGTTCAGATGAAAGAACCATGACTTCGTCCATCATGTCTTTCTTTTTGCAATGTTTTATGCACTCAGTTCTTGTAAACCTTTGGCTGAATGTTATTGCATGATGACTTTTACAGTATGATTATTTGCAAGTCACCTCTGTGCTCTCTCTGTATTGCGCTCCCAACTAATGCACTGACTACTGTCCTTGCATAGTGAGCAGATAAGTAGGCGTCAATCTCAGATTGATCGGCTCTACGTGTCTCTGAAGGACCTGGTGGAGGAGAGGAAGGGACGTCTTGAGCAGCAGTATTGGCTTTTCCAGTTGAGTCGTGAGGTGGATGAATTGGAGCAGTGGATTGCTGAGAAGGAGGTGGTGGCGGGATCTCCAGAACTGGGCCAAGATTATGAGCATGTAACGGTAAGTTGCAATTAGTGTAAGGCTGGTTTCAGGTGACCTCTCATGGTTCTGGTGTACCAAACCTACATCCCCAGAGAGTTCCTAGATAATCAAAGTCTGGTCCACAAAAACAGTGGGAGGTCCATGCACCTATTTTACACTGGCCCAATGTTAGATATTAAAGGAGTATGCCTGTCAGGTAGTCATTTCCATTCAAGCTAGAGAAGCCTCCCACCTACCTATTACACGCTTACAGAACCCCGTGACAAACTGCTCCACCCCACCAATCTCCAAGTGAAGCTGGTCATTGTAAAGGTCATTGCTCCCCTTTAATTTGCAAACATTAAAGTTTTTCATGGTCTGTTCTTTGCAGCTTCTTCAAGAAAAGTTCACAGAGTTTGTCAGCGAGACCGGCAGCATTGGGCAGGACCGCATCTCCGCGGTCAATCAGATGGTGGATGAGCTCATTGACTACGGACACTCAGATGCAGCCACAATAGCAGAATGGAAAGATGGAGTGAATGAGGCCTGGGCGGACCTACTGGAATTGATGGAAACGAGGGCCCAGATGCTTTCTGCCTCCCACGAGTTGCATAAGTTCTTCAATGACTGCAAAGAGGTGTTGTCCCAGGTGGAGGAGAAGAAGCAGAGGGTGCCAGAGGTGAAGGCGCAGGAAGCTCGGCTGTCAGCTGGTTCTCTGCAGCGTATACTTAGTTCATTTGAACATGACATTCAGGTCCTTGTCACTCAGGTGAGCTTAAGATATTTCATCGGCATACATGCTTTATCCTTGCTTTTAGTAAGCATCTAACTCCTGGAAGGACAAATAGCAAATTTAGATGCTATATACATACCTCCCAACTTTCTAAATGAACAAAGAGGGACACATTCTGCAGCGCGCCTCCGCACTAGGCCACACCTCTAACTCCACCCAAAACATAACTATGCACCTAATTCCAACCAGTTCTCTTAATGCCCCCACATAGTAATTATTCCCCCTTCATGCCACTGAACAGTATTTATGCCCACATTGTGTCCCCTCACAGAATTATGCCCAGCTGTGCTCCCAGTAATATGTCAAGCTGTGCTCCCAGTAATATGTCCAGTTATGTGCCCTTCATAGAAATTAAAAATAATAAACACCACATACTTACCTTGTTCCTAGCAGCAGCAGGACATCGGCTGCTCTGGTGTGTGGAGGAGGCGGAGCCGAGACTGACTGCCAGTCGGCCCCGCCCTCTGCACAGACAAGAGGTGTAGAGAGCCGGCAGGGGGGAGGGATGATGAAGCAGGGAGCAGATGCTGGCTCTCTGCTTCATCATAATACAGGCAACTGTCTCTGTTCCTATGGAATCAGAGACAGCTGCCAGAAAGTGGGAAAATACCTCCCCTGTACTGGAATAGCAGGACAGCTACTGCATTCCAGGACTGTCCCGCCGGATCCAGGACGGTTGGGAGGTATGTAAATATAGTCAATCTTATGCACTGATATGCACAAATGTCAAGGTTTATGGTCGGTCTTCTCTCCAATGGGCAGGTACGGCAGCTGCAGGAAAATGCTGCACAACTGCGAACAGTTTACGCCGGTGAAAATGCCGCGGCCATAGTCACCAGCGAGCAGGAAGTGATGCGATCCTGGAAGGAGCTCCTCACCTCATGTGAAGACTGCAGGCTTCAGATTACTACAACCAGTGATCGCATGAAGTTCTTAGGTCTCGTGAGGGACCTAATCTCCTGGATGGATAGCGTTATTTGCCAAATTGGCACAGGAGAGAAACCCAGGTGTGTAGACAATTGGTGGCAAACTATAGAAACACCACAAGAAAAGTCACATTGGTTCAGTAGCGGTAATCTTGGAGGCGCTGTAACGTCAGTGGTCATGGTGGCCAACTAGAAGTGATAGAGAACTGGGTTGCCTCACTTAGATGCTGGACCCTTCTGAACAAGTCAATTTTCAGAAGTACCAAGGAACAGGTCTGATTGCCTGACCACCAGGTTCTGTGTCATATCTAGATGGTCAATATGTCCTCAGGAGAACCCCTAAAAGGAGAGGAAATTTTTGTGGCTCTCAGCTGCTGAGGATATTGTGGGATAGGGAGAAGCCGCCCTTTGCTCAATTTCTGGGTAGAAATCTTTTTACAGACTGAATTGGCTGTACACATACGTACCAGCATATACTGTAATTGCCATCTTCATATGTTCCCAGAGACGTGTCTTCCGTGGAAATTCTAATAAGCTACCATCAAGGATTAAAGAGTGAAATTGAGACCCGAAACAAGAGGATCGCAGATTGTGTGGAACTGGGAAAGTCCTTAGTCCTGAACAAGAGGCCGGCAGCAGAAGAAGTAGGTGAATTGTAATATCTAACTTGTCTTGTCAAAAGGTAGGTGCCACAGAATAGGCTAAGGGCTAAGTATCTGATTGTTGGGGGTCTGCTCTGATATCTCCAGCATTCCTATAGAAAATAAATGGATCATCCTCATGATCAGTGGTTGGACCTCAGTGTTCAGATACTTATTTTTGTTCATAGGATAGAAGCTTTTTATCTTGGTACAAACTCCTTAAACGGGTTCTCCAAGAGTATAAAACGTCCCCTCATGTGCCGGGCCCCCCACATTCAATATACTTACCCCGCTCCGCCGCTGCTGCTTTTCCCTGCACACAGATGAAAACATTCAGGGTCAGGAGGGAGCAGCCAATGGCAGGCGGGGATGAGCCTCCCTAGCATTGCTGGTGACGCTAGGGAGACTCCTCTCCATCCCCGCCTGCCATTGGCTGCTCCCTCCTGACCCCGAATGTTTTCATCTGTGTGCAGGGAGAAGCAGCAGCGGTGGTGTGGGGACCAGGAGCGGTGCGGGGTAAGTATATTCCATGTGGGGGGACATTTTATACTCTTGGAGAACCCCTTTAAGTCCTCATGCGCACTGACTCTGTACAGAGCAGAATGTAGAGCCCTTACAAGTGCGGAGCCATATGCACTCCATGCTTTGCCAAATTATGGACTTATTCTCATAGAGCTCTATGAGCAGTGTATAACATAGGTTGTGCAGAGCATGAACTAAAAACCCATTGATTTGGTATTGCAACACTTCAAGTCTGCCCATTGACTATAAACGTCCTTGAGCTTTGCCCCCTGTGTGCAGCACCTGTACATAGAAGCTCCATGACTCAGTTGCCTCCTGACAGCCAAGAACATGGAGCTTTAACCTGAGACCTTTTTTCCTGGTCTCCAGGCTTTTGATCACTCGGACAAGCTGTCAAAGCCATCACAAATGCTTGTACTATCTCCCTCTCATTACTGCCGGTCACAGAGCAGTTTACAACTACATATGGGGTGTTTTTGCAAACTTCAGAATCAGGAAAATAAATATTCAGGTTTCATTTACCCTTGCTATCTTATGGGAAAAATGAATTAAAAATTGAAAATCTGCGAAAAAAGATATATATTTTAAATTTCACCTTCCTTCTGTTTTAATTCTTGTGGGAAATCTAAAGGGTTAACAAACTTTGTAAAATCAGTTTTGATTATATTGGGGGCTGTAGTTTCTAAAATATGTTCATTTATGGGAGGTTTCTATTATTTAAGCCCCTCAAAGTCACTTTAGAACTGCAAAGGTCTTTTAAAATTAACTATTGCAAATTTTCATGAAAATCTTAAAAATTACATCTAAAATTTGAAGCCTTCTAACGTCCTAAAAAAATAAAATTACATTTCCAAAATTATGCCGACATATGGTGAATGTTCATTAATAACAATTTTATTAGATATCCCTATGCAACTTAAAAGCAGAGAAATTCATATTTAAAAAATTGTGATTTTTTTTTTTCAAAATTTTCAGTAGATTTTGATTTTTTATAAATAAAGGTAAAACATAGTGACTCAAATTTACCATTAACATGAAGTACAATGTGTCATGAAAAAAACAATCTCTGAATGGCTTGGTTAAGTAAAAGCGTTTCAAAGTTATTACCACATGAAGTGACACGTCGGATTTGCAAAATTAGGCCTGGTCTTGAAGTGGTTAATCAACATTAGGGCAGAGAAGCAAGTGAGGCACAGTGATGTGTGTCAGAATAAGGCCCCTTTCACACGACCGTATGCCCTCCGAGACATACAGTCCATAAAATCATATGACTGCGGGACAATAGTCATAACGGACTGTATGTCTCGGAGGGCATACGGTCGTGTGAAAGGGGCCTAAGGGTGCTGGCACACAGTGCAGTTCTGACATGCATTCAGGATGCAGTTTTCAATTTAGCCAGTTTAGCAGCCTTGTTAACCCCTGGTGTTCTGTATGGTGGGAATGATTTAATTCATTTCAGCCAGCTACAATAAAAAACTGCACTGTCTGCCAGCACCCTAAAGCTAGTTGGATCTCTCAGTAGTCTCTTAGGCTGGGGCGACCTGTCCCACGGCATGAAGAGCGCAATGTTGCATTGTGATATCGCATCTATTGATTGTCAATGGTGTTGCGCTGTAACAAGCAGTACGTCAGGACTAGAGATGAGCGAGTGCCATTTTTGCGTATTTGCGTACGCATTTCATACGCATATTTTAATCTATACGCAAATGCGTACAAATAGCGTACGAATAGCGTACAAATTGAATTTGTACGCTATTCGTATGCATTTGCGTATAGATTAAAATATGCATATGAATAGCGTACGAATTTTAAAATGCGTACGCAAATACGCAAAAAATGGCACTCGAGCATGCTCGCTCATCTCTAGTTAGGACTTCAACACTGCAGTCACCAAAAATCCAAAACTGTTGGATTTTTTGATTCATGATGCAAGTAGCACGAAACTGCCATCATAGATCACAATACAAGTCACGTGTGACTTTGACTTGCCAGTGAATTCAGTAGCCAGAGTTCGGGGAAGAAATACGTAAAATATAAGTTTTGATAATTTATTGTTAAAGTGTGAAGGGTGTATCTACAAGACAGTCAGATCCTGTGTTTCATTGCAATCTGGAGTAAAATTATGCAGGTTCTGGTATCGGGGTACCAGTGGCCCAATAGTTGTAGTGCATTGGTTCCTAAACATCCCTAATTCTAGTATCGAGCTCTCTTAGCATGACTGCACTCCGTGCAAATATGTGTGCAGAACATCTGCAAGCAATACACACCAAAACTGCACAAAAAAGTACATAACTCTACACTATTTATTGTGTTTTTGTGGAGTTTTATGCAGTTTTGATGCAGATCTCACCCCCTATTGTATGAGAATAGACAAATCTTGTGTACACATGTTTTTCTTCTTAGGTGCAGAAATTGATCTGCTGTGCGGATTTTGAAAGCCACAGCATGTTAATTGTTTTTTTTCTCTTGTGCAAATTTCACCCTTTTTAAAGGAGTTGTCTCACTTCAGTAAGTGGCATTTATATGTAGAGAAGGTTAATACAAGCCACTTACTAATGTTTTGTGATTGTCCATATTGCTTCCTTTGCTGGCTGGATTTATTTTTCTATCACACTATACACTGCTCGTTTCCATGGTTACGACCACCCTGCAATCCATCAGTGGTGGTCGTGCTTGTACAATATAGGAAAAAGCACTAGCCTATGTAAACTCCCACGGCCCCGGCCACCAGAGAGGCTGACACTTTTTCCTATATTGTGCAAGCACGGCCACCACTGATGGATTGCAGGGTGGTCGTAACCATGGAAACGAGCAATGTATAATGTGATGGAAAAATGAATCCAGCCAGCAAAGGAAGTAATATGGAAAATCACAATACATTAGTAAGTGTCTTGTATTAACTTCCTCTACATGATAAATGCCATTTGCTGAAGTGAAACAACCCCTTTAAAAAAGGGTGAAATTCGCACAATAGAAAAAAACAATTAACATGCTGTGGATTTCAAAATCCGCACAGCAGATCAATTTCTGCACCTAAGAAGAAAAACGTGTACACGAGATTTGTCTATTCTCATACATTTTGCTGGTAATGTATTGCGCTGCCATTTTTCTGCTGCACGTAATATGCATCATGTGCAGGCAGCCTTATCGTTTGCCCCTAAGGGCTTGTGCACATGAACGTATGTATTTTGCGGTCCGCAAAAAACGGATCCGCAAAAAAATACAGATGACATCAGTGTGCATTCCGTATTTTGTGGAACAGAACAGCTGACCCCTAACAGAACAGTCCTATCCTTGTCTGTAATGCGGACAATAATAGGACATGGTCTATTTTTTTGTGGAACAGAAATACGGACGTACGGAAACGGAATGCACGCGGAGTAACTTGCTTTTTTTTTGCCGTCCCATTGAAATGAATGGTTCTGCATACAGACTGCAAAAAAAAAAAAAAAAAAACGGACACGGAAAGAAAATACGTTTGTGTGCATGAGCCCTAACAGATGTTATATAACCAGGCGACCACCCTGAAGGAACCTTTCTATAAGTGATCCTCTAATATTCCTATTCACGACTTCTCGGGCTCTTATGTGTTTTATTGCAGATTAGTAATGGTAATAGTAATGGCTCAACAGAAGAAAAGGGCCAAAATAAAACCGATTCGGTATTAGGATATGGCTAAAAAATGGCACAAAATCTGTTGTGCAATTGCATCGTTGGCTGAAAATTGTTGCAAAACTGCAATACAGTCGCTATGTGTGGACTCGCCCTACGTTCAGATGACACTTTCTGGTGCTCCCCTATCGCATTGTACCTGTGCGATGTTAGCAGGGTTAGAAGATGGTCATGGTCATTACCTTCCAGTTCAGTTGTGACCCAGTGTGCATGAGGTTGCGTAGGCCAATGTGAATGGGCGACATTTCCGTAATATTCATTTTAGCTTTATATTCCGTTTTTTCTCCAGATCAAGCAGAGTCTGGACAGATTGATGGCCAAGAAGAGAGAGATGCTGGACAAATGGCAGAAACATTGGGAGTGGCTGCAGCAAAGTAAGCGTGTCATTTCGTGATGAGGAATCCGGTATTGTGAATCCACGTAGTCAGGGGCCCAGCGTCTAATGGGCGATCTACGTGTTTCTTTAGTTTTCATTTTTATATAACTCAACTTCACAAAATGTCCTACTTAATCTCCCTTCCTAATAAAGAACGAGGCGGGCAGCCCCCTGCCATCTAAAGACCAGCTAATTAGGGTTGCCATGGAAACCTTTACAGCTCCCACTCTATTTCCACGTCCTCCCCCCCCCCCGACGAATGCGGGGGAGACTTAAGAGCAAAATGTATGGGGCTCTATCTGTAGAGAGCATTTAACTGCATCAGCATCCTCAACAAATCTAGGGCCCTCGAGAAAACGTCATGATAGATAAGGGGTAATAATACTGCATTATAGATGGAGGCGGCTGTCATCGAAGGGTTAATGATGCAGCTGATTATTGAGTCCACGTAAAGAGTCCAACTACATTAACTGAGCACTTTTTTCAAGCAAGGGTTAACCGCAGAGTGATGGGTGCCATGACGTGTTTTTTTTTCTAAAAATTGACTATGAGAAAGTTAATAATAAGACTTATCTACGTCGGCTGTATGTAAGGGATTGGAACGCAGTTCCCTTATGCAATGGATTTACAGACTGTTTGTGAAAGGGTTGATTTTTGGAGCGTTAGGTGTAGGTAAGGGTTAATAATGTGCTACAGCTCAGCACTGCATAGGGTCTGTTCACACTGGGAGCTTACCAGAGTGGGCAGATGTTGTATTGTAGTGAATGCGGTCTTCATGGGGGGGGAACACACATATTATAAAACCCTCCACGCAGATTTACGTCATTACCCCAAAAATAGCAATTCTGTAACTTACAGAGCAAAGCTTGCCATATGAATTAGGCCAACGTTGATCAAAACCGACGACTTCAACCAAAACGAACATTCATCGGGTGAAATCTTACAACGAACAATCATTTTAGCCAACCGATGACAGACCGTTACGGTTTGAAAGGAAGTCGGCCATGTTTAATACTTGCGAGAGATCTTTCATCCATTGCCTGGTTCCATTGACCATATATGATAACGGCCAATATGGACTAACGTGTCTGCAACATGAAGGGTCACCAGATGTTTGTTTGCTCAATTGCTGATCAGTCATCAACCAACTTAGATCTACTGTGTATGAGAGACCATGAAATACAACCAACAAAAAAAAAAATAACTATGTTTTAGGGCCCATTCACATGACTGTATTTTTCTTTCCGCAATTTTGCGTATCAGATGCAGACCCATTAATTTCTATGGAACCCCATGTGCTATCCGCTCCTGCATTTCCGCATAAAAGATGGAACATGCCCAATATACTTGTCTGGAAAATGCGGTCTGAGGCCCCATTGAAGTCTATGGTTTCTGTTACTTCACAACACTGAGGTAAAGAGCTGCCTCATCTTCCTCTCTGCTTGTCAGGGATTATGATTCTGAATACAGATAATAAGATCTTCAGCTGAATCTCTGTGGGAATGGAGTTTATGAGGAGACATGAAGTACAGAGGGGACGGACAGGACAGACTGTGGTAATGGAGACTGCATACAAGTGCTGCTGCTCATTACCACACCGCACCATCCGCTCTGTACTTCATGTCTCCTCATGAACTCCATTCTTACAGAGATTCAGCTGGAGATCCTATCAGCTGTATTCAGGATCATAATCCCTGATAAGTAGAGAAGAGGAGGATGAAGCAGCTCTTTACCTCAGTGTTGTGAAGTAACTAGTGTTGAGCGAGCACCTCTGTGCTCGTATGCTCAGGTGCTCTGGCCGAGCACTAGGGGTTGCTTGAGTGCTCGGCCGAGCACCCGAGCATAATGTTAGTCAATGGGACTAAACCAGGCACCCCCCGCTCGGAAGAGGGGAGGGTGTCTGGTTAATAGAAAAAGGCCAAAATCGCGACTTCTCCTCTTTTATTCCTTTCACTCGTAAAAGTATGCTAATTAACTGAATTCGTACGCATTAGCGTACAAATCACCATTACAGTGCGGGGAAGAGACTCGAGCATTGCGCTCGTGTACACTCGGTGTTCGGCCGAACACCGAGCGGACCCAAGCGTAGCCTTGCATGCTAGCTCAACACTAGAAGTACCCTGTCCTCCTGTGTGATTAGGACAGGTTTTGTGTGTACTTATAGGACGGCGGCCATTTTATTTCTCCTAATGATTGCTCCCCAGACAAAACAAGCCATTATAACTAATGAAAGGTATTTGGGAATATATTTATAATAAAGTAATATTTAAGTATTTTCATTTTCTTAATTCCTGGAGAACCCCTTTGAATGCCCCTTTTAGAGGTTTGGGATGACATGGAGTGGTCTACTCCATGTCATCCCAGGTGTCACCTCTTTCTGCATTACGTTATATAACTGGCAGATGCAATGCATTGGGCAGCCTATGGCAATGTGAGGACATATAAGTAAGATTAGGTAACAAACCCTACTAGCAGGAGGTCCAGGCTGCTGTGGAGATCCAGTAGAATGACTTACTGTAAAGTAGAAGGGTAGGTGGCACCTATTGCTATTGCAGCTCAACTGTCTGCAGGAAGCCACCACTGAAGGCAAGAAGCCATTAACTCGTGTCTGTGTACTTATAACTTCTCTTTCCATAATACAGTGCTTGAAGTCCACCAGTTTGCCCAGGAAGCTGGGGTGGCCGAAGCCTGGCTAACAGCACAGGAACCCATAGTGAAGAGTCCAGAGCTAGGTAACAGCGTGGATGAGGTGGAGCAGCTAATTCGAAGACATGAGGCCTTCCGTAAAACAGCAGCAGCTTGGGAAGAGAGATTCAGCTCCCTGAGGCGGCTTACTACAGTAAGGAGTACATGAAGTAGGAATGAAGGGGTTGGGGGGGGGAAAGGGGGGTAGCATGTGTAATGAAGTCTTGGAAACCATTTTGCTTCTTTTCTGTTTTGCAAGCTGGAGAAGATGAAAGCAGAGCAAAGCAAACAACCAGCAACCCCGCTCCTCGGTCGGAAAGTATTTCCTGACACAACTGACTTTTTAATGCGTCCATCGCCCCTTGCACAGCAGACTATCCATGACAGGTCGGATCAAAAGGACAGCCTGTCGATCCCGAATGGGATTCAGCTGGACAGCCATAGAACCAGATCAGAGACCAGAGTGGGTTATGTACGGCAGGAGATGAAACCAGAAAGGCTGCAGCCAAAGATCGATCACGTGGAGGCCAAGGTAACAGAGAAACCGCCACCTACTCAGGAAGGATCCAGGCCAGAGAGATCAGAAGCAAAGGCTGCACAGGTTATGGCGAGCTTAACAGTGGAGAAAGCAGAGAGTAAACCAAGTCGACATGCAGAGCGGAGGAGAGACCGGCATGATCGCAGGCTGGAACGTCAGGAGTCCAGTGAGCAGGAGGTTCCCAAACCAGAGCAGGTAGAGGAGAAGAGGAGGCGGGATAGACATGAGAAGAGGCTGGAAAGACAGGGCTCTAGTGAGCAAGAGACTCCAAAACATGATCTTCCTGATAGAAGAAGAGAAAGACACGAAAGGAGGCCAGAGAGACAAGAGTCCAGCGAGCAAGAAACGCCAAGGAATGAACCTGACAGGCAAGGAGGGTAAGCATTTTGCAGAAGATCTTGATCCTATTTAAGAAAGCAGTTTTTCTGCATATATTGGTTATTGTGCAGATGATGCTTATTACGAGCCATAGAAAATGGATATTTCCACTGTCTGTACATTAACGCAGTATTCCTGTCTTATTTTATGACATAATGGTAGGATATGGGAGTCTTTGTAGATCATAGATTAAATAACAGCATACAATGTCAATCAGATGCTTCTAAGGCCACCCGGATTGGAATATGCAGTTCAGTTCTGGGCACCAGTCCATAAAAAGGACACTCCGCAGCTGGAAAAAGTACAGAAGAGAGCAACTAAACTGATAAGGGGCATGGAGGGTCTTAGTTATGAAGAAAGATTAAAAGAATTCAAATGATTTAGTCTTGAGAAGGGACATCTAAGGGGGGGGACATGATTTACATATACAAATATATCGATGGGTCATACAGAAATTATGGTGAAAAGGTGGGCACTGCAGGGAAAAAAAGTTCAGTCTCCAGCGGTGTCAAGGCTTCTTCACTGTAAGAACTGTGAATCTGTGGAACAGTCACCTCAGGACGTGGTCACAGAAGAAACAGTGGATAGTGCCACGTCCAACTGGACCTCATTGACTACAATGGGATGTGGCGGGAATCCGGTCACTCCCTGACATACAGTGCCTTGCGAAAGTATTCTTCCCCCTGGAACTTTTCAACCTTTTGCCACATTTCAGGCTTCAAACAAAAAGATATTACATTTAAAATTTTTGGTGAAGAATCAACAACAAGTGGGTCACAATTGTGAAGTGGAACGAAATTTATTGGATCATTTAAACTTTTTTTGTAATAATAAAACTGAAAAGTGGGGCGTGCAAAATTATTCGTCCCCCTTGCATTAATACTTTGTTGCGCCACCTTTTGCTGCGATTACAGCTGCGGTCTCTTGGGGTATGTCTCTATCAGTTTTACACATCTAGAGACTGAAATTCTTGCCCATTCTTCCTTGCAAAACAGCTCGAGCTCTTTGAGGTTGAATGGAGACGTTTGTGAACAGCAGTTTTCAGCTCTTTCCACATATTCTCAATTGGATTCAGGTCTGGACTCTGACTTGGCCATTCTAAGACCTGGATACCTTTATTTTTGAACCATTCCATTGTAGATTTTGCTTTATGTTTGGGATCATTGTCTTGTTGGAAGATAAATCTCCGTCCTAGTCTCAGGTCTTTTGCAGACACCAACAGGTTTTCATCCAGAATGGTCCTGTATTTGGCTCCATCCATCTTCCCATCAATTTTAACCATCTTCCCTGTCCCTGCTGATGAAAAGCAGGCCCAAACCATGATGCTGCCACCACCATGTCTGACAGTGGGGATGGTGTGTTCAGGGTGATGAGCTGTGTTGCTTTTACGCCAAACATATCGTTTTGCATTGTTTCCAAAAAGTTGGATTTTGGTTTCATCTGACCAGAGCCCCTTCTTCCACATGTTTGGTGTCTCCCAGGTGGCTTGTGGCAAACTGTAAACCAGACTTTTTATGGATATCTTTGAGAAATGGCTTTCTTCTTGCCACTCTTCCATAAAGGCCAGATTTGTGACGTGTTGGACTGATTGTTGTCCTATGTCCTGCTGTAGATCTCTGCAGTTCATCCAGAGTGATCATGGGCCTCTTGGCTGCATCTCTGATCAGTCTTCTCCTTGTTTGAGATGAAAGTTTAGAGGGACGGCCGGGTCTTGGTAGATTTGCAGTGGTCTGATACTCCTTCCATTTCAATATGATCGCTTGCACAGTGCTCCTTGGGATGTTTAAAGCTTGGGAAATCTTTTGGTATCCAAATCCGGTTTTAAACTTCTCCACAACAGTATCACGGACCTGCCTGGTGTGTTCCTTGGTCTTCATGATGCAGAACCCTGAGACTATCACAGAGCAGGTGCATTTATACGGAGACTTGATTACACACAGGTGGATTCTATTTCTCTTCATCAGTCATTTAGGACAACATTGGATCATTCAGAGATCAGAGATCAACTTCTGGAGTGAGTTTTCTGAACTGAAAGTAAATGGGCCGAATAATTTTGCACGCCCAACTTTTCTGTTTTATTATTACAAAAAAAGTTTAAATGATCCAATAAATTTCGTTCCACTTCACAATTGTGACCCACTTGTTGTTGATTCTTCACCAAAAATGTAAAATGTTATATCTTTTTGTTTGAAGCCTGAAATGTGGCAAAAGGTTGAAAAGTTCCAGGGGGCCGAATACTTTCACAAGGCACTGTATATGCCAGGATTCGACTGGACAAAAACCATTGCGCGCAGCAATTTTTCTCTGGGTGAATCCCAGCTGATATGCAAGACAGTGGCTGGATCCCATTATAGTCAGTGGGGTCCGGCGGGCACAGGTGTTGCCCTGTTTTTGGAAGAAGGCAGCCACATTATTCTAATCATGGACAATCCCTGGGCAAGCGGCTGGCTCAGACTGTAAAAAAAAGGTAGAATACATGGAATGACTTCAAAAATTATATCCAAGAAACCATCAACCCATTTACAGAAATGACAGAAGGTTCACATAAGTTGTTAGGTTTTTTTGTTTTTTTTTTTTTTTTTTTTAGGATTAGGAAAACATAGCTCCTTTTTTCTTTAAAAAAAATCACCACCCCTGTTGAAGTCAATGGAGCAGATCTGCAATACTGCACACAACCTGTGGGCAGGGGTGGTGCTGTTTTTTTTTTTTTTTAAGAATGCAGTCATGTTTTTCTAATCCTGAACAACCTCTTTAATACTTGACAATACATTTTTAAAGACATGTCCCTTTAAGACATGAGAGGATTATATATTTGGAAGCTGCAAGAATGAATGGTCTGATCATCTCTTCTTCTAGAAAGGCGACACTTGCAGACATTGTGGAGCAGCTGCAGGAAAAAGAAGCAGCACAGAATAACCCTTCAGTAAGTATTCCCTACCCGCAGCCTTCGTATGTCCACGTTTTTCCATTATAGGGTATGGAATGGGCAGGAAATTTCCATATGTACAGCCAGATTTAAGATATCACGTATGTCTATGTCAGTTATGTCTGATGGAGAAGTATTCCTAGAAAGCACAGGCTCTTCTGTGATGAGCAACCACTGAATATAGGTGGACAACCACTTCTCCAGACTTAGTTTCTGTTCCTCACCTCCAGAGTAGAGATTCTCCTGCACGATTACCCAACGGTATAGAAAAGCTACAGGAAAGGACACCAAGACCTGATCGGCCAAGAGCAAGAGACAGACCGAAGCCCAGGAGAAGACCTCGACCCAAGGACCCAAACCAACCACCGGGTGAAGCACGGAGATCCCGCTCAGCCCCTGCACAGAGCAGTGCACCACCTCCACCTCCTCCCACCCATACAATACAGCAAGAAGGTTACCTCTTCAGGAAACATGAGCTGGATGGTCCAAGTAAAAAAGCCTCAAATAGGTGAGTGTAGACCTTGGTGGCATATACGAGGCTTCTAGTGTATACAAGGAGGTCTGTGTAAATGGACGGTGACTCCCGTGCTTTACATATTTGTGTTGTGTTCCCGCAGGTCCTGGGTAAACCTGTACTGTGTACTAAACAAAGGGGACTTGGGGGTTTATAAAGATGCAAAGAGTCAGAGTTCAGGGGCTACACATGGGGGAGAACCTCTGCTTAACCTACATGGAGCTACCTGTGAGGTGGCTAATGAGTACAAGAAAAAGAAGTTTGTCTTCAAGCTCAGGTGAGGATTCCTCCAATGTTCGTAAAATGGATTGTGGAGGAAGGATGGCGATCAGACGTAAAAATACAAATGTCTCCTCTTCTAGGTCAACAGATGGGAGGGAATTCCTCTTTCAAGCGAAAGACGAGGTAAGGCCATCGCTTTGGTGACCATCTACTGTCCCAGGTTGCATTTAGTGAACATGCATTATCTGTAAATGGAATATCAGTGAGAAAAGGTGTGTCCTCAAACAAGTCCGTCTGCACAGGTTTATATAATACGGTTGATTATGGACCGTAGGGTTCCTTGAAGGCTTGTTTGGCATCGACAGCCTTTTCTCATGTTGCATGTACCCTGATAGAAGCACATCATGGAGGTTCTCACCAACAGGAGGGCCCAGTTAAGCAGCTTGTGGCAAGAGAACCACAATGTCAGTGCAGAAGTCTATGACTTCTGTTGTTTTGCACTGAGTGCATTACAGTCTTTTGGGGTTTTTTTAAGGCCTAATTCACTATTCAGTGTTTGGCCAGTGGTTGGGAGCCAAAACCAGTGGAGCCTTCACAGAGATAAGGTATAAGGCCTCATGCACACGTGTGCCGGCCGTGCCCGTGCTGTGGGCCGCAATGCACGGGCACTGACCGTGAGGCCACCGCATGCGGATCGTGGACCCATTCACTTGAATGGGGTCCGCGATCCGCATCAGAGGATCTGCACCGCAAAAAAGTAGTGCTTACGCTACTTTTTTTGTGGTGCGGAGGCATGGCCAGAAACACCACGGAAGCACACCGTAGTGCTTCCGTGGTGTTCCGATCCGTGCCTCTGCTCCGCATCTCCCAGATCGCGGACCCATTGAAGTGAATCCGGGCTGCACGCGGCTGGTGCCCGTTTATTGTGGACCCGCCGTATGCGGCCCGCAGCACGGGCACGGCCGGCACGCGTTCGTGTGCATGAGGCCTAATGCAGAGATTTGCTCCTGTTCTGAGTTTCTGACCTGCACCTGGTTTTGGCTCACAATAACTGATGGAAATCACTGATTAAATACTAGACCTAAAGCAGGCAATACCCATTAGATGAAAGTCAGCTGAACCCACCGATCTAACCTGTGTAGGGGTCCCAAATCTCTCCTGATGGTAGATGTTGGGGGAAAGAAGGGTCTAGCGTATTGAATTTCAACATGCCTGATCCTTTTACTTTAATGGGAGATACGTAAATTGCTGACAGACACCTGCAGCTTCTCTCTTCTCATCGAAAGCACATGCACACTCAGCCAAGCGTGCAGGTGTGTGTTATGCGTGCATTATGCATAACGGAAACCAGACGGATCCGTTATGCTTGGCCATAGACCTACATTATGATTAATTAAAAACCTCTTTAAAGGCTTCCGTTTTGCATTCCGTTTATTAATTTCGTTTTCCCAACTTACCCGAACACCGAACCCGGTGAAGTTCGGGTTCGCTCATTCCTAGTCATAGCCCCTATTTCTAAAAAAAAAAAAAAAAAAAAAAAACGACATCATGCCAGCGTAGAGCTCAGTAATTCTACAGGCCTTAGGGCTCATTCAGACGGATCTGTATTTTTCTGCGGACATCATACGGCCGTCTGAATGAGCCGTTACTCTAACATGTTTTGAATATCACTTTGAATATTTTTATGGCTGGCTCAGTATGGACCTCTTTTTTTTCCTGCCTTTTATAGGAGGAGATGAAAAACTGGATTACAGCTATAGCCACCTGCGTCTCTGAACACGCCGACATAGCCAAATGGAGCCAGACCCTCCTTACTACCTCCTCCACAGACGAAGGCAACATCAAAAGAGAGTCTGATCGCAGATCCAGCGCTGGGGGCCGTAAGAAGTGAACCATAGGGGGAAGCACGGAGCTTCCTACAGAGCCCTCGTTTTCCACTTCTTCCACCTTCAGGCTGAGCTGGGAGCAGAACACAGGCCTGCAGTGATAACCCTTCCAGACCGTATTTCTACAGGTGGTCTGAAAAGCCTTCTGAAATGTTTTGGAACTGAATTCTTGATGTCTATGCATTTCCTGAACATAGTTTTCCTACCCGAGAAAAAAAAACAAAAAACTGTTGAGTGTTACAATTTTATCCTTAAACTTCCATCCTACAACATTCCCTCTCGGTTCCTCTGGGGCCTTGTAGGTATAACGTATGTAACTCTTTTTAGAGTCTGGTGAACATGCATATATATGGCCCAGACTATTACCGTGTAGCAATCAGCCTACGCCTCTAATAGAACAAACATGGTGGGAATCTAGGTTCTTACTGCCTGTGACCACATGTGGTCTGGTAAACAGAGAAGAGCCCGTGAACCCATATCAAGTCCGAATTCCTTTTTTTTTTTTCCCCTCCAAGATCAGAATGGTCCGAGATGATAAAAGAGCACAGACATTACGAGTGCAGGAGAGGACAAAGGTATTAGTTTTGTATCGTGCAGGAGAGGACTGCAGAAACTTCTTCACAGTGCAATATTTGCTTGGCTGCTACACAATTGTGAGATTTTAGGGGAGAGACCTGAAGGCCTTTATGGAAGGAGAGTAATGTGTTCGAGTTGTCATTTCCTGCCATAGATCAGCCTTTGGTTACCCATCCGGCCACATGACCCACGCCCATTATGTCTTATCCTTTTAGGTTTCATTTCTCCGATGCTGGGGGGAGATTTTAAGTACATTCATACGTTCACCCTTCAGCTATGTTCACCTGGTTGTATTTCAGACCATGTTAGATCTGTAATTTTTTTATTTTTTTTTTACCAAAAGTGGAAGTTTTCTGTCATTCTGTCTGAATTTGGACAATACTTTTTTTGGTAGAAGTCCTCAAGGATAGCATGGTTTTAGGGCGTCCCATAGCTGGAAGGGAAAGCAATGGGAGGAGTCCAGCATCAAGTGTTCACTTTCCCTGCAGCGCCACCATATGAGCCACAGTCATCAATGTGATATAAAGACAGGCCGGGTCCTCCAGAAGGAGAGACGCTCTTTGTAGCTGGCATGCACTCTTGCTAAGAGATCAGGATACTGAATGCCCCCCCCCAAATATATTAATTCAGAGTACCCTTTTGGATAAAACATCAATTAGGTAACCCCTTTAAAAGGCATCTGTCAGCAGTTTTGCACCTATAACACTGTCTGACCGGTTACATGTGCACTTGGCAGCTGAAGACATCTGTGTTGGTCCCATGTTCATATGTGTCCGAATTGCTAAGAAAAATGATGTTTTAACATATGCAAATGAGCCTCTAGGAGCAATGGGGGTGTTGCAGTTACACTTACAGGCTTAACTCTCTCAGCAACTCTCCACTTTGAATAACAAGGCCAGACAGGCGTGATGACATTTTTACTGCCTGGCCCTGGTGCAGAGAGAGTAGAGCCTCTAGGTGTAACGACAACTCCCCCGTTGCTCCTAGAGCCTCATTTGCATATACTAAAATACATTTTCCTCAGCAATGCGGACACATATGAACATGGGACCAACACAGATGTCTTCAGCTGCCAAGTGCACATGTAACAGGTCAGTCAGTGTCATAGGTACAAATCTGCTGACAGATGCCCTTTTAGGATTTGCCTGATGGCATTCATTGCTATCTTCAGTGAAAACATTATACTGATCCTTAGGATACAGTCGCACTATGCATGTAGTGTACGTCTGGAATATATGATGGGAAGATTTCCCAGCATATACAGTTATCAGACGCCACTATATAGGCAAACATCAGCATCTGTCGACCCTAGGCTCCCATGTTAAAGTATACCATGAGGCATAGGTTTTTTGGTTTGATGCCTTTGGATAGAACAGCACTATACCATCCAGCAAGGAAAACCTGACAGAACCACATAGGACACTCATCAGATGCACAAAGGCTTGTGGCTATGTAGGCATATACATTAAAACGTACATTGCTAACGAAGTGTGGATACACCCTTATATTGGATAGACCATCTACAGGGTCAGTGAACTAAACCAGTTATCCATTTGTGAGGCCCTAGAGAAGGGATCAACAACCTCCAGCTGTTGTGAAACTACAACTCCCAGCATGCGTTACCTACTTTGCCATTCCCTGAACTCCCCTAGAAATGAATGGAGCATGCTGGGAATTGTAGTTTCACAGTAGCTGGAGTGCCAAAGGTTGCTGACCTCTGCCCTAGAGAGAGGCAGTAGCTCATGGTGGATGCTTTGGTCACACAAGGACTGCTAGACTTTGCATTTGTTGGGACAAGATACAGAAAGAGCACATGTGGGTTTGGCGGTGCCAAGTTACCACGGGAATTCGATAACCGGTTCTGAGAATTTTAGTAGATTGGTCCAGATAATTGTGTAGAAAAAAAAAAAAAAAGGAGATAGCCATTGTAAGCAAGAATGTGTAAGAGATCAATTTCAGTAAGTTCCATATAATGATTTCCTCATATCCAAATACAACGGCCATAATATTGGAAGCTCTTGACAATAGGTCAACGTAGACCTGATAGCTCAGCATAGCACCAGCTATAGTGATGTCACCAGTGGTATTACAGAATCCTTTCACGTGCTGGAGCCATATCCATGAAATACAGTGGTAACCTCATAGTCTGGATGACCCATAAACATGGTGGACCATGGTGTCAACCAGCAGAGTTTCAGGTCATCCACGGCACAAGCTGAGCATTACACCAAGTGTTAACCATGTAGTCTTAATATCACCAACCTATTTCTAGCTTGGATGTTCTACCAAGGTAGAGATTTTGTATTGTATTGCATTTCGGATTATTTATAGAAAACCTCATTTGGGGACAATGGTTGTCTTCTTCTGGGGTTTCCTCTACTTGCACATTTTAAAATTAGAAATATTCCCCATCATCTCCAGACTGGGGTCCACCAGGGGGAGCATCAGCAGTTACATGCCATCAGCATTTTTGCATAGAAGGTCTACAAAAGGGCATGTAGATCCACCATGTTGACCACTGATGATGGAACCTGGCATTAGATAGTCACATGAACTCATTCAGATACCATCTTGCAAGCTCGGAGTTAAAAATTATTCAGTAGAAAACCCCACGGGAATCTCCATGTTTACCAGAGCTTCCCTTTAAATAAACCATCTTCTCTCCATAGTAGGTGGTTGTTTAGGTTTCACAGTATGTATCCGCTTCCACGCGCCTACAGGATATTTGCATGGCACATTTTCTGCTGTAAGCTCACCCAAACCTTTGATAGGAGATTTATTTTTTGGGAAGCCTGCATTGCTGAGCAACTGCAACCCCCACTAGTCCTGATGAAGCTTTGAGCTAGCATGTCCATTTTAATAGCAACCTCTTGCAATTACAAAAACCATAGCTGACATTACGGGCGGCCATATTGGCCCAGGAACAAAGCATGATGGTCTTTGTTGAGGATATTTTTTTGGTTTCTACATTTCTTGAGAGGCAGAGAGCTTTAGTCTTCTTATGACTAGCAGCAGAAGCCACGAGATAAGGTCTGTCGCCAGGAGCTATACACATACATATCTCAGCCATTAGGCCCATGGATTGTGCAGGGATTCTCGGAGACTGCATGCCATAGGTTATAATGCATGAGTAGGTAATGTCCTCTCCCACTGGATTCTCTTCCTGCTGGTGTAAATGGTTTTCTAGGATGGATTTAAAAAGCGTAAAAAAAAATGTAATTTTATTTTAAAGAATATTCAGCTATTACAAAAATAAAATAAAACATTGATATGTAAACTTGTATTTTCCCACGGGGCTCAGTGCAACAGGTTCAATAAAAGTACGTTTCCAGAGTTTTCCATGCATTGTCTGGATTTGTAGTCTTAAGAGGAATAAAAGGAGGGAAGGCATTAAACGTGTCTCTGGGGTTTCTTCTAACACATACAATATGAAGGTTGTAGACGGTGGAGACCTATGAGGAGATGATGTACTCCATTACGTGCTGCCATTTTGAAGGCCTGGCCCAGTTTACCACTAGAGTGCAGTCTCCTCTTTCTTCTCCAGTAGATGATCATTTTCTACATGATGTGTTACCGTGTTAAATCCACCATTTCTTGAAGTCCGCAGAGAGCTCCGCGCGCGACGAATAGATCGAAGTCCAGACCACACCGCTCGGACTTCCTTCAGAAGATCTTGCTTGATGCTTTCGCTGACGAAGATGTTGATGAAAGGGTCCAGGGCACTGCTGAGACTGGTCAAGGAGAAGGTGATTCGATAAGCTGGACGCACCTTCAGCTCTATGTCGCAGGTGCAGATGTTCCGGTCACTAACATAGGAACGGATGAAGAGCACAACGTGATACGGGAGGTAGCAGATGACAAAGATGGCCGTCATGGTCATTAAGAGCCCAATGATCTTTTGTTTCTGCTCTTTTTCCAAGCTGTAGCTGCGGTGAACCACACGGACTACAGAGCAATAGGAGACCACTAGAAGAATCAAGGGGATGAGGAAGACAACAAAGATACGGAAATAGTTGAGTCGAGCCATCCACTGGTCCATTGGGTACTTTTCATAGCAAAGCTTGACATTGTGACTGGAGTTAAAGAGTTCATCCCGGCTAAGGAACACAGTATGACTTCCTAAAATAATCAGCCAAACCACAAAACATACTATCATGGCGCCTCTCATAGTCCTTAATGCCCTGGCCCGGAATGGGAATACAGTGGCTACGAACCGATCAACGGCGATACAGCTGAGCAATGCTATGGTGGTGTATAGATTGGCATTGAAGAAGAACCCAACAATCTTGCAACTGAGAGCCCCAAAGAGCCAGTCATCTTTGGCTGTATAGGCTATCCATACTGGGAGTGTAAAGATATACATGAGGTCTGAAGCACAGAGATTGGCGAGATATACTCCAAGTACATTGCCCTTCTTCACATTTTGATAGATAACTCCTATGGCAGCCAAGTTGCCCACCAGTCCAAAGATAAAAACCAATCCGTAGATAATGGGGAAGAGTGTGGTCTCGTATGCAGCAGAGTAGTTGCAGCTTATTCCACATGCCATTGTACAAGGTTTTCCTGGACCGTCAGACACCACCTGATGGGAAATAAAACAGTCTCGTAAATACAACTGTTTAATGAACCATGCAAAATTATAGTAACAAGAATAGAGTGAACATCAGATGTCAGCTGCATGTAGTGCTTCCTACACCAGTGCTGGGCTTAGGGTTAGGCACAGTAGGCAGCCACCTAAGGCACCATTTAGAAATGCAATCATCAGAATCTTCGTTTGAGCGGCTGTAAGTGCTGGGGTTGAAGTAATACATTGATAAGGAAACAGCACTTGCCACATTAGAACAGATGGAGTTGCCTGCACTGCACGGGGATAGAGGGAGAAGGATTCATAAGTTACATGGAAACTTAAAGGGGATCTCCAAGAATGATTTGAAATGGCCACCAACATCCAGTCCTAGGATGTGAGCACGACTGGTTGCCACCACTTGCAGAGCTGTATAGCGGGTGAAGCCTCACTAAACTGATCTACAATACAAATTAATGATGTGATTCTGCCTACAATATGCCATCATGGCTGAGCAGCCTGACAGGAACGCTCACCACTGTGTAGTATATGCAAGTGGTGGTGAGGCAACCCTTGCTCCCCCTAGGCACTTCTGAAAGTGGAGGCAACAGCCAGATTATAGGGAGGGAACCAAGGGCTTGCACTTCGGGGCCTCCACCACTGCAGAGAATGTAGGGGCCTCCACCAAATCTGTAGGTTAGGACTAATGCCCCTGCCGAACCTAGAGATGCCAGTGGAGGCTGAACGAATACCGAAAGAGGAGTGAGTAGCTGCTGTTCCTGCACTCCTACTGCTGTTGGGGCCCTAATAAGGAGAGGCACAGTGTTGGTTCTGAAAACTGTAATTACCTCTCCGGTTTAAAGGAGAAATGATAGAAGTGGCCAGTAGATGGCAGTATTGTACCACCATGCTGCCTCCTGCCAGCACTGGCGTTGAGCCCTGTGGTATATCCTGCGCTGGTGGCAAGTAAGAAGAAATGGAAGGAGGAGAGAGGTGTGCTGCAGCCCATCCATCCCTTTAAAGGGGTATTCCCATCTCACAAATGTAGTTTGTATAGTTAGATATAGCCATACCAATATTACCAATAGAATGTATTTATATAAAATGTACCGTTTAGAAGATTTGCCTATCCATTGTCCCACACACATCAGTCAGGCCGTTGCCCCTAGTTACGGCCACCGCGGCCATGTAGTAGTGGTGGTCGGCTTCCTCCTTTTCAAACCCGCTCTGAGGTAACTGCTGTATTGTGAACGCACATTGCATGAGCATGTGGAGACACATCTTAGGGTTGTAGCAATTTTGTCTGCGCTTCCAAAACGTAGAGAAACGGATCCTGTTCCAAGATCAATTCATCTCTATGGAGCAGGATCCGTTTATAAAGTCTGCGTTTTGGACGGATCCTGACCAAAACGCAGATGTGAAAGTACTCCAAGATGTGTCTCCGTATGATCATGTAATGTGCGTTCACAATACAGCAGTTACCTCAGAGCGGGTTTGAACAACAGCAAGCCGGCCACCTCTACTACATGGCTGCGGTGGTCGTAACCAGGTGCAACGGCCTGACTGATGTGTGTGGGACAATGGATATACAAATAGGAAAATCTTCTAAACGGTACATTTTATATAAATACATTCTATTAGTAATAATACTGGTATGGCTATATCTAACTATACAAACTACATTTGTGAGATGGGAATACCCCTTTAACAAGAAGTGGCTGCATAAGGACCTCCTAAGCACTCCTACTTTTGGCAAATGACTATGGAAGGTAGGTTCAGGGCTCCTCTGAAGCTGCTGCCTGATTCAGTGAAATTATGTTTCTTTATGTGCCTCTCTACTCCGCTCAAAAGCTGCTAACACCCCCTCAAGCCCTAGTGCTGTCTTCCTTTTGCCCTCACAGAACCACCATTTTGCGATCCCCTTTCTGTTACGTCTGTCCCCTCCATCCAGACTCCCGACCGCAGAGACACTGACAAATAACGTCAGCCCTGTGCACTGCCCGTTAAGTGGACTGTGCCACTTACATGCACGACAGAGCCCTGCCACATTGTCTGTGCTTAAAGGGGTTTTTCAGGATTATACTGATGACCTATCCTCACCACACCTGGGACCCCCACCGATCAGCTGTTTAAGAAGGTATCGGTGCTCCTGTGAGCCCCGCTACTTTCTCGTAGCTTGCCAAGCACAGCGCCGTACATTGTATACCATCTGTGCTTGGTATAGCGCTCAACCGACCCCATTCACTTCTACCTGGCTGAGCTGCTCCTAAGCCATGTGACCAATGAACGTGACGTCACTGGCCTAGGAAAAGCTGAGAGAAGACCCGGTGCCTTCTCAAACAGCTGATCGGTGGGGGTCCCGGGTGTCGGACCACCACCAATCAGATACTGATGACCTATCCTGAAGATAGGTCATCAGTAGTATAATCCCAGAAAACCCCTTTAACTGAGGAAGAGAGAATCTGCATTTGCTTACGCAGAGCTAGGCCCGAGTTTCAGAAAACCATCATCTCTGAGACTACTTCTAACCAAACAAGATACTCTACTATAAAAGGGTTCCAGAGAGAGAAAGGAAAGTAGGAGGTCCAGCATCTACAAGGCCGTGCACTGGAGTCAGACAGCAATGTACTGGACACGCTTATGGCTGACACTTTGCTGCTGTGAGAAGGAACATTTCCACACTTGGAGATGGTTTGGCCAGCCTTAATTCTGTACCCCTCAGCCCAGGAATTACAGAACATATACTCATACGCCGGCCATTGCACCCAAACCAGTACTTAACATCAAGGACACCCCAGCTAGGACCAGGCAGGAGCTCCAACATCAGGGTGTGCCCCAAAGAAAAATGGGTGTGCCCTCCTGTCACTGCACAGTCCTAGACCTGTGACCCATGTGTGTGACAGAGCTCCTACCACTCCCATCCTCCTCACGGTACTCCCCCCCCCCCCATGGGTTGCTGAAGTGGCAATGCAGAGTTAAAAAACATCCTTATTCCATCATTTTGCCTAAATTATAAACTCATCGTTCATGAAGAAGCTGTGACGTTTACAGGAAGCGGCCTGGATAAGTGACTGTACAGGTGCAATCTGTTTGTTTAAAGGTAGGTCCGTACACCCAACATCTGTCTCAGGATCGATACAGGACACATCACTCAGAAATAACTTGTTAGATGAGAAAAGAAATACAAATTTCCATTCATGAATCAGCAGCCATGAAGAAATGAAGCAGTGAGGGCAATCACTCCACAGCCACCCATCAGTGTATCCAAAGGGCAGGACTGCGTATCATGTGTGGGACCCTATAGTATAGAGGATGTCATGGTATTAATGTGAAGCCATTACAATATGACGCTGGCACCTAGATGTTTACATACCAAAGTTTGTGAAATAATGCACACTGCGCAGATGCCAAGTGTCATCTCTTTTCTTGTTTTTGTATTTTAGCCAATGAAACAATTGCTTGAGCCTCAGTAGAGGAACGCCTTCTCTGATATAAAAAACTGCTTAACTTCAGGTGATAAATGAGTTCTGCTTTGATACTTAGTTTATTGTGCACGGAAGGACCACACTGATACCAACAGCTTGTAATTTAGAGCAGACAGTCAATAAGACAGCACAGTTTGTGTGCATCCAAAACAATAGAAGTCAATGGAACAAGGCTAAATAACAGCTCTGAGTGATAGCCATCGATTACAACTATTATTGTGTGCATATCTATCTGATATCCATCCATCTGTCGAACAGATGCAGAACACAAGAAAAACAAATAAGGATTGATAATAATGGATATGGAGTAATGGTGGGTCCCGTAGACATAAGTAAAGGGAATCCATTACCTGGCTGGCAGCGTGATGCACAATACATTAGCACAATCAATTAGGCCTTATGACTATTTTGGGTGCACGTCCGATTTTTTTTTTGGAACACACGTAGACCCATTTATTTCCATGGGGCCGTAAAAAATGCGGCCGTTCCACGAATGATAGAACATGTCCGTTTAATGGACAAGTGTAGACATCTCTTTAATAGGGATCAAAGAAAGTGCGGAATGCAGATGGCCGGTATCCTGTATTCTGCCGTTTGAAGACCACAAAGTGACAACTGCCGTGTGCATGAGATCTTAAAGGGATTCTGTCACCACGATTTTGACTATTAAGTTATTTATACCACTGGATTCAGCTGATCATAAGGATCTCCAAAACGTTATTGTTATAGGGCATAGATGAAGATCTGATGTTAAAAAAAACCTTTATCAACTGTCAAGCAGTGAAGTGAATATTAATGAAGTGGGCGGTCCTGGGCTCCAACGGAATCGCCGTGGCCGGGCTCCAACATCGCTGGGCACATCCCCTTGGGCTCCTTAAAGGGGTTGTCCGGGTTCAGAGAAGAACCCGGACATACCTGCAATTTCACCCAGGCAGCCCGCCTGAAGAGGGCATCGGAGCAACCTATGCTCTGATGCCCTCCTTTGCCCTGCGCTAATTAGCGCAGGGCAAAGGAATTTAGCCAGGTTCCGGTGACGTACCGGTCCCTGCCGGGCAGAGGCTTCCGCCCGGCAGTGAGCCGGTGACGTCATTGGTGCTGATGGACGGGCTTTAGCGCTGTCCTAGCCAGTAAAACGGCTAGGGCAGCGCTAAAGCCGGCCCATTAAGGCCGGTGACGTCACCGAACTCACTGCCGGGCGGAAGTACCCGCCCGGCAGCGAGTATTTATAAACAAAAGAGACCTTGCCCTGCGCGATCTAGCGCAGGGCAAGGGGGGGGCATCGGAGCATGAGATGCTCCGATGTCCTCTTCAGGCGGGCTGCCTGGGTGAAATTGCAGGTATGTCCGGGTTCTTCTCTGAACCCGGACAACCCCTTTAAGTAAGAGATTGACAGTTGATAAAGGTTTTTTTTTTTTTTTTTTTTAACATCAGATCTTCATCTATGCCCTATAACAATAACGTTTTACAGATCCTTATGATCAGCTGAATCCAGTGGTATAAATAACTTAATAGTCAAAATCGTGGTGACAGAATCCCTTTAAAGGGGTTTTCCGGTAATATATTTTATGTAATGACCGCAGCCTGCCTCATGATAAAGAAGATGAATACCTCCCGGCTCCACGTTGCTCCAGTCCTTCACACAGCTCCATTGTCTCCATCTTTCGGTGCAGGTGATCATGCCCATGGCCAGCTGGATGTAAACGGTGCGGGGTCGGAAGATAGAGCGGAGGACTGTAGCAACGTGGAGCAGGTATGTATGAGGCTGGGTTCACATGTGACGTGACCGATTAGCCGCAGCATCGCTGCTTCTAATCTGCAGCACAAAAAAAAAAAAAAAAAAATACACCAAAGGGTAGGTTCACACACCGCGGATTTTGCTGCAGAAAAGTCGCAGATTAGGCACACGCTTTTATTCTTTGCATTGGAAAGAATGAAATCCACAGAATACATTGATACGCAGCAGATTTAAAAGCCAGGTCAGTTTCTGCTGCAGATTTCTTTTCTACCACGTATAACTGAGAATTGCAAAAAAAAAAAAAAAACCTACTCACTTTGCAGGTACTGTGCAAGAGCAACAGCAAATCCGTAGCTAATCAGTCACTTGTAAACCAAGCCTGAATATTCTTTTTCATGAGGCAGGCTACGGGCATTGAATAAAGTATTAGTACCGGAAAACCCCCTTAATTAAAGATAAAAAAAAAAAAACAAAAAAAAAAACCTAATCATTCAACTGGAATCATTTAAAGAGCATCCGTCCACATGATCAGTCTTCGTAAACTAGGTATACTGCCTAGTAGGGTTGATCATACAACAACCTCCCCTGGCAGTCCAATGTGCAGTTTATGAGAAATTCACACTCTTATGTTTATGCTAATGAGGTTCTCAGAGCACTGAGGAGCAGGCCTAGCCCCTCGGAGCACCGCTTCACCTCCGCCTTTTACTTTTTGTCACTCCCTGTCCCACAATGATTGACATGTCCAAGCATCCTCACTGTTCGGTGCTTGGGCTTGAAGTGTCACACATGCGTCAGCAACAGTACAATTGGCAAGATTACAGACTTTATAGAAACCATGCGGTGGTCTAAGGATTTATAAAATGGTCTAGACGAAATGCCATCTTTGTTGCCAATAGCTGCCAATCACAGCGCAGCTTTCATCAGCAGAATACGCAAAGAAGTGTCTCCCAAGAAAGAGAACCATCTCACCAGCGCCACCTATTGGAAGTGGCTCCCTTTGGCTCAAGATCTGACTTTACTTACAAGCATTGGGATTTGTCCAGGGAATATAGCCATCCGTAGACAGCTGGGGCTGAATTGCTCCTTAGGCTACTTTCACACTAGCGTTTCTTTATTCCGGTATTGAGTTCCGTCATAGGGGCTCAATACCGGAAAAAACACTTCAGTTTTGTCCCCATTCATTGTCAATGGGGACAAAACTGAACTGAAGACAATGGACGCTCCTGAAAGCATTCCGTTCCGTCTTCAGACCGGAGAACAAACCACAGCATGCTGCAGTTTTCTCTCCGGTCCAGGCATCTGCACCAAGACGGATCCGGAATGACCCCCAATGCAAGTCAATGGGGACGGATCCGTTTGGAGTGACACACCAGTAATCCGGATCTGTCCTCCATTGACTTGCAATGGGGGGGGGGGGGGGGGGGGTCATTCCGGATCCGGCTACACATATACATACATACATACATACATACTCACATACTCCAGGCAGGGACGCGCGATGTGGGGAATTGTCATCACTGCGTGCAGGAGGCGCGTGAAGACGTTCTGCCGGCGTCCCTGGCTGGAGTGTGTAAGTATGTATGTGTTTGTGTGTGTATGTATGTTGTCTGTGTCAACATGTGTGGGACCGGAGCGCTGCTCCGGCTCCACACATGTATCAACGGCAGTACGGATCCGTCGACACCCTTTAGGTGCCGGATCCGTGCTGCTGCTAGTGTGAAAGAGGCCTTAAGAGACCAGTTCTGTATGGAGGCTTATTGGCAATTCTCTATGGGAAACAAATTATGAAGAAAGTTGTCTCCCAAGGAGGAGAACCATCTCACCATCTGTGGTTGCATTGATCAAAACATCCATTGGACGATTGTTGCTAAAGGGTAACAACAAAAAGAATAAAATGGAAAAAAAAATTCCCAACAGCCGTCCTGTACAAACTGGGGGAACAGCTACAGGGTGTGCAGACGTAGCAGTCCCACAAGCTAACATTTTATGATACCTCCACGTGTTGAGGATGTGTAAGGATATGGCACCTGTTATAGAGGTAACACTGGGGGGGGGGGGGGGGGGTGACTGCTGTCTGTTTACCCTGCCCCAGCTGCCAGGACCTCACAGAAGAGCGATACCTGTAAGGTGCCCAGTGCGTCTGCTTCTACCACCCTCATCACTAAACACAAATTATGGTAAATTTTCCTACCCCCCCTCCCAAGTAATTTCCTCTACATTTGTTTACCCTTTCAACACCTGAAAAGCAGCTGCAAGACGGAGCCACGGCCGCCACGTCTATAAATTATTTAACGCTCAGTTTTCTGTGTCTTCCGGTGGATTAGAGTGAGAATTTTTTTCCAGAGTGGTTTGTTTTTTTTGGAAAAAAATTTAGCTGCAATTACAACAAATTGTGTCAAATGTAGTGTCCTTTACACACAAAGGCTGCTTTTCCACGTTGCAGCAGCCGCTATGCAGGAAATCACCACACGTACTGTAAATTGCAATGGTTTTGCACCTGTAAGAACCATGCAGACTGCGGTTTTACAAGGAGTTAACTGGCCACGCCGCAATCTACCGCATTGTGTGATGTCACCCTTAAGCCTCATTCACACGTCAGTGTTTCATGGACGTGTGCTGTACGTGTTCTCCACAGACAGCACACGTCCCCATTGATTTTAATGTGTGTATTCAGACATCAGCGTTTTAGCACGGTCCGTGGGTCAGAAACCTTTGGCACGCCAGGTGTGGTGAAACTATGACTCCCAGCATGCACACTTACTTAGCTGTTCTCAGAACTCCCATAGAAGTTAGTGGAGCATGCTGGGAGTTGTAGTTTCACAACAGCTGGAGGTTGCTGAACCCTGGGATAGGCTATCAATGTCAGGTGTGTGCATTTGTGGGGGGAAAGAGTCCGACACCCCGCACCCCCACCAAGATGTTTCGGAGTAGCTTCAAAGCTGGAACTCCACAGCTCCATCCATTATATAGTGGACAGAGCTGGTTACTGCAGCGCTCCTTCCATTGACTTCAATATGAGGACCACTGCAGTAATCATCTCTGTCCACTAGGCTTTCGGCAAGTCACCGTTTGATCAGTGATTTTGAGCCAAAAGCTGGTTCAAATCTTTCCATTATAGCTTATTGCTGGTTTTGGCTCACAATCACTCATGAAAATCACTGACCAAACACTGAGGCCTTGTCCACGTTTCCGTGTTATGTCCGTGAAAAAAAGCATACGCGTTTCATCTGTGAAGGATAAATTGTTGGTCCGTGTGTCATCCATAATGCATGGACATGGCTCAGGTGAAAATTAAAGAATTCCAAAGAATTTCCTGTCAGTCTTCAGTGAAAAAACAGATGCAACATGAACGCCATCCATGTAGTGTCCGTGATTTTCATGAACTCAGACTTCAATGGGTGTGCTTGGTCCGGCATCATGGATAAAAAAATAATGCATGTCTCCGTTATTTTATTTTTACTGACCCATGGTCAGTAAAAAAAAAAAAAAAAAAAAAAAAATAATATTATATATATATATATATATATATATATATATATATATATATAAAAATAAATAAAATAAAATATAAAATAATAATACATGAACAGACATTTAAATCAATGGCTACATGTGCAGTCCGTGGAAAATGGAAATGTGGACAAGGCCTGACCGTGTCAAAGAGGCCCAAGATTGAGCAGATTGGCGTTGGGTGTCAGATCGCCACTGATGTGATATTGATCAACTATCACGAGGATTAGTGTTCAGCGAAGCAAGATTCGTCTTAGTACAGTATTAGAATGTATGGGCTTCAATGAGCCAAAGTCGTACGTGAGTTCGTTTAATAACTTTGGTAGTTGATTGGCTGCAGAGTTCGGTTTTCCATTAAAAAAAAAAAAAATCATCAACTACCGAAGTTATTCAACAAAGTCATGTATGACTTCGTGAATAACTATCTTTGGCTCATTGGAGCCCATACATTCTAATACTGTACGGAGACGAATCTCCGTACAGTACTCCGTAGTTTTGAACAAAGCTCAAGGCCACCAACATAAACCTTCTGGAAAGCCCCTCTAAGTTCTGCTAATCTTTGTCTTGGACATCTTGTGATTACCAGGTCAATTTTTGTATTGTTTTTTTTTATTTTCAAATAATTTCCTAGAGTCACATAATGACAGCAATTTTCCCATGTTTTGTACTCTTTATAGTCAGGCAGGCCACGTCTAAAAACCACAGCCGGAAAGATTGACAAGTCAATAGGGTCCGTTCTTGGGAGCAGTTTAGATCCATCATACGATGCCTCTCTCAGCGCCACGGCTTCTGTGATCAACATGGCCTCTCAGCCTGCACTGAATAAACTATGAAGAGATGCGCTTCCTAATCCGGCCATTAGGAGGCGCTGTCTTATTAAGGTTTACTAGCACAAAACAGACGTCAGATTTACCGAAACACCTTTATTGATACTTCCAGATGTCGCCAGAATAGAAAAAACGTCATTTACAGAATATACACGAGTGCGGCTGGAAACTTACAGGATAGAACACGTGAAATGCAGCTTTAGGGCTCATGCACATGTATGCATTTTCTTTCCATGTCAGTTTTTTTTTTGCGGAACCAATCACTTGAACGGGGCTGGGAAAAAAATAAAAAACAGAAATTACTCAAAAAAAAAAAAAAAAGAAGAATGTGCTATTATTGTGCTATTGTACTCTATTAGGGGCCAGCTTTTCCGTTCTGCAAAATACTGAATATTTTTGGCGGATCCGTGTTATGCGGACTGCAAAAAACATGCGGTCGTGTGCATGAGCCCTTAAAATTAACAGAATATTTTGAAATACTGCTAAGGTTTAAAGGGGTGACGTGAGAATAGAAAGGGGGGGGGGGGGGTCTATTTTATCCACAAACAGCGCCACTCTTGTCTATGGGATGTGCTTGGTACTGCAGCTGATCCCTCTTACTGGACCTGTAATACAGCGTGGTGCTGTTCCTGGGGGGGGGGGGGGGAATAGACCCTTTATTATAGTTCTTAATATTAGAAGTCATAGAACAGGTTTGGTTACCAACATCAAGGAAATATTATGTATAAAAAATAAATAAATACTGTGCTATTGTGCTATACATTGTAACGCACTCCGCCCTGACCAAATGTGGAACATCCCTCTAAATGGAATCTTTTTACAGTCATCTCTAAAAATCACAAAGCTGGGTTATGTTCCCAGTTTGCATGTATGAGGTCCACCATCCACCTCGCTGGGCCTCTGCCGTCATCCAGTCCTGTGATCCACACATCCATCGTGCTAGAGTGTTTTAAATAAGGCAGCTTGTCAGATTCACCGATATATGCATTAAAAGTTGGGGAAATCAACCATTTTCACACTCAGTGCGGTTAAGGGCAACCGCACACGGTGCAGATTACGTGCCGTTTTTCCGTGCGGATTCTCATACAGAAAAGCCACAGAATACTACCGTACCAGCAAAGCGAATGAGATTTGACAAGTCTTTGAAATGGATGTGTGGATTCTGAAATCTGCAGCATGTCAGTTCTTTGTGCAGAGAATCCGCACCAGAAACCACATAAATGCGCCAAACCTGCAATGAATAGTACGGATTTGTGCGTGGCTTTTTAATGCAGTTTTTGGTGCGCATTTCTTGTGGATTTCCTGCATACAAACCTGGACCATGTGCAGGTTCCTTGACAGATTTTATTTTTTTTTCCCCGTGTAGATTTTCATGCTGAAAACCGCAGCATAGTACAGAACCAGCAAAGTGAATGCAATCAGACAAATCTCATGTACGTTTTTTTTTTTTGTGTGGAAATTGACTGGCTGTGCGGATTCGGAAATCTGCAGCATATCAAATGGTTTGTGCCGATTTCACCCTTGCAATGCAAAAGATGAAATCTGCGGCACCAGAAGCTCCAGCATGTATGTTTTTGAAAAGCAACCAAAAAAAAAAATGTGACAAGCAAAAAAATAAATTAAAAAAGCACCACTCTTATCCTAAGGACAGCCTATCAATATCGAAGCCCTGTAAAACCCCTTTAAGAATAGCATTGCAATAGCTTATTTACTAAAAGGTGGGAAGAACTCTACAGCAACAAAGTCAATGCATGGATACACTGAACTCAACCTAAGGGCTCATGCACATGACCGTAGCCCATTTTGCGGTCCGGAAATTGTTAATTTGCAAAACATGGATAACGGCCGCGTGCGTTACAGATTTTGTGGAACGGAACGTCCGGCCCGTAGTGGAACAGTCCTATCATTGTACATATTAGGACAGGACATGCTCTATCTTTTTTGCGGGTGCCGCGGGACAGACTTACAGATGCGGACAGCACACCAGCATTGAAGTGAAGGGGTGCTCACTAGAGATGAGCGAACGTGCTCGTAACGAGCACTGTACCGCTCGGCTCCCCTGCGCTCGCATGGGCGCAGGCATCCGGATCCGTCGGGTGAGGAGGACGGAAGCGGCTGCCTGCGCCTGTGCGAGCGCAGGGGAGCCGAGCGGTACAGTGCTCGTTACGAGCACGTTCGCTCATCTCTAGTGCTCACCTGATCTTCAAAAAATGTGAATCGGAAGCAGGATAAAAAAAAAACAAAACAATAAACTAAATACGGTCGTGTGCATGAGCCCTAAACCTAAGTAGTAACTTAACTGTATTTTCTGTGCAGTTGAGTGTAATCTATTGTTCCCAGTTAGCAGCCAATTCACAATCTCATACAAGATACTACAGCAGGGATCAGCAGCCACTGGCACTCCAGCTGTTCTGAAACTACAACTCCCAGCATGCTCCACTCACACCTATGGGAGTTACAAGAGCAGCCAAGCTAGCGTGCATGCTAGGAGTTGTAGTTTCACAGCAGCCAGAGCAGCACAGTTCTGTTTAATTCTTTGGCACCTTTTTTTGCAGCCCTCGATCTGATACAGATCAATATTTAATAATACTTGATACAAAAATCTTGCCCCCCCCCCACCTCTGTAATACTGCCTGAAAAAAAAAAAAAAATAATAATAATAATAAAAAAAAAAGTCTATAAAATTTTACAAACACTGAGATCACAAACACATCTCGCCAACAGTCAGTGGCCCCTGACCCAGATATTACAGGAGGGGACGACGTAGCAAGTTGATTGTTCATTATGGTCCAGTATTACGTAAACATGGCCGCTTTCTTCTAGAAGCCGCGTCACACCTGTAGGTTGGGTCCGGTATTGCAGCGCAGTTCTATTGAGGACAACAGGGGCCGAGCTGCCACTCACAACCTATTGAGAAGTGTGGCACAGTCAGGTGTTTTTGTAATCCTGGACAACCCCCTTAATAGTGTGTAAAGTTCTTTATTCACAAGCAGCCAGGAAAGGATTGTATGGTTGACTTGTCTCTATATACAAGTGAATTGTAATCCACGAGAAGATCCACCACTTTTGATAGCAAGTAGTCCACACATTTATGATATCTTGGACCGTCCTGACGCAGTCTTCTTCTGTTTCTGGCATATGTTGCTCCTCTGTTGATTTCACAAGCTTTAATCCATACCATAAGAAGCCACCGTCCAGCTGAGCCCAATCTAGACCAGACTATGGTTCCTTTCTCTACAGTCGGGTCTGTATTTTTGTTTGATGCGTGCACAGGAGACCGTTTTTGTTCTTTACAGCCTCATCACATACAAAGTTCAGGCATCTCCTTTTGGCTTTGGCAGTCCTTCCTCGATTTACCAAATAAAACCAAGTCGCTCGAACTTCCACCATCAAATCCCGCTTCACGCCATCGCTGACAAAGATGTTAATAAAAGGGTCTAGCGCGCTACTGAGGCTCGTGAGAGCAAAGGAGACCCGATAGGCCGGTCTGACCCGCATTTCAATCTCACAGCTACAGTAGTTCATGTCACTGACATATGAACGGATAAAAAGGACCACATGGTAGGGGAGGTAGCAGAAGATAAAGATGGCGGTCATTGACAGTAGAAGGCCAGTTATTCTTCTTTTGTGCTCCGTATTTAGGCTAGAAGTGTGGTGGATAGTACGGATGATGGAACAGTAGGAGAAAACGAGAAGAATCAACGGGATAAGAAATACCACAAAGATTCTAAAATAATTGAGGTGAGCCATCCATTGCTCCATGGGATACTTCTCATAGCAGAGCTCCACGTTTTGGGTTGATATAAACAGATCATTTCTGCCCAAGAAATAGCAGTGGGATCCGAGGATAACGAGCCACACCATCACACAAGTTATCAACGCCTTCTTCATGCTCCGAATGATCCTTGAGCGTAGAGGAAAAACGGTGGCAATAAAGCGGTCTGTGGCTATACAACTGAGGAAGGCGATGGTGGTATAGAGGTTGGAGTTGAAGAAGAAGCCCACTATCTTACAGGTAAGGGTCCCAAATACCCAATCCTCCTTGGCAGTGTAGACTATCCAGATGGGGAGGGTGAAGATGTACATGAGATCAGAGGCGCAAAGGTTGGCCAGGTAGACTCCTAAAATGTTGTTCTTCTTGATAAGCTGGACGATTACTCCGATGGCTGTTAAGTTACCCAGTAGTCCCACGATAAAGACACTGCTGTAGATAATAGGGAACAGGATGGCTTCATATTTGTCTGGGAATGGGCACGATACGGTCTCGTTACACATGGTCACACCACGGGGGCCTGTTGTGCTGTAGATCCTAGTGAATAACAGTATAGAAGATCAGAGCGGTCCCAGTTAACCTCCATACACAGATGGCATTTACCACACCATTTATACATATGCACACACGCACCACGATTCTGCTGAATTCCTAATTGCCCCTCCAACACCTTAACTCAAATGGTGGACTATAAAGGTATAAACCAGTGTCTGTGGTGAACACCCATCACCCACCCTTTACTTCAGGATTCTTATCTGGAAAACAATTACAAAAACATGAGCCCGATCAACTGAATTGGGAACTTGATGAAAACGGTTGTGTGCATGAGGCCTAATTCAGACATGTGTTGACAGATAACCACGTTTCCAGATGACTATGGCCATGTGCCTTCCTCCTCCTTACATTATCACAGGGAAAAATGGCCACCGATCTCCGACTCTAGGGTATGAATTGTGATGTAGGTTATTTTTCCTTTTAATGTCTTGATCTCCCCTTTCACAACCCATTTGAAACCCAAAACAAAATGGATTGAGGACTGAAACCTTGGGAAACCTAAAATATTCCAAGGAGGACTACTAAACACCAATATCTTATTCCTCATGTCATTCTCCCAGAGGTTTGTGATAGCTCAGATATGGGGAGATGTTTGCAGAGACATCATACTAGAAGAGCTCTATTAAGGCCCTTTTTCAAGGGTTGATGATCGACATTTGTTCCCAATCACTGCCCTGTGTAAGTATTCCCTCTTATCAGCTGACAAACGAGCAAGCACTTGCTGGCTGCAAAATCATTGGTTGTCAGCAGTATACAGATCTGAGGGTATCTGCAATGTTTGTGTTTTTAATGCAATGTTACCTTAGGTTACCATGTTAGGTCATGCTTGCATCATACACAAGCAGGTGAGGTATGGTTGGCATATAGATGGGGCTAACCACCCTATTCCTCGCCTTTTGGTAGGGGTGGGCTGATCAGATTTCCTGACAGGAGAAGGAAATGTTAGCTAGGACTGTGAGGAGCCAGGAAGCATGTCATATTGCTCCTGCTCCCAGGGCCTTCAGGACCAGAGAACCAACTCATCTGCGAGACCACTACTCCAGAGAGACTTCAAAGACAAAACTACAGATATTCTGCAAAGCTACAATGTTTAAAGTCAGCAGAGTGACCAGCAACCACAGCTATACAAACCCTGCTGCAGGTGAGGGACTATAGCTTAGACACCCATCACCTAGATCACATCCAGGGCAGGCCAACTCCTAAAAGCCTGCATTAGACAGACACCTACAGCCACAAGTGCTAGCTGTTAGCCAGACGTTAAGGAGAGAGACATCAACAAGAGGTGCCATTATCAGTTACTTTGCCAGCTACCATACATCATCACCTGGGAAGAGAAATTGTACTATGTACAAACTACTGCTGGATGTACTACAACTCTTATTTTGCACGTCTTGAAGTGAATTATTATTCTACTTCTGGCCACATTCCTTATACCACGTTTTCACTGCTCCATTCTACAGGGAGCAACGGCCTGACAAGAAACAACTAGTCAGAACCACTCCTATCCTCTGCACCGGCTCCTCAGGGGCTCGATGCAAATACATACAGATTGTATGTGGACGAATAATCATCTGTTCAAACATATTTGCTATGATTCCTCCATGTAAATACTACAGTCAGGAAATGTGCCCGGTAGAAGGACCCTTAGAGGTTCCTATTAAATGGAAGAAATGCTGTGGACACTGCTTATTGCAACTCCCTGACACCAATACACAGTAGATATTCTCCTATGTCAAGTTGTCAAAAAGTTTTGTTGTTTTTTTTTTACCCCCACCAACACGGCCTCAAATCTCAGCAGCATAAGGGATTTGAACTAAAGTCCAAGTATTCCAAGTGACAAATATTTTGTCTTCTGCCCAAGAGTTAAATCCTCAGGGATTCTTTAAGATCTATAGTATGGGTTCCCTGCTATTTCACAAGCAAACACGAACAGAAGGCCATTGTGATGGGTCAATCCTCCCATCTCCAGACGGTCTCTACATTGACTTTATTGCTGCGTCTGGATGAGGAAGAGGTAAGTAAACACAGGACTCTCCGCTTCACCGGCTCCTAAATTATCTGGATTTTTCCAACCTTAGCAGAAAAGATCTCAAGTGCCTCATTTCCTCAGTTGCTAGGCTTAGGGCGGCCCTCTTAAAGGGAAGCCAAGATTAGGTTTACTTTGCTGCCAGTATGACAATGTATTTGTACAGCACAGAACCAGCTCTAGAGGGACAACGGCAGCCAAAATACATAAATTAAGTCCTATTTTAGTCCTGGTTGTTTATTTTAATCCACCCATTAAGACTATCAAATTTGGAGTCTACATTTGGTGCACGTATGTGAAAGTATCCATAGGGCTCCATTCAACAGATGGAAGCCAGTATACCTCCCCTGAACATTATATTAGACTACACATCCATACAAAAAGGTATACTGATGGGGGGGCTGTATACTATATGGTTCTTAGAGAAAGGGGGTGTCCACTGGAACACCACCTTTAAAAGGCATATGGAAGTAACAGAGCGAGGTCCATACACTCAACCTTAGTGAGGAGAGACCTGGCATGTGGACCAGCCAACCTTCTAAAGTATATGGAAGATTAGACTGTTTGATTTCAACATGCCTGATCCTTTTGTTCTTTAGCCGTGCTAACTATCCAGAACACATGCATACTCGGCCAGGCGTTCAGCTGCATACCCAGCCTTTGTGCAGAAGGGGAGGGGGCAGGGATGTGCCCAATTTATTAAAAGATATGCTTTTTAGAGGGCTTGTCTGGTTTCCACTATTGGCTAGGAAGGTCATCACCATCAGATCAGCTGTTTGAAGAGACTGCAGAGCTCGTACGAGCGCTGCCTTCTCTTCACCGTTTACCTGCTCATGGTCGACAATGCAGCAAGAGAAGGTGTAATTACTGCTCCTGTATCTCATTCAGGCAACTGTCACACTAGTGTTTTTGTCGGATCCGGCAGGGCTCAGCAAAAACGCTTCAGTCATGTTGCACAGTGCCATTGAGAAAGGAGTTTGTAACTCCGAAACGCGTCTGGCAGATTTTGCTATTAGAGACCACCAACCACGCTCCCGACCCACTAAAAGACCACCCGCACCGGCTCAGGTGAATAGATCTACTGGGGTTGGTCCACGAGGAGTGCCACGTGTAGCCAGCTCAAGCAGGAGCTGTTGATGCAGCTTTGCTCAAAGATCGGGGAACAAGAGCTCAGCGGCATACGGCCAGGGAGTTTACAGCAGAGCCAATGATCAGAGAGGTAGAGGACACGGCTTTTATTGAACTCAAGTTTGTTCATGTATAGTAACATGTTGCAGTACAAACTCATTTAGGGCTCATGCACACAAACGTATTTTCTTTCTGTGTCGGTTCCATTTTTTGTGCAAACCATATACGGAACCATTCATTTCAATGGGTACACAAAAAAAAAAAAAAAAACACAAACAGAAGGTACCCTGTGTGCATTCCGTTTCCGTATGTCCGTATTTCCGTTCCACAAAAAAAAATAGAACACGCCCTATTATTGTCCGCATTACGGAGAAGGATAGGACTGTTCTATTAGGGGCCGGCTGTTCCGTTCCGCAAAATATGGAATGCACACGGATGTCATCCGTATTTTTTGCAGATCTGTTTTTCAGACTGCAAAATACATACGGTCATGTGTATGAGCCCTAAAAAACAAATAAAGGCACCTTTCAATTTAAAGCTCTGAACCCGTTCATACCTTTAAATTCACCCAGGTAGCCCGCCTGAACTGGGCATCAGAGCATCTCATGCTCCGATGCCCTCCTTTGCCCTGCGCTAATTAGCACAGGGCAAAGGCATTTAGCCTGGTTCCGGTGACGTACTGGGCTCTGCCAGGCGGAGGTTTCCGCCCAGCAGTGAGCCCGGTGACGTCACCGGCGCTGATGGGCGGGCTTTAGCGCTGCCCTAGCCAGTAAAACGGCTAGGGCAGCGCTAAAGCCGGCCCATTACAGCCGGTGACATCACCAAACTCACTCCCGGGCGGAAGCCTCTGCCCGGCAGTGTGTTATGTAAACAAAAGAGCCCTTGCCCTGCGCGATCCAGCGATCCATGAGATGCTCCGATGCCCTGTTCAGGCGGGCTGCCTGGGTAAATATAAGGGTATGTCCGGGTTCAGCTCTGAACCCGGACAACCCCTTTAAGGAAACTCCTATGAATGAGCTCTATACATGTTCAATTACGCAGCGCATGGATATTTTTAAATATATATTTTATATGCGACTGGATAAATGAATTATTTTTATAGCAAGGTCCCTGCTAATATTTATGTACTGAAAATACTCTCCTATTGTTATATTATTATTTTTTTTTTTATTATTAATTTTACTTATATTAATTTTCAATAAAATATTTATAATACAGTTTGGAACACGGTCACTGCAGGTGGGGGTGTGCCCACTTTATTTTATTATCAGTCTTCTCAAACAGCTGATCAGTGGGGGCGTCAGGAATCGGACCCCCACCCCGAGGATAGGTTATCAATATTGAAGTCTGTACAACCCCTTTAATAAACTACGTGCATCTCACTTCAGAGCACGGGAGATCAAGACTGGAGTACGGAAACATCACTCTTAGGCTACATTCACACGTCCGTTTAAAACATCCGCAATCTATCCGCATCCGTTCCGCAATTGCGGACGGTTTTTGCGGATATTTTGCAGATCCATTCATTTCAATGGGTCCTGATAATCTGCGGACATTGCACCGTATGTTGTCTGCATCCGTTAATCTGTTCCGTTCCGCGGATCCGCAAACAGAAATCCTCCTGTCCTACTTTTCTCCCGAATTGCGGTCCGTAGCACAATGAAAGTCTATGGATCCGCAAAAAATGCGGAAGACATGTGGAAAGGCATCCGCATGTCATCCGTATTTGTGGATTCCGTTCCAGGAGGGGAGAAAAAAAAAAAAAATTGTTATCCATCCTTCCGTAAAAACCGGATGACATATGGATACATCCTTTCCGTTTTTTACGGAAAGACGGAACGGATGCCCTGGAAAAACTGAGTTTTTTGCGGAACAACGGATCCGCAAAAAACTGACCTTTTCCAGGATGTGCACAAATACGGACGTGTGAATGAAGCCTTAATAAATCTCCCTTATGGTACTTGAACAGATGTGGCATCTTGTGTGGTTACAGCCATAGAAGGAGATCAAGGGATTTTTTTCCCACAATGGAACTGAAATGTGTAATAATGAGAGTTCAAAAGACAATAAAAAGGTCTCATTCTTTCCTTCACTGAAAGGGGACGGGTACAAATACCACACAGAGGTCCCCGGCCACAATATTATCAGCAATCAGTAGTGAATGGGTTGCTAGGATGACACCACAAAAAAGACCCATAGACTGAATGACTAAACCTAGAGGAGGGTTCACAGGGCTGTACTAACCATAATATATATAACTAATAAAAGACAGCATATATAAATAAGTCATTGCCATAAACCTAGATATAAAACATAAGTACTAACCATGTAATAAAACTGCCACCATCCATACAGTGCCGTCATAAGGTCTCTCTATATTCATTTGATCCAAGCTCCTGCTAAACCAGGATAATAACAGCACAGAATTTCATTGAACTTCCCCAATTCCAGCCACAGCCCAGACATTGCCTCACCAGACCTAAACCCTTTCAAGTCTCTACAAGAAAAACACAAGCAATTATCTGCCTTGTACCTGGGATCTCTGCGGTGGCTTTCATGTCACAAAGGTGGGGACTCCATCTGTAGTCCTGGGACTGTGAAATGCGTGGGATGTATAGACCCTCCGCAGAACAGTTCTGCACCAGTCAGCGCGAATATATTCAGCCCAACCCCACAATCCTCGTCTCCTTATTCTACTATCTGATGCTTCTAGACCCAGCATTACATCCAACACCAACCACTTCTCTACCCCAATTAAGAGGGGTTCTCGGGGTTTCCAATACTGATGACCTAACCTGCGGACCTATATGAAATCTGGAAACCCCATTTACATTTTTTTATACACACACAGCACAATATCAATCTGTGATTTTTAACTTTTGAGTATGGACAGGTAGGACATAGGTGTAATATATAATTGCTAGTCAGGAGATCGGTGTAAGGCTCCATACACATGACCAACGGCAAACTGCAGCTCTGCAAAATACGGATGAGGTCCATGTGACATTTGCATTTTTTTGCAGACCAGTTGACTTTAATAGGTCCATGCAGGGGTGTAACTGCCACAGCGGCAGACCATGCGATTGCTATGGGGCCCAGGGCAGGAGGGGGCCAGTCTTAGGTGGGATCATCTCCTGATGGAGGTGAAAACTTGGTCAGGACTCTATCCTCTAAAAGGAGCAACTTTTAGCAAATGAAGCAGTGGAAAAATGGCCAAAGGGTCATTGAAAAGGGTTTAGGCAGAAACCCTTCTGTCCTGTGTGGGTGGCCTGGTGTGATCCTTGCTATGGGGCCCTTACTTCTCTACGTACGCCACTGGGTCCACGGTCCACATTTTGAGGACCTCTTTGCAGAACGGACATACAGATCAAGTAGAAACCTCACAGCATGATGCTTTGGGCATCCGTCAGTGTAATGCGGGTCCTATGGGTCCATTTACCAAATGGAAAAAAGCCCCAACACATACAGTAAACTGACAATAAGAGAAGAACCAGAGACGGTTGCTTTAAATCACTGACACCACTTGTCAATGAGACATCTGCCCGTAGCTTGATGCTACAGGCAGGGGCGGACTGGGAACTTAAAGTAACTTTGGGAAAAAAAAATATAAAAAGTGGCCCCGTTTCGTAGTTGGGTTCAAAGTGATGGAAGGCAGAGCCAGCAATACCATATTGTGGTACATTATACCGCCCCAACAGAGCCAAATACCACAGTCCATCACAAATACTGCCAGCAGCACAAAATACTTCCCCAAAATCTTCCACTGGCTGGCTGTGAGGAGGACTCACACGGCACGGGCCACCAGGAAATTTCCCTGTAAAGTCTATGGTCAATCTGTCCTTGGCTTCAGGGTCCCAATATAAACATTTTTACCAGCCCCCCTCCTACCATATGCCATTTATAATGCTGGTGTCTCAGAAGCCTATTGGTCCCCCTCACATGTCAGACTGCTACCTCTGCATCCCTATAACCAGACATGGGATTCAGCCAGTTCCCTCAGGTTCTCCAGATCCGATTGTTAAAATTACAGATCCGGCTGGCAGCTGGAGGTGAACCCTTCCATTCCATAGTTTAGCTCCTTAGGCTTTTTTTGGTATATGTGATGTATTTATGTATGTGTACCATGTATATGGTGTATTTATGTGTATGCGTGTTGCATATATGTGATGTATATGTAAACATGGGTCATGACGCTGCATGTCCGCCGTTGAGTAGGGAACCTGTTAAAAATTTTAATCCCACCCCTGCCTACAACTATTCATTCCCTTGCCATTCACATACTCTGCTGCAAAAAATGCCACCCGTGTATTAGAAAGTCACCCCCACATCCTCATACACGACACCTCAGAGGAAGGACAGACATGCAGCGTCTGACTGGCCCACCAGAGGATCCTCCGGTGGACCCAGGCTCTCATACTGTAGTGGGTCCCAAAGGTCCAGGAGATGAAAAAAAAAACTTTGGAGCTGCCTTTGGAAACAATAAATTTGCCACTAGGGTCTATTTCTTTGAAACCCTTTTAGTCTTTACTGATGATATGGGGGTTGGGGCCCTAGAATAATTTTCTCGGGTGGGCCCAGGAGACTCTATTCTGACCCCAATAATATGGATCCAAATGTTAAAAAAACTACAAAGTTTTATCCAAGTTTTGTTGGTTTCTGACTTGCCAGATGGGTATAATATTATATATTAGATATATTGTATCACTGGTTGTAAAATACTGTCCCATTGTGTTTAGGACTTGCATTCACAGTAGTAGTTCTAGTCAGGCACTCAGCACAGATATACCACATACACTATATGCACACAGACATACATCTACTTTCTTACCTGGCTTCCTCCACTAGACCGCTCGCTCGCTGCTCTGGCTCTGCTGCGATAATGTGCCTGGATGATCCCAGCTTCCCAGTAATAAGCACTGGGGGCAGGAGTGATCCTGAGCTGGTGTGAAGTCTGCCCTGTCACATCTCCTATTAACCCCCTCCTGGCCATTGGCTGTTTGCATACAATAGTCTTTGCTGCGATAAGCCCCAGCCAAGACATGTTAATGGAGACCAGGGTTTATCTGTCTATAGGAGATCCTGCATAGCCCGGCTAGATGCTGCAGCATTTATATTAATAGGCTAATTTTACACTGAAAGAGGTTGTTTTTTTTTTAGCCGTCCTTAGGCTACCTTTACATCTTCATTACAATATCTGGCAGAGAACAGCCTGCCGGATTTCACAGAATCCAGCACTGCCGTTCACCGCCAGACCCCATTGATTAGAATGGGATCCGCAGGTGATCTGGCCGCTTTAGGGCATAGATGCCCAGTTTCCTGCTTGCCGGAATAACCTACTGGAACAGGCTGCCAGATCACCTAACGCTGTGGTAAATCTAGCACAAGCTGTAGTAGGACGCAGACGAACCGGTGCCTTGCAGCGCTGGGGTCCTGGGTTTCGAATCCGACCAAGGACAACATCTACATGGAGTTTTATATGTTCTCTCCCTGTATTTGTGTGGGTTTCCTCCCAGACTCCAAAGTCATCCTGATAGGGACATTAGATTGTGAGCCCCACTGGGGACAGCACGTGCAGCGCTACAGAATACGTCAGCGCTATATAAGTGCATAAAATAAATAGATGATTAGGAGGATGCGCCATTCAGGACTCTTGGACAGTGGATGACCGCCTCTGTGCACGGCGTACATGCCCGGATTGTTTTCAACATGTTCACAAAAGTGCAGTAAAGGGACCAGCAACCACCAGGCACTCCAGCTGCTGTGAAACTACAACTCCCTGCGTGCACACTAGCTCGGCTGTGCTCGTATCTCCCATAGAAGCGAAAGGAGGATTCTGGGAGTTGTAGTTTGAGAACAGCTGACGTGCCAGAGGTTGACGATTCCTGGATTCCCCCCTAACATAAAAGTAGTGGATACAGATCCCCTGGAGTGAAAGACATGTGCAGAAACCGGCATCTGGTTGGCAAGACACTATGTCGCCAGATGGTGCACTTACTGCACACTCCTATTTATCTTCAGCTCATAATGGGATAATACATATGATTTTCAGTCATTTGATCCTTGGGATTAGAAGTTCTTTTCATTCACAATAAGGACGTTGCATAAACCGCAGAAACCTATATCATCTCATACTGGAATAGCCCCCGTCAGGCTAGAAACATGCAGCTTTTTGAGCCAAAAGTGGATCCGGCTCAAAGAAGATTTATGTGCAAGACAAGACCTTCCTTTATAGGTCTCATCGCTTTGGAACCTATTTCAGGCTTTAGCTGAAAAAGCTGGACCAGAACCGCTGTCGAAAACTGCATGTGTGATTCCAGCCGAAGACAGATCCAAAACAATGCTGGGGCGGGGGTATTGGTAATTCCCATAGTGAAGGTTTTGAGTTAGGGTTCATGCACACTGCCCCATCATGTACCTGTATCGTACAGCACCCATAGACTGCCAGGGGCCAGTACATCTGCGCACATGTCAGTACATCTGTTCCCGCACATGTCATATTACAGAGCGTTGCTTCTAGGGGATAACATGGCGATATCCGTGTGACATCCACAAAACATGTTCTATTTTTTAGCGGAACAGACTTGCAGACATACGGATATGGAATCCACAGGGAATCATTTCCGTTTTTTTTTTTTTTTTGCAGGCCCATTGAAATAAATGGTTCTAGGGCCGCAAGAAAAACAGCGCAGACAAAAAAAAAATTAAAAAATTTATATATATATATATATATATATATATATACATACATACACATTCGTGTGCATGAGCCCTTAAAGGGGGTTTGCAGGATGGGCTATTCTTGGGAGAGGCCATCAATATCTGATTGGCAGGGGTCCAACAGCCTGCACTCCCATCAATCAGCTGTTCTGCAGTGGCTCCAGCAGTCAGTGCCAGAACTACACAGCGCCCTCTACTGAATAGTGGACAGAGCGTGTTACTGCAGCAATTATCTTATTCATTTCAATGAGGGCAGCACTGCAGTACCCAGATCGATCCACTACAGGACGGAAGGAGAGATGTTGTCCAGTGCTGGGGCTACTCTGAAACATCCGCTGATGCTGATTAACCTGGTGCACCCCTATTTGTTGGCTTATATTATCTCAGTTTACCCTAAAAATTCTGAGCATTTTTGAGGTGAACAGAACTACACTTAAGCCATGCCCCTTCTATGCAAATACCCCTTGTCTGCAATAAAAAAAGCTTAATAAAAGTGGTAGAAAAACTTTTTTTTCTTTTACACAATAATTGTGCCAAAATTCTGGTGCATTTGGATCAGTAAATCTCCAGTAGGTCGATGTCATATTAGCAACAGGAAATACCGTAAATAATTGTAGACATATGAAATCAGATGTACATATGCCATCTCTCCTGAACTTCCCACATTCTCATGCTCTGCCCGGCCACACATGCATATTTAGTGAATGGGGAGAAGTTAGAAAAATTGGAGAAAAGTCTTCTAGCAGCAGCATATCTCCCCGAGAACATAAGGATCGGGCTGTTTAAATCAAACATGCCCAATCCATAGTGGAGCCTTGGCCTAAAAGCATTGGTGCAACTATAGCCATAGCACTTAAAATGGGGCCTAGAGGGTAAGGTGCTGCCCTATTCAGGTGCAAGAACATTGTCCCGTTTTCTGGTGAACAATATGGCGGCTTTTTGCAATTTTGTGGGTTTCTAATAAATGGCGCTATTATACATACTTTTAGTCATTGCTGCTTATCCTGGTTTAACTTTCTTACACTACGTGGTGGGATCCCTCCCATCTTATTTTGTTATGGGGCCCCATGAATTAAAGAATAACTCCCAGCAAAAATTTTATTCCATGTCCTGCTAGAAATGTACATGATATAATCTGTAGTGAATGTCATTTTCTTACCAGCGCCTGAATTTTTGACTTCTATCATCCTGAAGTTTCTTATCTGTGTCATGTGACCAGCAATTAGACCCACCAACTCACACAGACTTATGTGTGGACAGGAAGTCTAATTCTCTATGTATTCCTATGAGACTGAAAGTGAGGCTCCCATAGGAATGAATAGAGCAGTTACTGGCTTTCTGTCCTGGGTCAGTTGGAGGTCAGGGAGTTGGTCACATGACCCAGCTACAATAAGAAGAGAGGTTATTACTCACAGAAACAGTCACTGATAAGAGAATGACAATCACTACGGATTATATCATGTACTTTTCTAACAGGTCAGAGAATAAAAATTTTTGCGGGAGTTCTTCTTTAAAGAGGGAGAGGTGCCACCAGATTTGGAGGAGACGTCTTCCTGCACATGGGGGGCTGTCTGCTCTCGATAACCCATTTTACACTGCTTTTGGGGAGGTGCCGATATAACAGAATGGGGTCCAAAGAGGACGAGACTGATGCGATTATCCTCAAGGCTTCATGGCCGCCAGTGTTGATGCTCACAGCTCCGCTCATTCCTTGTGCCACAAAGGGTAATCTACTCAGGAAGGCTGTGGTCTGCCATGCAGCTCAGGCCCTTCCTGCCCTAATAATACCGCCCTGTGGGGTAGACGCTGATTACCGCCCATTCTCACACTTCTGATCATCCAGTAAACACTTTAACCCCTTCACACGTACCTGTAACATTCACACAGGGCAGGAAGTGGTGCAGGATTCAATTAGTCTCCTGCCGGGGTCCATGATTATTATTGCCCTTTATTCACCACCAGAACCAACACATTATACTGTCCCGTACAATACTATGCGGATCTCGGCCATCTTGAGGGCACTTCGCTCCTTCACAACTACCTGACTAGTCTAAACCTGCTATATAGCCATCTATTCATACACGTCTTTACTGTCGCTGAATCTTAGGGGAACAATCTAAAGCAAATATGTGATTGCGTCACCCACGTCTGGCTTGTGGCTGTTTTTCAAGGACAGAAACCTGCCCTTTGTTCTAGTAATGTTATAGTTTCCTTACGTATACCTACCAATAGGCAAGGGCACCGAGGGTTGTCTGAAGAGCGTGAATGTGTAAGCGAATCACGTACACCTAACCCTGACTGAACTTGCATTTTATTTTTTGCAGATAGCTCACTGACCCATTCATTTCTACACATCCGGATTTTCTGGATCAGTGTGGAAATTCCAAATTATAGATACGCACATATTTTAGACAAATTTTTATAAATACTGCTATAAACTGCCAAATACTTCCGCCATACAATGCCCACACAATACAGCCATTTGGTGCCCAAATAGTACTGGCTTACAATGTATAAAACCACCGTCATGCTGTGTCCAAATAATACTCCCAAATAACACTTGCATACTTATCACACAATACTGCCATTCAGCACCTTAAGAAAACTGCACTACGTAGGCATCCGACAATGCCTAAATAGTAAGAAGGGTTAATGGTAGAGTAACCAGTGGTTGAAGGGTGGTAAAAGTACATGTTCCACTCTCAAGTTGCTGACTGTCTTTGGGGCTCCCATGGAAATGGGTACCCTATGCAATTGCCCATTGTGCCACCTCCTGAAAACTAGCCAGCCCTTCTCCTAGGTAACCCATTTAGGATGAGGTATAGGCAGGGAAGCAATTGTTGGATGGCAGCCGCTCCTTGCTTGGAGTCTCTTCCTGGCTAAGGAATGATCAGGCATGTAGTAATTGGAAACCAGCCGGGGCAATGGGTTGCCAGATCCTCCATGGGCTCCAGAGGTGCTTTGTCCAATAGGTAACATAGGTCTTGCTATCCAGAGATGTACCAGAGCCAGCTGCCGGTTATCCAGGGCACAGATTGCTCAAGGAAATGCTAATATTTTTACAGTGACGAGCTGGAAAGATAACCTGTTTACATAGCGGGTGACATCGGGTGTTATATAGTACTACAGATACACTATCTATAATAACCACGTCTCATGTAAGTGACGAAATACAACAAGGGACTGACGCGTGACATTAACCGCACACCTGCATGGGCAAGAATTGCCCACAAATGAATAAAATAATGATAACAAGCACTGGTCTTTTCCATAGTCACTGGGAAAATCATGGGACAGAAGGGAATGGAGAAGCTGGAGACTAGTCCCAGATGGGTAATGATGGGGGCCCATGCCAAGGACAGGCCATCAATATCAGGTTAACAGAAAAACCCTTATGTGTTTATAACAGTTGAGTAAGGGCCCATGCACACGATCCACAAAAAACGGATACTGTCGGAGCCTGCCACCATTTTTTATTTTATTTTTTTACTCCTTTACGAAGAATAGGACATGTTCTATTGTTTTGCGGGGCTGCAGAACAGACTTACGGATGCAGACACCACACGGGTGTGCTGTCCGCATCCTTGGTAGCCCAACTTAGGCTACTTTCACACCAGTGTTTTTGCTGGATTTGGCAGGGTTCAGCAAAAACGCTTCAGTTACTGATAATACAATTTTCTGCATCAGTTTTTATCCGGTTGTATTATCTTTAACATAGCCAAGACGGATCCGTCATGAAATCCACCGAAAGTCAATGGGGGACGGATCAGTTTTCTATTGTGTGGAGATTGTCATCCTGGGATGCGGAGCAAGACGGATCCGTCATGAACCACAATGTAAGTCAATGGGGGACGGATCCATCATGAACCACAATGTAAGTCAATGGGGGACGGATCCGTCTTGCTCCGCATCCCAGGATGGAAAGCAAACTACAACATGCTGCTCTCCGGTATGAGAACTGAATGTAAGGCATTTTAAAGCACTCCGTTCTATTCAGTTACATTTTGTCCCCTTTGACAATGAATGACAAAATGGAAGCATTTATTTCCGGTATGGAGACCCTATTAACGATCTCAATACCGGAAAATAGAAACGTTAGTGTGAAAGTAGCCTGAGATGAATGAGTAAACATCCCATCTGCAGAAAACACAGATGCGGACCAAAAAACATGGCCGTGTACATGAGCCCTAAAGTAGACAACCCCTTCAAAGCACCATAGTATTTTGTAAAGGAAACCATCGAGATCGGGAAATAGACACCAGTCCGTATCAGGATAAATATTACCAACTTCCAGACCTAATGCTCAGCTAGGAAAACTTGGTAAATGGTAGACCGTCCCCGCAAATTCTTTGCAGAGGCAGGATGTACAACGGTCCAACAGTTTTCTAAAAAATACAGTGACGCCATAGTCACTCATCCAGAACACAACAGTCTTATACTGCCGCACAGCATCTTCCATGGACCCACAGTAATTTCTGTAAGGAGCACATGTGTCTGCACACGTAAACCTCTCCCCCTCCTTGATCCTTATCTTAAGGCTACACAACAGGGAAATTCCTTTAATCAGACGTCCAGTAATTCCTAATGATTGCAGAGGACCTTTCCAGGAAATTCCTTTTCAGAGTGCTGTCACACTGCGTTATTTGGATTGCATACTCACACAACAGTCAGTCGTATTTTTGCTTTTTCTACAAATTTCAGTTTTTTTAAACATGTATTTTTCTGCAGGAAAGTATGTAGCCCACAATATGTATGTAACCCTCCTTAGGACAGTGTATATATATATATATATATATATATATATATATATATATATATATATACATATACATATACACACACACATACATACACACACACATATATACACTACAATATATAAATTAATATTAAAAAAAAAAACCCAAAACAATTAAACGGTGTTTAAATTCCCACATTTTAAAATGCATGAATGGCTACTGACCACAGTGCTGTACTAAAGAACCATTTACATGCCACAATCCCCACGCCACACATAAAGCAATCATCTGTATGGGTGGACTGATTCATGAAAGTGGAGCGACCATTTTATTATTTAACCCCTTAAGGCATATACATGCATCGACTGAACAGGCCATTATCAGGCTTGCCTGTCTGCCAGTGGAGGAGAGAACTGCATTTACATGCAGCACTCACCTCCACTGTATGGTTGTGAGTGTTTCTACCGCCATCACTTGTCCTCATACAGATTCACAGTTTACAATCAACTGGTGTAAAGTAGAACTGGTTTAGTTGTCCATAGCAACCAATCAGATCCCTCCTTTCATTTTCCAAAGGTGGAATCTGATCAGTTGCTATGGGCAACTAAGCCAATTCTACTTTACACCAGTTTGATAAATTTCCACCAAAGATTTTGGTGTCCGCATGTGCCGCTTGTTCAGCTTCACATGGGCAGATTGTCGGGGACAAGCATTTGTCCTAATGCCGGGTTTACACGGGGCGACTGTCAGGCTGATCATCAGGAACGGAGTTTACTACGAACGCTTGTTCCCGATAATCAGCACTTGTAAGGTGCCGCAGATCACAGGATGAAGAAGCAGCATTCCTCAGTCCCTTCCCGATAATTGTCTGCTCGCTCAGCGCACTGAAAATGCGCCTTAACGTTCGCTCCCGACCATTGCCTTGGGTAAACCCGCCATTACACTTTGTGATTACTCTAACATGTTTCATTGCAATGTACCATTAATCACAATGGGAATCCTCTCCTCGTCTGACATGCAGGGGGGAGAGAGCGGTGATTAGTAATAATTGATTTACTCGTTTATTGCTGGACTGTAAAAACAATGGAGGTAATTGCATCAAGAACACAGTGGGCGTCATTGTAAACCAGAATCAGGCCTCCATGAGACAAAAGATCACAGGACCTGTGCCATCGTCTCCATATTGTTCTCCTGACGAGCTGATATTTCACAGTCATTGTGGCGTTCTCACACCTCTCTGCCCCCTGCTCTGCCCATTGTCTGCCACCCCCTGCAATTATCATTGTGTATTCATTACATTCTGCTGACAGAAACCCCCAGGCTACAGTTTCTTTCGTCGATTCTGGAGAAAAAAAAAAAAAAAAGTTCTGAAACCTTTTCACACACATAGTGCAGTTACGTGAAACAGAGCCGCTGAAACCGTCGGCATATTTGGTGGGTTGCAACTGGATCTCTGCTGGCCCCCCTTATAGTGAATGGGGCCAGACACGGGATGTCAGCTGTGCCCAGCAAGGACAGATCCAACAGGCTGTTCCCGAGTGGACGCAAGTGTGAAACATGCCTTAGGGCTCATGCAAAACGGATCTGCAAAAAATACGTCCGTGTGCATTCCGTATTTTCGGAACGGAAAAGCTGGCTCCTAATAGAACAGACCTAGCCTTGTCTGTAATGCGGACAATAATAATAAAAAAAAAAAAAAAAACACGGAAAGAAAATACGTTTGTGTGCATGAGCCCTTAGGATCTATTCACGTCCGCACCTATTTTGTGGTCCTCAAATTGCGGATCCGCAAAACACGGACACTGGCCATTTGCGTTCCACATTTTGCAGACGGCACTATGATGCCTTTTTTTGTCCATGGCTGCGGACAAGAATAGGAAATGTTCTATTTTTTTTTGCGGGGCGGCGGAACGGAAGCGCTCGCTCCATACAGTATTCTAACGAAGTTTTATGCGAATCGACTTTGGATGTTTCATCTGAAGTTATTTCGCTCATCCCTAGTCATCAATATCGGAAACTGGGCAATTCCTAAACAAAGCAAGATTCATAGGAACAGCTGTTTGGCTCCCCCTGCTGGCAAGAAAAATGATTTACAATCAATTGAGGTAAAAAGTTTTGCCCAATAGGAGAAATACTATTTATACATAATACAGGTACACAATATTAAATACAAACAAACCACAACAATCATCTACGTGTATCCATGTTAGTGGTTTAACCAGTGGATTTCACTTTTTAAAAAGAAGGGTGAGAACGCCATTATGTATTGTGATTTTTGGTGCAGTTTGGGTGCAGAAATGCACAGAAATCTGTGTGGATCTTCTGTACGTTGACCTGCACCCGTGTGCAGATACCCTAAAGGGAATCTGGTAATCCCTTTTCAGCCTAGCAGCACATATGAAATGATGATGGATGATTCACATCATAGGGGCTGAGCTGCACCCAGGCCACATGACATGGTCGTGACGTCATCAGCCTGCAGGAAACAGTGAGAAGGACGCGGAGCAACTGAGCACCGCTGCCTTCTCAAACAGCCAATTGGCGGGGGTCCTGAGTGTCAGACCCCCTACTTATAAGATACTGATGACCTATCCAGAGTATAGATCATCACTATATAAAAAAAAAAAAAAAAAAAAAAAAAGTTATAAAACCCATTTAGCTCCCAAGATAGCTAGAAAACAAGTGTGCATTCCTACGCAGTGTGTCATTTTACGAGAACACAGAGAAGTCTCCAGTCTCTAGTAAGAAATGTTATAGACTGAAGGTCAGATTAGAGAATGCATGTAATAAACCTTATCCTCCTACAAATGCATCACTTGCTGACATTGCTCCGGTGTTAGGGGGGCATTAACACAACTGTATGTATAATGCGGTCCACAAAACACGTATGACGTGCGTGCGGCGTTCTGTATCCGTATGTCCATTCTGCAAAAGACAGAACATGTCCTATTTTTGGCTGCAAATATGAACAGAACCATTGAAGTCAATTAGTCAGCGGAAAAAAAAAAAAAAACACGATGCCACATGGATGGCACAATACGTACAAGTATGTTAATGCACCCTGTGTATCCGCGCAGACACTAGCAGACACTATTGCTTTCACATCAGTCAATGTGCCCATATCAGCACTCTAATATTAGGCTACTTTCACACGAGCGTTTTATAATTCCGGTATGGAGTTCCGTCATAGGGGCTCAATACCGGAATAAAACGCTTCAGTTTTGTCCCCATTCATTGTCAATGGGGACAAAACTGAACTGAAGACAACAGAGGCTCCTGAAAGCATTCCGTTCCATGTCCAGACCGAAGAGCAAACCGCAACATGCTGTGTTTTGCTCTCCGGTCCAGGCATCCGCACCAAGACAGATCCATCATGACCCCCAATGAAAGTCAATGGGGACGGATCTGTTTGGTGTGACACAATGGTGAACGGATCCGTCCTCCATTGACTTCCAATAGAGTTCATGACAGATCCGTCACCTGCACACATACAGACATACACATAAACAGACATATACAAATACACATACATACTTACATGCTCCCGGCAGGTCTCCAGAGCGCCGGAGGAGCAGGACGGCGCGCACAGATGACGATTCCCCACAGCGCCCTCTGCTGGGCGCCTGGTGGAATCGTCATCTGCACACGCCGTCCTGCTTCTCCTGTACTGTACTCTGGAGACCTGTCGGGAGCATGTAAGTATGTATGTGTATTTGTATATCTCTGTGTATGTTTATGTCTGTATGTGTATTTGTAAGTGTATATGTCAGTGTGTGTGTGTGTGTGTCTCTGTCTGTACTGTGCGACATGTGTGGATTCCGGCCCCACACATGTCCCTGCGGCAGCACGGATCCGGCGACACCCTTCACCTGCCGGATCCGTACTGCCGCTAATGTGAAAGAGGCCTTACACAGTCTGTATAGAAAGACCATGTGGCAAAGACAACAGACAGACAGAGAGAAGTAAGATGGCATGTGGGCACTGCATGCACCGTCTCCTCATACAGCTGATCGGCGGGGATGCCGGGTGTTGGACCCCCGACTGATCCTGAGTATAGGTCATCAATATAAAAATCCCAGACAACCCCTTTAAGTGTGAATTCAAACACAACAGATTTGTTTCAGACATTTCTGCAACTAAGAAATAATCCATACATTTTAGGAAACTTTCACACTAGCGTTTTTGTTGGATCCGGTAATACAACACAATACAATGTAATAATACAACCGTCTGCATCCATTATGAATGGATCCGGTTCTATTATCTTTAACATAGCCAAGACGGATCCGTCATGAACTCCATTGAAAGTCAGTGGGGGACGGATATATTTTCTGTGTCAGAGGAAACGGATCCGTCCCATTGACTTGCATTGGGGGGGTCAAGACAGATCCGTCTTGCTCCCCATCCCAGGACGGAAAGCATGTCGCGGTTTGCTCTCCGGTATGAGAATGGAACGGGATGCATTTAGGAGCACTCCGTTCTGTTCAGTTATGTTTTGTCCCCATTGACAATGAATGGGGACAAAACGGAAGCGTTTTTTTCCGGTAATGAGACCCTATGACGGAACTCAATACCGGAAAAGAGAAACGCTAGTGTGAAAGTAGCCCTAATGGAGCAGTTTCTGCAGTACATAAATTGACTGTAGCTAGCCTCTTCGGGTAAGGGCTCTTGCAATCCGTGCTGTGGATTGCAATTTGCGGTCCACAATGCACGGGCACTGACCGTGGGGCTGCCGCATTTGGATCGCGGACCCATTCACACCGCAAAAAAAGTAGTGCATGAACTACTTTTTTGCGGCGCGGAGGCACGGCCAGAAACACCATGGTAGCACTCTGCAGTGCTTCTGCTGGGTTCCGATCCGTGCCTCTCTTCCGTATCTCCGGGATTGTGGACCCATTCAAGTGAATGTGCCCGTGATCCGTAATGTGGGGTGCACACAGCCGGTGCCCGCGTTTTGGGGACCCGCAGTATGCAGGCCGCAATACGGCCACAGCCGAGTCCTAAATGGGATAGTGACAAAATCATCTGCAACAAGTCAGCCACGTGTGAACTCATCCTGTATGACTGAATGTAGATGATCAGTAAGTTACAATGCATGGAATAGAGGGCTATACGGCTGCGCTGCTTCCTCCTCGGACAGTAAAAGGAACTGATGTAGACAATTACAAAACAGACCACAAGTCTGAGACACGATAGACGTATAGACTTTTTTGCATTATGTTTCAAGGCGAATGCAAACCTGTGTATTGTAACAATGCCCCTCAGTAAATGCACGACCCTCGGTAGCGATCATTTTCGTACCTTTCAAAGATCTTAGATGAAGAAGGCAGCCAGAAGTTGCAATTCCCGATCTTCAGCCCGCAGCTCCTTGGTCTCTAGTCTTCCTTGGCCGTTCAGCATCATTAGTAATGCCGCCACAAGATGTGCACACAGCCTACTGTGGAAGGACAGTGTCGTAGGTCATAGGGGTGTATCTTATTTTTGGGATGTCGTGTTTAGCATACCCTGGCATATGATGTTGCATAATAAATAACGTACACTGTCCCCGCTTCATGCCAACCATTATCCACTGCACCCCCAATACTGACCCTTATGCCCTATAACATTGACAGTATGCCTCCTCCTCACATCACAGGACCAGCCAACACATAGCCCACTGTCCTACACTACCCCTCTTTGTGTAGATGGGCAGTAGCACCCCACCACCAGGGCTGCACCACCAATTAGGCGAGGCGATTGCTTCAGGCGGCATGGCCCTGGGGGCAAGTGGAGGGCGGCAGTGGCAGGGATGAGTGCTTCCATTGTGCAGGCACTAGGCCTGCAGCCTATCAGAGGCCGGTGCAGGCAGCGTAATGACATCATCGCGTCGTCTGAGCCGTAAAGCGCAGGACACAGGCCGGTGGAGGCCTGCATTGCGTGGCTAAAAGCATGGAGGTAAGTATAAAGTGTTTTTTTGTATTTTTTTTTTTTTATTTGGCACACAATACAGAGAGGAGCACTATGGGGGCATCTGGGGCACTCTTTACTGGCACATTAGTGGTATTTTATATGGTGGCCACTATGGGGAAGAGGGACATAATGGAGGCATCTAGGGGCACTTCTTATTGGCACATTATTGGGGGCATTTACTGTGGGCACAAAGAAGGGTTATTTATATGGGGGGCTTTGTATAGTGGAATTTTATACTGGGACACATTATGGGGGTATTTCATACTGGCAAATTATGGGGGACACTGAGGGCATTTTATATTGGCAAACATGATGGGGCACTATGGGGACATTAGCTCAACTAGAGGCATTACAAGGGGACATAAGGACAATGGGGGGCATAGTTACTAGTATGGGCACTACGGGAGTATTATTAATTCTGGGGCACAGTGGGGACATGTTGGGGGCAGTATTACTACTAAGTGTGCTCTGGCAGAGAATTATTAGTTGGGACTTTTGGGAGCACTATTACCATGGGGGCTCCTGGGTTTATCCGTTTCTGCAGTATAGTATTGGGGTGGTAGGACAATTTTTCCAGAAGTTGGGAGGCTGATGGAAAAGTAGTAAACTAAGATGTTTTTTTGTCAAACTGCAGAGACGAGAGATGGGTGAAAAATCATCATGGCGGTCTGGTCTGAATGGAGAAGATGAAAAGAGAGAAAGTCTACATCAGAGGAGACATCACTGGATGTAAGAGGTATGGGGTTAGGTTGAGAATTTGGTATGGGGGGGGGGCGTGGTTTCAATTTTCGCCTCAGACAGCAGAAAGGCTAGGTGCACCCCTGGTAGCACCCCACCACAGGCTAGTAGTAGACATGAGGCCGGGTTTTATTGTGGGGGATGGGATATTTAAAGAACACTTAGAATAACCGGGTTCACCAGTCTGACGTTACACATACTCCTGCATTCTCTGAGGGGGCTCCCTGCAGAGTCCTCCAGCTGGGACACAAAGCCATCTTCAGGCTTATACAGGTTCAAAAGGACTTCCAGAATTAAAGCAATATTTGACACTTTTTGTGCATTTTACAAGTAACGTCAGTCACCTGGATATGCTTCCAGTGGCGTTTTTTTCTGCTTTTTATTACTTCATGCTCAGCTTGTTTTTCAAATGCCTTCCCTATTATGGTCAAATGTTTGAAGGCTGGAAAAGGTGGGGGCAATCCTCCCACTAAAATCTATGGAGATCTCTACATATCTTAAGACGCCATTGAACAGTGTATTAGAAAACTGGTTAAAACAGAAACCACCAAACCCGCTGGTTGCAGAAACAAATCTAAATAGGATGCGGGAAAATGCACAAATATGATGAAATACAGAGGTGGAGCTAGGCCATCCTTCATCTGGAGGCAAGATCCCCAGGACAAGGGAGGAATGGTGAACGAGTTATCTTCCATCAGCGCTCGCACTTACAGAATGCACAGCATGAAAACAAAGCAGCTAGGAATTCCTGGAGATTTAACCCCAAGCAAATTTTTGAAACCACAGGAGTAATGAAACAGATACCACACAAGTATCACTGCAAGGCCTGTTTCACACGGCGCTTCTGATGTCTTCCAAAAAGACCGTCATTCCATGTAGAATCTATATAGCATCCATCCGTTTTTTCAGCACCAATGCTCTTGAATTAAAGGGGTTATCCCTAATGGACATCATATAGTCCATGACCATCTCTAGAACTGTGCCTCACATGGGTCCAGAGATCTCCACATTCATTGCTCTGCTAAATTTATATGAAGCTGACAACTCAAGGGGAGTGCCCCAGCGCTCCCCATCACAGGTCAGGAGGCGTGCCCCAGCGCTCCCCATCACAGGTCAGGAGGCGTGCCCCAGCGCTCCCCATCACAGGTCAGGAGGCGTGCCCCAGCGCTCCCCATCACAGGTCAGGAGGCGTATATATATCCACACCACAGTGTAAGGGCTCATGCACACGAATGTGTGCAGCCAGTGCCCGTGCTGTGGACCGCAATTTGCGGTCCACAACACACAGGCACTGACGTTGAGGCCGCCACATGCGGCTCGCTGACCCATTCATTTGAACGGGGTCCGCGATCCGCATCCGAAGGTCCGCACCGCAAAAAAAAAAGGGTAGTGCTTGCGCTACTTTTTTGCGGTGCGGAGGCACAGCCAGAAACACCGTAGTGCTTCCGTGGTGTTCCGATCCGTTCAATTGAAGTGAACGGGTCCGTGATGCGGGGTGCACAGGGTCGCTGCCCGTGTATTGTGGACCCGCTGTATGCGGGCCGCAATATGGACACGGGCCGGCACCGGTCATGTGCATGAGCCCTAATACAGTACCAGCAAATAAGGCGCGATTTTCTAAATCTCATGTACACAGTGCGGAAACTGACCGGTGGTGCCGATGCTGAAGTCAGCGGCATGTTGATTATTTGTGCAGATTTCACAGTTTGCAATGCAAACGGCGAGACCTGGGCCAACCTGTGTCAAAGTCTGCAAGCAACATTTGCAGATTTTGGCACAAAATTGGCACAAAAATCAATATAAATTATACTGCAGTCTGCATGTATTCTTAAGCTGCCTGCACACGAGGGATATTCCGCATGAATTTCAATGTGGATTTACTTGCATTTCGGGACCAAAATCCAAGCGTTACTAGCGGTTTCCGCATCAGCTCTGATCCTTGCAATAAAAAACAAAAAAACAAAAAAGGTGAAATCCACACAGAAGAACTGCACAAAGAATTGACATGCCGCAGATTTCTAAATCTACACAGCAGGTCAATTTCCGCATAGGATGAAAAGGCAAAGTGTACATGAGATTTGTGAAATCTCACATGCTTTGCGTTTTTTGTTTTTTTGTTTACACGCAAGAATCCGCACAGATAAACTGCATGTAATTGGCAAATTGTACCGTAGAATTCAGTGCAATATAGGGAGCTCGTGTCCACACACACAAAAAATAAAAAAAAAATTAAATTCCCTTCACCAGTTTGATAGGTCTATGACATATACCGCCATATGTATCCCATATTAAATATAGCACAGCATATTGCTCTATACCATACAGGAAAAAAAAAATTATATAGTGACATATACCAGCCTGACAGAGGCCCAAAAGGACAGGATAAGGTATAGAGATGTGCGAGCCTTCCTGGTGCGTACCGCAAACAGACTTACAAATACAATGTAAATGCTGCCCCACTACTGTCACAGAACATATCACATGTGTGTGCTGCAATCTCACACGAGATCACATTACAAAAGATAAGAAGAAATGTCACTGAGGAGCGCCTGCCTTTTTGAAATGCAAGAAGACCACAGCCCAGGACAGCACGTTTTACTGAACAAACGATAAGCCTGACCCAAAGAGCTTACAATCCAACAGGACACATCACATACTTTACAACAGAATGACAGTCCTGGGGAATAAACAGTCTAACACAGTAATGAACCAGACCATGTAAATAACCCCACAGTGCACTTACCTGGACCAGTAAGTAGCTGTGTGCAGGCAGCGCCTTCCTCCTGACTGTGTACAGGGCTCATGATCAGCAGGGAGGCAGTAACAAGACACCCAGGTGCTGCAGATTGGGTGGAAGCTTAGTATGTGCTACCCCCATCCCATACACAGGTCAGACCTCCCCCCCTTCACCAAACTGCTGCAGGCATGTCTTTTATGTGTCGTGTTTGGAATTGCTGTCATTTAACCCTTTGCAGCACAGGAACGTTGACAGAAGAAATTGCACAATGGGGAAGATGGTGCTGGAGGCAAAAGGCAGAATTCCAAATAACATATGGTCACCAAGCATCAGCCATGTAGAGAGGAGGTCCGGGTCTGTGAGTTCCCCCAGGGGTAATGTCTTCTATTACCAAGGTTTGTCCAGGATTGGAACAGCGCCACTCTTATCCACAGGCTGTGTCCGGTATTGCAGTTCAACCCATGGGCACGAGAGGCGCTTCTCTTAGAAATAAAGCAGGCCCCAAACAACCCCTTTGAAGGTCCTTAAACGCATGAATCTACTAGTGGTTTTTTAAGGCTGTAAAAATACCCGTGTGTGGGTTTTTTTATTCTTCATTAGGGCACATGTGCTTTATGCTATGATGCAATTTTTGTGGCATTTTTAAGTCTTTGATAAAGCCTTATTCACATGACAGTGTTTTGATCAGTAAGGCTTCATTCACACTACCGTATGTATTCCGTGTCCGTATAAAAACGGAAGACATACGGAAAGTCTTCTGCAGTGTTCCGTAATTATGCGAACCCGTTGACTTTAATGGGGCTACGGATGTGTTTTGCGGCCAAGTATAGGACGTTTCCTTTTTTTTGCGGGAGAACTTCCGTAATATACAGATGTGGAATGCACACGGTGTGCATTCCGCATTTTTTTTTCTCCTATGGAAAAATGAATGGGTCCGTATGGTTCCGCATCTTATCCGCAAAAATGCGGATAAGATACGGAAATGAACATACGGTCGTGTGAATGAAGCCTTAGGCCCCTTTCACACGAGCGTGTCCAGATTTGGTCCGGATGCGTTCAGGAAAATCCGCACCAATCCGCACGCAATTGCAGTCAGTTTTGACTGCGATTGCGTATGTTCATTCACTTCAATAGGGCCAGTTCTGCGTAAAAAACGCAGAATATAGAACATGCTGCGATTTTCACGCAACGGCGAACTGCTGCGTGAAAAACATCGCTCATGTGAAAAGCCCCATTGAAATGAATGGGTCAGGATTCAGTGCGGGTGCAATGTGTTCGCATCACACATTGCACCTGCGCGGAAACATCGCCCGTGTGAAAGGGGCCTTAATGTGATCAAAAACCAGGACTGGAGCCTCCACAGACATAAGGTATAAGGGAAAGATCTGCACCTGGTTTTGGCTCAAAATAACTGATGGAAATCACTGATCAAACACTGACGTGTGAATAAGGCCCCTTTCACACGGGCAATGTTTCCGCGCGGGTGCAATGCGTGATGCGAACGCATTGCACCCGCACTGAATCCTGACCCATTCATTTTAATGGGGCTTTTCACATGAGCGGTTTTTTTTGACGCATCACTTCTGCGTTGCGTGAAAAACACAGCATGTTCTATATTCTGCGTTTTTCACGCAGCCCAGGCTCCATAGAAATGAATGGGGTTGTGTTAAAAACGCAACGCATTGCATCTGCATGCAATCCGCGCGTTTTTAACGCAATGCATCCTGAACAAATCCGCGACGCTCGTGTGAAAGAGGCCTTAGGCCTCTTTCACACGAGCGTGTCCGGATGCGTTCAGGAAAATCCGCACGCATCCGCACCAAATCCGCACGCAATTGCAGTCAGTTTTGACTGCGATTGCGTATGTCCTTTCAGTTTTTTCCGCGCGGGTGCGAAGCATTTTGATGCGTTTATCACGCGCGTGCGAAAAAACTGAATGTTTACAAACAACATCTCTTAGCAACCATGCGTTAAAACCGCTTTGCACCCGCACTTGTGTGCGGATGCAATGTGATTTTCACGCAGACCCATTCACTTCAATGGGGCCAGTTCTGCGTGAAAAACATTGCTCATGTGAAAAGCCCCATTGAAATGAATGGGTCAGGATTCACTGCAGGTGCTATGCGTTCACGTCACGCATTGCACCCGCGCGGAAACATCGCCCGTGTGAAAGGGGCCTAATGCCCCTTTCACACGAGTGGGAGACTCGCATGTCTCCCGCAACGCATCTACAGGGCTGGACTCGGCACTGACAGGGATCGCATAGCATTATATGTGATCCCAGTCAGTGCAGGAGTCCAGCCCTGTAGATGCGTTACGGGAGACATGCGAGTCTCCCGCTCGTGTGAAAGGGGAATAAGGCCTCTTTCACACGAGCGTCGCGGATTCGGTCCAGATGCGTTCAGGATGCATTCAGGAAAACTCGCACCATTCTGCAAGCAAGTTCAGTCAGTTTTGTCTGCGATTGCGTTTAGTTGTTCCGTTTTTTTCCGCGCGGGTGCAATGCGTTTTTCACGCGCGTGAAAAAAAACTGAATGTTTACAAACAACATCTCTAAGCAACCATCAGTGAAAAACGCATTGCATCCGCACTTGCTTGCGGATGCAATGCGTTTTTAACGCAGCCCCATTCACTTCTATGGAGCCTGGGCTGCGTGAAAAACGCAGAATATAGAACATGCTGCGATTTTCATGCAACGCAGAAGTGATGCGTGAAAAAAAACGCTCATGTGAAAAGCCCCATTAAAATGAATGGGTCAGGATTCAGTGCGGGTGCTATGTGTTCATGTCACGCATTGCACCCGCGCGGAAAACTCGCTCGTGTGAAAGGGGCCTTACACCGGTCGTTGATAGCTACTGCTGGAGGTCGCATCTAGGGATCCTAGATCTGAAGTCGCTTCGCTCAAAAGTTCGGTCCCATGTTCATATGTGTCCGCATTGCTGAGAAGAATTATGTTTTACTATATGCAAATGAGCCTCTAGGAGCAACGGGGGCGTTACCACTAGGGCTCATGCACACGAACGTGTGCATTCAGGGCCTGTGCTGTGGACCGCAATTTGTGGTCCACATCGCACGGGCACTGACATTGGGGCCGCCACATGCGGATCGCCGACCCATTCACTTGAATGGGGTCCGCGATCCGCATCCGACAGTTCGCACCGCAAAAAAGTAATGCACTACTACTACTGCGCTACTTTTTTGCGGTGCGGACGCACGGCCAGAAATACCACGGAAGCACACCGTAGTGCTTCCGTGGTGTTCCAATATGTAGCTCCGTGATGCGTCCGTGATGCGGGCTGCACGCGGCCAGTGTCCATGTATTGCGGAACCGGCAGATGCGGGCCGGCACAGGCCGTGTGCATGAGCCCTTACACCTAGAGGCTCTGCTCTCTCTGCAACGGCCGCACCCTCTGCACTTTGATTGACATGGTCAGGTGTGATGATGTTTTCACTGCCTGGTCCTGTCAATCAAAGTGCAGAGAGAGCAGAGCCTCTAGGTGTAATGGTAACGCCCCCGTTGCTCCTAGAGGCTCATTTGCATACAGTAAAACATCATTTTTCTTAGCAATGCGGACACATATGAACATGGGACCAACACAGATGTCTTCAGCTGCCAAGCGCACATGTAACAGGCCAGCCAGTGTCCTAGGTACAAAACTGCTGACAGATGCCCTTTAATGCTGTACGGAGATCGATGTCAGTTATTCACGATGTCTCACCAGAATTCGGTGTACAACTTTGGTATTTAATTTTTAGACTGGAAAACCATTTTAAAACTTGGATTTGAACTCGGGTTTGGTTCCGAGGTACCAGTCGGGAGCGAAGCCATCTAGGATCCGAAGCCTGCTTCACTCATCACTAGTTGCATCTAATTTACAACAAGGCCTTGCGCCTTGTCTTAAATTAGGCGCATGTTCTGGCAGTCCGTGCTCCTAGTTTGAAATCTATGGGGCACATTTACTAAACTGTTTGCGCCTATTTTTAGTCTACAAAATGCTGTTTTCGACAGTCTCATTTTTTTTGTCGCATTTACTACTGAAATTGTTCCTGTTGATGAGAGGCTTTTGGGCTTTGTTCAACTGTTTAGATTTTTTTAGGGCCCGTTCACATGACCGTGTAAGCGGGTCCACATCTATTCCACAATTTTGCGGAATAGATGAGGCCCCATGCATTTCAATGATCGCAGACAGCCGCGGCTCCGTAAAAAAAAAATAGCGGACAAGAATAGGCATTTTGTATGGGGTGCGGGGCCGTGTGTTCCGCAAATTGCAGACACACACTGGCCAGCATCCGTGTTTTTGCGGATCCGCAAGTTTTCTAACTTTTGCAACTTTTTTCTGACCTATTTATGTAGGTGCATTTTTTTTTGGACCTGAACTTGTAGCAAAAACAGTCTTATTTCTATCCACCCCAGGTCTGGCGTACTTTTCTTTGTCTGTTTTTAGTGGTGAAGTGCGACTTTTTTTGCATTAAAAATCGTAGTTTCAGAGAGACATGCAACTTTTCTCCGCAAAGATACAACTTTTGTCATGTGCAAATAAATTAGACCAGTCTAATGCCTCATTCACACGTCAGTGTTTGATCAGTGATTTCCATCAGTGATTTTGAGCCAAAACCAGGTGCGGCCCTAAACACAGAACAGGTGCAGATCTTTCCCTTATACCTTATGTCTGTGGAGTCTCCAATCCTGGTTTTGGCTCCGATCACTGATGGAAATCACTGACCAGACACTGACATGTGAATGAGGCTTAAGTGAATATGAACCTGTCTAACTGAAAAACAACCACCAGAGGTCACCATCTTATTCATCAACAGTTGCGCGACTTTTAGGGCTAATGCACACAAACGTATTTTCTTTCCGTTTCTTTTGCGGACTGTACGCGGAACGATTCATTTCAAAGGGTCCGCAAAAAAAAAACGGAAGTTACTCCATTTCCGTATTTCCGTTCTGCAAAAAAATAGAACATGTTCTATTATTATCCGCATTACGGACAAGGATAGTACAGTTCTATTAGGGGCCAGCTGTTCCGTTCCGCAAAATACGGAATGCACACGGACTTCATCCGTATTTTTTGCGAACCGCAAAATACATACGGTCGTGTGCATGAGCCCTTAATAAATGCTTGGCGAAAGAAAGAAGAATGAAATACGCCTGTCTAATTTTATGGCCCAAAACAGGCGAGCGTCATAAATGGGCCCCATGTGATTTGCCAACAAAGACTTGGATATTTGAATGATGGAATCTTTACGCATTTTCCCTCGCTTTAAATCTGATCTCGTCCCTGACTGCAGTAGATTTCAGACGTCATTTACACCTTGAAACAGGCATAAAAGTTAGTGAATTTGCCAGGACCAATAGCCCGGCCCCCGCCAGTCCTCATTGGGGAGGATGGCATAAAAACGCCCATGCGACAGAATTTTGATGCATGGGCATTTAAAAAACGATCGACTGTTTCACTCCAAAAACTGGTAAATGACCCCCAGTATGCCTTACCAGTTGTGGTTTTTGCATGGTGTTTTTCTCCTATAGAGAAGGAAATGTCAAACCGCGCGAAAAAAAAACACCAAGAGCGGGCCAGAAAGACAAAAAGACGCCATCTGTAGAGCTTCATATAATATCTGGTGATGTTTTTACAGCAACAAAGGCGTAAAAAACAAAACTCAGGTACTCAAGACGAAAAACACCGGAAAAAACTGTGCAAAAGCCCCCTTGAATCAGAAATAATGGGGGTCATTTATGACAGTGCTAAGCCAGTTTTGGCATTAAAAAAAATTCTCAAGACCCCGTTTTGCGCCATGCTCACCCCTTGGGGAGTGACAGGAGCTGGAGTGGTTTTCACCCCAGGCACCTGAGCCTTGTCATAAATTAGGCAATTTCTCCTCCAGCACAGTGGCTATCAAGACCAACGTAAAACGCAGATCTTTGTAAATGACCCCCAATGCCTTGTAACGCTAAATCCGCTGAATTTAAAGAGGTATTCCGTTTTTTTATCGTTATTTCCCTATCCATAGGATAGATGAACGGGGCTCCCCGGCAGTACAATCCCGAGAACGGGGGTCTTATACCCCCCCTGAAATGAACGGAGCTGTCACTCAGGCATGCGTGCGACCACTCTATCCATTTCTATGGGAATTCTGAAGATAGCTGAGTATTTTGTTGGTGATTTTTCCACTACATTTTCTGCTGTAGAATCTGCACCATACTTCACACCAAAAAAATCTGCAACAATCCTGCGGTTTTTCTGGCAGAATTTTCCACAACATGTAGAGGCACTGTTTGCGATCCATTGCTTCATTCTGGAGAAAAAGTACTTTTAATCCATGTGCCAATGAGCGGTTAAGTGCACTGAGGGCGGGTGAAGAGGTCTGAAGAACAAAAAAAAAAAAAACGAATAAAAACAGGATCCTGGGGGGAAAAAAACGGATCCCATGCATCACCTATGCTTCCGTTTGAGCCATTTCTGTCGGAGATCCGTTTTTTTTACACGGTAAAATTACGGTGTGAACTCTCCCTAAACCCTCGTGGGCAGGGTCCTCTCCCTTTCTGTACCAGACTGATTTAGTTCATGTCTATTGTACCTATTTCTGTATTATGCCTTTATACCCTTTTCATATGTACAGTGCCCCGGAATATCTGGTGCTTTAACCCTTTCACTCCCGGAGGTTTTTTCGGTCATGCATTTTCGTTTTGCGCTCCCTGCCTTCAAACAGCCATAACTCTTTTATTTTTCTGTTCACATAGCTGTATGAGGGCTTATTTTTTGCGGGACAAGTTGTACTTTCCAACGCCACCATTTAATATTGCATATGGTGTAGTGGGAAGCGGGAAAAAAATTCCAAACCGGGTGAAATTGCAAAGAAAACGCTATTCCGCTACAGTTCTACGGGTTTCTTATTTACAGCGTTCGATGTGCATTAAAACTAATCCGATACTTTCATGGTCACTACGTACTGGTCAGTACGAATCCAGCAATACCTAATATGTATAGTTTTTCCTGCGTTTTCATAGTGATAAAATAATTAGAAAGTTGCCTTTTTTTTTTTTTTTTCCTTGTCACATCTTGACCCCTATAACTTTTTGGTAAATTTATGTGTACAGAGCTGTATGGGGGCTCATTTTTTGCGGGACGATCTGAAGTTTTTATTGATACCATTCTGGGGTGTGTATGACTTTTTGATCACTTTTTATTTAATTTTTTTAAGAAAAAAAAAGCGACAAAAAACAGCAAATCGCCATTTGGACGCTTTTTTCCGCCACACAATTCGCCGTATTGGAATTTTTTTTTTTATATTTTAAAAATACGGGCGTTTTCGGTCACGGTGATACCCATGATGTCTATATTTATTGTTATTTAGGTATTTTTTTTTAAATTATACGGAAAGGGGGGTGATTTGAACTTTTATATCTTTTTTATATATTTTAACAATTTTTTTTAATTTTTTTTTTACTATTTGAAAGCTCAAATATGGGCTTATATATTGTGGCTTTTTTTTTTTTCTTTATGAGCAATCAGGGATTTTCTAGACTCAGAAATCCATGAATTGCTCATTTCTTATCCTGGCCTGCCATCTAGTGGCCAGAATAAGAATTGCATTTTGAAAACTGTAATCCTCACCAACGAGGATTACAGTTTTCATATGGTGTACAGACACCCCGATTGGCCACACGGGGTGTCTGTACACCACCCGGAAGCGAACGCTTCCGGGTTCAGACTAAACTAGATGCCGTGATCACGGCATCTAGACGCCCAGGAAGACGCCGCCGATGGCGGTAAGTAGCTGCAAGTCTCTGCTGTTAGAAACAGCAGAGACTTGCCGGCCATGACGCCCGCCGCACTTGCGAGCGGGCGCCATGTGCCCGCATCGCCCCAGCATGTACGGCGCTGGGAGTGTAAGGGTTAAAGGGGTTTTCCAGGATTTTACTACTGACGACCTATCCTCAGGATAGGTCATCAGTATCTGATCGGTGGGGGTCCGACACCTGGGATGTGTCGTCACTGGCCTAGGAAAAGCTAAGAGAAGGCCTCGGCGCTCACGGAAGCGGCGGTACCTTTTCAAACAGCTGATCGGCGGGGGTCCAAGGTGTTGGACCCCCACCGATCAGATACTGAGGACCTGTCCCGAGGATAGGTCATCAGTAGTTAAATCCCGGAAAACCCCTTTAATAGTAAACTATAGTAATAACTTAGTTACCACTTTATGTTCTCATTTCTATTGATTGCACTTACCATCCTTGTACACCAGGTGTCCCACTTCTCCCCTCTATGTGATTCTTATGATTTTTTTTTTCTATTTATGTCTAATTTATAAGGACATTTTTATAAGGATAATAAGCTGATCCAGCACAAACGTTGGTGGGGCCCAAAACGTTGCATCCTCTTTGACTTATTACATACAGTGGGGATGAGGCGGTGAACTTTAGAATGCGGCAATGCCAGATCCAGTGAAATCCAGCAAAATACCAGATCTACGGTCATAGATGTGAATGAGGTCTAAGCTTATTATTGTAGTTCAGTTCCTGCACAGTCTTTTTCTAAGGCTTTTTTTCACGGATGTCTGACACGGAAATGTGGGCAAGGCCTAAGGGCTGATGCACACGACTGTATGTATTCTGCAGTCCACAAAAAATGCGGATGACATCTGTGTGACATCCATATTGCATCCATTTTTTTGCAGCCCCATTGTAACAATGCCTGTCCTTGTCAGCAAAACCTTCAGGCTGGGTTTTCATGCTCAAGATTTTTAACTAGATTTTTTTTTTTTGTGAAGTCAAAGCCGAGAACAGAGCACAAGTAGAAGACGCAATTAAAAAAAAGGCTTGAGGGTGTCCATAGTCTGAATCTACCCCTGGCCAGCCTTTAGAGGGGTCAAGTCCCGCTAATAACTTCACCCTGGGTAAAAATAATTTTGGAGACGCCACAAAACTGAATTAAAGTGGCACCAAAGCAGCCTGCCCTGCTAACTTTTCCCACATTGTGTCATCCATGACACACTATGGCCAAGCACGTCACATTTGTGGCGTTGCCGGCTTCTACTGAGGAGCTTCGCGCCGCCTCCCCACTTATAAATCACGAGGGCGGGGCAATGCTGTAAGTGACAGTAGCGGCAGCCAATGAGCAGCCCGGTAAACGTGTGCCGGCTCTGTCTGGTGTTGCCGGAAGTATGGCGGCTCCTGTGTGAGGGGGGAAGACGGCGAGAGAGGGAGGCATGGCGGCGCCGGGAGGCCGCAGCGGGGACGTCATACACCTCAATGTTGGGGGGAAGAGGTGAGTGACTTTAGGGGGGGAGTAACATGAGCGGTGCTGGTAGGGAAAATAGCCGGAAAATGCATGGCTGTCGGTATAATGGGGGTAATGAGGGTGGACCAGTAGCTGCACTGGTGCTGAGTTATGGGGAGAGGTATGTTACCAGTGCCTCAGCTCCCTCTTATGTCATGGCTGCTTGTATTTATCACGTGACGTGTGATGTCATTGCTGTCATAAGGCTGTGTTCACACAGTCTTTTGCTGGTGGAATTTGGCGCTGGATCTGCATTGCATGGTTTTCGATGGGGGCAGCGCAGCAGTTCATGCGGACATGGCGTCTGCACAGACACGACTGGAAAGCGTGGCGTGTGCCGCTTGTGGTTTGGCACGTTCCGATTGAAAAACCGCAGTAGTAATCCATACGGTTTCCTTTACCATTACTAGCCCTAAACAGGTATTTCCGTCTGATAAAGTGAAGGTCTATTGATAGGGTACGCCATCTTTTTATGGTCCAATCACGCAGCCCTGGCCCCATAGAAGTGAATGGGGCTTCAGTGAAAAACGGATTTCATTCAGATGTAACCTGGATGCAGTGCGTTTTTCACTGATGGTTGCTAAGAGATGTTGTTTGTAAACCATCAGTTTTTTATCACACACTTGAAAAACGCATCAAAACGTATTGCACCCGCGCGGAAAAAACTAAATGCAATCGCAGACATAACTGACTGAACTTGCCTGCAAAATGGTGCGAGTTTTCCTGAACGCATCCGTAGCCAATCCGTATCGTTCGTGTGAAAGAAGCCTAAGGCAGTGTGCCGGGGTGGGAAAACAGCGCTCTGCCCCTTTAACTGTGCTGAGGATAACCCATCAATGTTTAAAAGGGTTCCTGGGGTCCACGTTCGATTAACCCCCTAACTGTTTTGCCCAAGTCCAGCTCGGGCAGTGTGAAAAGTAGCTAACTGGAGGGGGGCGGTCTGGTTTAGATGGTGATATCTCCTGAATAGTAGCAGCTAGAAACATGCAACTGGTCTTGTTTGAAAGCTGACAGTCCAGGCTTTCATACAAGACCAAAATGACAACAGAGGAGAAATCACTGTTAGAAATCAAGTCGGGAATAATCGCGAGTAAAACCTGTCTTTACTTTCATTTTCAGCTGCATTCACAGCATCCCGATTTCTATCAGTGATATCTTCCTCTGTCCTAAATATTTTGCTGTTATTTTGATATTGTCTGAAAGCTTGGAATGTCTGCTTTCAAACAAGACCAGATGCATGTTTTTAGCTGCTACCATTCAGGAGGTAGCAGCATCTAATCTAAAGCAGCCCTCCCCCCCCCCTCCAGGTAGCTACTTTTCCCACTGCTGGAGCTGGACTCTGGCAGAACAGTTCGGGGGTTAAACCGCAGTAAAGGTACTAAAATAACAAAATACATCATACGCACAGTTATTCTCTCCTGCCTCTTCCAGCGCCTCGCTCTGGTCCTGCAGTGATGACTTCATCTTCCTCGCTGCGTCCTGTGCACAACAGACCACCTTGCAGCCAATCACAGGCCTCAGCAGGATATGGCACATGGCTGCTGAGACCACTGTTTGGCTGCAGCGGCGATGTACTATAGACGGGCCCTCCATTCATTTCTATGGGCGTTCTAATATAGCTGAATGAGCGCGCTCGGCTATTTCTGGCAGTCCCATAGAAGTGAATGGAGTGATGGCCACCCTTGCAAGTTGCACTCTCCATTGATTTCTATGGCACGCTCATTCGACTATTTTCGGAACTCCCACATGCACGGTGCGCCCTCAACTTTCAGGGACCCGTTTTAGAGATGGGTGCTGGTCTCAGAGGTGGGTGACTTCGATGACAGGTCCTTTAAAGGGGCTGTCCAGATTTACTGGACTTCATATACATGCCAGTGAACCTGTGGACAGCGTGCGTATCCATTGACTTTAATGTGCTTATTTACGCATCCGTGTTTTTCTAGTGACCGTGCGTCAGTGGAAAAACAACGAAGATGCGCTACTCTGGTCCGTGATGTGGACCAAACACGCCCATTGAAGTCTATGGGTTCCTGAAAACCGCTGACAACATGCATGCCATCCGTGTTCGGTCAGCGGTTTTCAATGACCATAGGTATGACACATGGAGGACCAACCGTTATGGACATGGTCACGGATGAAACGTCGACCATCTTGTCACCGATTGACCCAGAGGTGTGAATGGAAGAAGCGCAGCGTTCGAATGATCCATGAATGGCTCCTTCACATGAACTTTTTGCTTTCTTCATTGACGTCCATGGGAAGGCTGCAGCTATAAAAAGGCACACGTGAGGCAGCGCAATCATGGATTACATAGGTGCAGTTCTAGTAGTGTTTGTTGAGGAATTTTGCAGTGCTGTACAATGCAAGTGAATGAGGTTTTAACAAACTCTGCTCACAGACATCACATTTCTTTATAACCGCCACATACCTGATCCAGGATCTTTTGGTGGAGTCCACATTGAAATGCGTTACTGCGGATATTGCAGCAGATTTGTATCCTGGGAAGGGAGAAGTTCTCCCTCCTGCCGTGATAAATGGGCGCTGTGATCCGGTCTGGATTAGCAGGTTTATGATAGGTAAGGCCGGATCTATGTCATAGTTCTGTCAGGAATTAAGAATGTCGTGGAACCGGCTTATAATTGGCGCTAATTGAAAAATGTTTAGTGATGTGAGTGTGATGAGCCGTGGGCACCGGTGAGTGTGATCTGTATACAGGGCGAGGGCTGTACCCTCTGCTCACCAGCATTTCATCCAGCAGCACCCCACCCCCCGACTACAATAGGCTGACACCTCCAGTGATCTGCTGTAAGGCTACTTTCACACTAGCGTTTTTAAATTCCGGTATTGAGTTCCGTCATAGGGGCTCAATACCGGAAAAAAACGCTTCAGTTTTGTCCCCATTCATTGTCAATGGGGACAAAACTGAACTGAAGACAACGGAGGCTCCTGAAAGCATTCTGTTCCGTCTTCAAACCGGAGGACAAACCGCAGCATGCTGTGTTTTGCTCTCCAGTCCAGGCATCTGCACCAAGACGGATCCGGAATGACCCCCAATGCAAGTCAATGGGGACGGATCCGTTTGGTGTGGACACACCAGTAATCCGGATCTGTCCTCCATTGATTTCCAATGGGGGGTCATTCCGGATCCGGCTACATACATAGATACATACATACAGACAGACATACATACAAACAAACAAACAGACATACATACAAACATACAGACATACATACATACTCACATACTCCCGGGACGCCGGCAGAACGTCTTCACGCGCCTCCTGCGCGCTGCGATGACATTTCCCCACTGCGCCCAGCAGAGGGCGCTGTGGGGAATCGTCATCACTGCGCGCAGGAGGCGCGTGAAGACGTTCTGCCGGCGTCCCGGGAGTATGTGAGTATGTATGTATGTCTGTATGTTTGTATGTATGTCTGTGTCTTGTTTTAATGTGTGTCATGTGTGGGGCCGGAGCGCTGCTCCGGCTCCACACATGTATAGCGTTAGCACGGATCCGTTGGCACCCTTTAGGTGCCGGATCCGTGCTAACGCTAGTGTGAAAGTAGCCTAATGCAGGACAGGTCAGGTCCTCCAGAGCGAGGGACACTCTTTGTAACCACTTTCCATTCTTTGCAAAAAATACGGACATATGGCATGGGTGCACACCCCCTCACCACTGAATAACACACAGATAAGCAGCTGCCCGGTACCTCCGACCTTCAGTCATCTGACAGTCAGCCGGTCCTCCACACGTATGTAATGTACGGCCAGCTCCAGGCAGTGCTTCTGGCGATCACTTATTAACTCTGCTGAGAGTTTGCAGTGTGCGGAGAGCACAGAACGAGAATATTTGGCAGCCGCCTCCCTATTGTTATTCAGATGGTTCCCATAAATAGATTTATGTCTCAGGACATTGCACTTAAAGGGGTTTTCCGGGATTTAACTACTGATGACCTATCCTCAGGATAGGTCATCAGTATCTAATCGGTGGGGGTCTGACACCCGGGACCCCCGCCGATCAGCTGTTTGAGAAGGTACCGGCGCTCCCGTGAGCGCTGCAGCCTTCTCTTAGAAACAAAAAGAAATTGTGCGCGCCACATGTGCGGTGTCAATAGGCAAATTAAGGATAAAGAATAATCCACAACTACTATAGACGACTCAGCTGGTTATTATCAAACCGACCAGCTAAACGGATAGTAAAGGCCCTTTTACACGAGCCGATTATCGTTCAAATAATCGTTCAAACGTTTGGATTTGCACGATTATTGTTGTGTATAAACACGGGTAACGATTTAACGACGAACGAGATTTCGTTCGCTTCTCGTTGATCGCATCTTTTGTCCCGCCAATAAATTAATCGTTCATCGTTCGCAAAATCTTCCAGTTTAAACGAAAATCGTTTAGTCGTTGGCAGATGGTAATGGTAATGCTTATGGCAAGGAGCAAGGAACGATCGTAATAACGATTATAAAACGACCGAAAGTACGAAGATTGTGAACGACTTCTCTTTCAGTGTAAACGGTATTTACATTGCATCGTTCGATCGTTCATCTACGATCGCTAATAAGATTTATCTTTCCGTGTAAAAGGACCTTAAGTCCCTCACTGCTGCCGTGATCCACAGATACACACTGGGAAGAATCCTCCGGTGTAAGTCAGGTATAAAGGATGATGAAGATCAGATCACTTGGAGTGGCGCTGTGTAAGGAGTTCTCGTCACCAGAATATTGATGGAGAAGTAGATGTTTATTGGAATGATGTCTACGCGTTTCGGAGGATCAGTGCCTCCTTCTTCAGGACAATAATAACACATAGTGCAAACAGCAGTACATTTAAAAAGCCGTTTTTGGCGCCAAGAGTGAAAAGGGGGCGTGGCCATGGGCGTGCTTTTTTTTTTTTTTTTTTTTTTTTTTAAATAAACTTTCTTACAAAGTCAGAATATATAAAATATATAAAATACAAAAAGAAACAGAGTGGCACGTCAAAAGTGCCTAATTAAAATGTATGAAGAAAAGGATAAAAACAAAGTAATGCGCTTACCCCTAGTGGATGTGCAGAGCCACAACCACCACGACAAGCTTCGCCAGTATGGATGCACGTATATATAATTATAAAAATAATAAATATTAAAAAAAATATATATAGATCTATCACTTAAAACACATAGAGAGATGTAGGGCACATTCATTGTGTATATTATAGTCTCATAGGTGGATCAGCTGAGGATGCATGTATATATGGATGCAAGTGTTAGTGGATATTTAAAGGGTTTCTGTCACCAGATCTGGGCATATTAAACAGGATGACATTTGCAATGTGCAAATGTCACCTGATGCCCAATCTGGTATTAATTTTTCTAGTGGTGCCCCCGTTTTTGATAAAAATGATGTTTTATTTTATGCTAATTAGGCTTACTAGGTGCAAGGGGCGGTTACCTTGCACCTAGTAAGCTCCGTTTGCCCACCTGCTGTCACGCCTACCTTGTCTTGATTGACAGGGCCAGGCAGCTTGTTCGATCCTCTGCCGGCCCTGTCCTCGATTCAAATCCCGCGCCTGCACCGTGTGGAATAAAATCGGCGCAGGCGCAGTGAGCGGCGCTGGCCACCGGGCTCCCGGCTACCTCACTGCGCCTGCGCCGATGACGTCAGAGTACACGCTGTTTTCATATAGTAAAGAGTCTGAAATGAGGATGGGAATTATAATCTCATGTGTGTGGTGATGAGGGATGCCTGTACGTATGGATGCATGTGTCGGTATATCTTAAGTATCTTTTTTCTGCTTGTTGTTTTGTATTTTATAGTTTTATATTTTTCTATATGATGGTCTCATTAAGAAGGCAGAGTTCATGCTGCGGTGAGATGCAGGCGAGGTCTCGCCATAAGACGCGAGTGACGTGATTTGGAGCGGTACTGGTCTAGCACTAGAGGTCCGCTCCATATTGGAGATAGAGATCGCTGCCCCTATAGCTGCATAAGAGAAACCAGCGTTGTAGGGAGCTCAATTACTCAGTTCGTGTAGTTTATATATGTAAGCTGTCGCTATATATGGGGAGGGGGGGGAACCTGTGGTATATTAGCAGTCAATATATATAGTATATGGAAAAGATATATATAAATATATGTAAATAGCGAATTAATTGAAAAGAAAAAAAAAAGATGAATATAGATATCTAAACCTGTCTATAGAAGAGGGGTTAGACTCTTTACTATATGAAAACTCTAGCAAAAAAACATATAGTAAATATCCACTAACACTTGCATCCATATATACATGCATCCTCAGCTGATCCACCTATGAGACTATAATATACACAATGAATGTGTCCTACATCTCTCTATGTGTTTTAAGTGATAGATCTATATGTATATATATTTTTTTTTTCCGATATTTATTATTTTTATAATTATATATACGTGCATCCATACTGGCGAAGCTTGTCGTGGTGGTTGTGGCTCTGCACATCCACTAGGGGTGAGCGCATTACTTTGTTTTTATCCTTTTCTTCATACATTTTAATTAGGCACTTTTGACGTGCCACTCTGTTTCTTTTTGTATTTTTTATATTTTATATATTCTGACTTTGTAAGAAAGTTTATTTAAAAAAAAAAAAAAACTGTGTTGGAGATTTTCTACTCCGCTCTCAGCTCATGTCCAGGGCATACTTTATATCTACCTTCTCCCCCCCACCCTCTGAATTCTTTAGAATCGCCCAGGTCTTCCATTTCTTAACATCCCAGATCCCACCCACTAGTATGATAACCTACACATCTTTTGAGAGACTCTGTAAGTACAGGGCTTTAGAGAAGGGATTGCTTTCTTCTATCTACTCTATACTAAATTCGCCACCTCCAGACACCAAATTAACATTCATGCATGGCTGGGAGGTCGACTTGGGAGAGACTCTTACCATGGAACAATGGGTTCAATGCTGTACTATGATTAGCAAAGGGAGCTGGCAGGTTACCTTAATGGAAACCTCCCTAAAGATTCTTCATAGGACCTATTTCGTCCCCTCTAGACTACATGCTATTTATCCAACAGTCTCTCCCTTCTGCTTCAGAGGTTGCCAGACCATAGGAAACACCCTTCATATTTGGTGGACCTGCCCGGTGGTTCGTAGGTTCTGGACCAACATCAAAAGAGGGTTATATGAAGTATTCGGGAAAGATCTTCCCCTATCAGCACCCATATATTTATTAGGCCTCAAACCACCAGCATTCAACTATACAGAATATAAACTTCTTCAATTTATTCTGATGTCAGCCAGGATTCACATAGCTTCCAGATGGCGTACACCCTCTCTTATTCATAGAGTTAATACTATTGCACTGTATGAAAAACTGAATGCCACACTACAGGATACTAGGGAACGTTATTCGCAGGTATGGAATCCATGGCTGAACTGCTCCAACTCCCCTAATCTACAATATTACTTGTCTCTATAACCAGGTAATCTAAACTGTGGGGGACCACTTCATATATCCCTACCCCCTCTCTCCCCCTTCTTACCCCTGACCGGGGGAGTCCCAAAGACCGTTTTCTTTCAGGTATAGTTCTAACAGACTTAGACAACTCGTGTTTATTGACAGAATTTGTTTATTGTTATATAATTGTTCTGTTTACATGTTAGATTTCCATATCCACTGTACTTTGTAAGCTAGTATACACATGGGAGAAATGTGTTTGCCTAATATATACATTTTCTTTGCTACTTCTGTAATTTCTCCATGTCTGCATTCAAACCAATAAATACTTTTTTGGAATTAAAAAAAAAAAAAAAAAAAAAAAACACGCCCATGGCCACGCCCCCTTTTCACTCTTGGCGCCAAAAACGGCTTTTTAAATGTACTGTTGTTTGCACTATGTGTTGTTATTGTCCTGAAGAAGGAGGCACTGATCCTCCGAAACGCGTAGACATTTTTACAATAAACATCTACTTCTCCATCAATATTCTGGTGACGAGAACTCCTTACACAGCGCCAGTGATCTGATCTTCATCATCCTTGCAGCCTTCTCTTAGCTTGTGACGTCATGTTCATCAGTCACGTGGCCTAGGAGCGGCTCAGCCCCATTCAAGTCAATGGATCTGAGCACCATACCAAGCACAACCACTTTACAATGTACGGCGCTGTGCTTGGTGAGCTGAGAGAAGGTAGTGGTGCTCACAGGAGCTCCGGTACCTTCTCAAACAGCTGATCAGCGGGAGTCCCAGATGTCACACCCCCACCGATCAGATACTGATGACCTATCCTGAGGATAAGTCATCAATAGTCAAATCCTGGAAAATCCCTTTAACGGATAGTCATTTGCTCCTCCATAGGATAACTGGGGCCCTGTGGAAAAGCTTGACATATTCACCAAGAGCTCTTTTGGGGCATACACCATATGTACATTATGCAAGTGCAGTGTGAACGGTGCCTTAGATATCACACCAGGGACCACCGTGTGGTAAAATGTCTTTCTCATCCACAGGTTCAGCACTTCCAGACAGACCTTGACGTGGGTGTCAGACTCCTTCTTTTCCAGGTATTGTACAATGCGTTTTTGTAGACATTTCCTCTGTTCCCCTGTACATGTTGTGTGAATTAAAGGGGTCGTTCAGAATGAACCAAAAATGGGACACTGGTGGGAAATAGCTAAAAAAAAAAGAAGCTGTACTTACATACTAGACCAGGGATACTCAACCCGCACCCCGCCAGCTGTTGCAGAACTACAACTCCTAGCATGCCTGGACAGCCTACAGCTATTAGAGCATGCTGGGAGTTGTAGTTTTGCAACAGCTGGAGGGCCCCAGGTTGGGCATCCCTGTACTAGACCATACATTTTCCTATGTCCTGTAGATATTTTATTCCTGTAGGGAATCTGTCACTGGTGACCTTCCCTTATCCAGCTGTTCACATAGACACATGGCTGTGGTTCACCTGATTGGAGAGTTGTTTTTCTTTTATCGATTCCCGAGTTAAAGAAGAACTCCCGACAAAAAATGTATTCCATGTCCTGCTAGAAATGTACATGATATAATCTGTAGTGAATGTCATTTTCTTACCAGTGACTGTATTTTTGACTTATATTATCCTGAAGTTTCTTATCTGTGTCATGTGACCAGCAATTAGACCCACCAACTCACACAGAGACTTATGTGTGGACAGGAAGTCTAATTCTCTATGTATTCCTATGAGACGGAAAGTGAGGCTCCCATAGGAATGAATAGAGCAGTTACTGGCTTTCTGTCCTGGGTCAGTTGGAGGTCAGGGAGTTGGTCACATGACCCAGCTGCAATAAGAAGAGAGGTTATTACTCACAATTACATTCTCTGATGAGAAAATGACAATCATTACAGATTATATCATGCACCTTTCTAACAGGTCAGAGAATAAAAATTTTTGCGGGAGTTCTTCTTTAATATGTGAATTACACCTTTGGTGCAATGGAGGCGTCACCATTGCTCTTGTTAGACCCAAGCTCCTTTCTGTGGTCAGCCCCCCCCCGATTGCTTTGGCACTGTCTGGACCTGTCAATGAAAGCAGCCAGGGAGGGGCTATCATGTCCGAAAAAATGTTTTTGCCTCCTTGGCCAGCACTAATATTGTTTTTTATTTTATTTTTCTATTTTTCTTCAGCCTTCTCAGTGGACGCATTTCCTCCCTGAAAGATGAAACTGGTGCGGTGAGTTTCAATGGAATTTCTGCCCATTTTACCATGGAAAGTGGATATTAAAAGCCATGTATTAATGGTGGTTTCAGAAACCTGCACAGCACTAAAAGTAAGTGGGTTATTCAGTGATTGATAATGATGATGTGTCCTCAGGATAGTTTATCATTATCACATCAGTGGGGATCCGAGTCCCGGCACCCCCTGCCGATCAGCTGCTTTAGCACAGCAATCCAAGCACAGCTCCGTACCTTGTATAGTGGCTGTCCTTGGTATTGCAGCTCAGCCCTATTCACTTCAATTGGGCTGAGCTGCAACTAGGCCACGTGACCCATGTATGGTGCCGTCACGTGGCTTAGGAAAAGGCCGCGGCGCTCACTGAGCCAGCTGATTGACAGAGGTCCCGATTGTCGGCCCCCATATCCTGGGGATATGTCATCAATATATCTTATTGGATAAATCCTGTCACAGATAGCTCCTCACACATACTCGCCTTTCAGATTCGCCAGCATTTCTGTGTTCCCATACTAGTCTGCAGCTGTGCCGTACGTGACACATGACCCTGCAGCCAATTCTTGCCGCAGTGGGAATGTCAGTATAGATGGCAGCCTCTGCCGTAGCCAGTGATGGGCTGCCGTGGTCACATATTGAGTTTGTGACAATAGTCATCTTGTATTTATTTATTTATTTATTTATTTTTATTTTTTTTTTTAAATTACAGATCTTTATCGACAGAGACCCTACAGTGTTTGCTCCAATACTGAACTTCTTACGAACCAAAGAGCTCGATACCAGGTTAGTCCATAGAGAGATTATAGAGCCTCCTTTTATTTGACTCCTACCAATCTATTTTTAACTTTTTATGTGCATTTTTTTAAATTTAGATTATTTTTGTTGTTTTATAGAGGTGTAAACAGTCCCCTTCTCCTGCACGAAGCAGAATTTTATGGAATCACCCCACTAGGTAACACTTCGTTTTCCTGCTCTGGTGGTCTGCATTACACTAGCAGTATTTTAAAGAAGATCTATCACCTCTCCAGTTTTTTTAGTAACTAAATGCATTCCCAATGAAATAATGATTGAATAATAAAATAAACTGTCTCTAGTTATTGAACATACCCTTGACCAACTATCAGGTCATTATTTTTATTTGTTATTACATGGGAAATCAAATTATTTAATAAAACCGATGTGTCCGGAGCGGTGCCAGGCCCTTCTTTAATTAAAGAGGACCTTTCACTGTTCCTGACATGCCTGTTTTAATAGCTCCATGCATTCACCACGTAATAACAATTCTGGAACATCTCTTCTTATGGCTCTATGTTGTGTCATTCCTTTATTATTTGCACTAGAACTTGTGAATGAATTGCTATTTGCCTTCAGTAAAGGAACAGAGGGGAGGTGACCAGTTGGGGGTGTGCCCCTGCACACTCTGACTCTAGCCAATCAGTGCTGCCATGTTCAGACTGTGCAGGTACACACCCCCAACTTGTTACCGCCCCTCTGTTCCTTTACTGAAGACAAATAGCAATTCATTCATAACTTCTAGTGCAAATAATAAAGGAATGGCACAACATAGAGACATAGGAATAGATGTTCCAGAATTGTTATTCCATGGGGAATGCATGAAGCTATTAAAACAGGCATGTCAGGAGCGGTGAAAGGTCCTCTTTAATTAAATGTCTCCCTTTTATTTTTCAGTGAGACGCCTACAGCTGTGTGAGGAGTTGGAACGCTCCTCATGCGGGAGTGTACTCTTCAATGGATACCTCCCGCCTCCAGGTAAAAGACGACGAACCTTAGGATTCTCTCCTGGCCTAATCGAACTGAGCTATGAGAAGGTGTGCTTGAGCGTGCATCTCTAGATACATTGCAGAACACATTTTGCTTCTTAATAGTAGCATGGGCCAGCTTCTGTGAGAGAGCGTGTCCTGCTCTGTCTTCTAGGCTCCTGTAGGGACATCGCTGGAGAATCACATTGCGCCAATACTGGAGCCGGAGCATGACACAGGTGCCTAGCAGATAGATGCAAGCAAAATCTGCTGTGCAGTGTGTTTAGATATACTGTTATTGTACAGACTATTACACTATAATTATTTTCCTATGTACTTGGAGGTACACATTAACCTCCTAACTTGGCAGTGTGAAAAGTAGCTTACTGGAGGGGGGAGGGCTGCTTTAGATGGTGATATCTCCTCAATGGTAGCAGCTAGAAACATGCAACTGGTCTTGTCTGAAAGCTGACAGTCTAGGCAACAAACTAGCTAAAGTGCAAGCAACAGAGGAGAAATCGCTGGTAGAAGTCAAGTCTTCTTGACATATCTTATCAAGCTTCCTAAAATGACCTCTCCCCAACCAACTCCTCTGGCCTGAACTCGATCCTCTAACAGTCCCAAACCCTGAAGCAGATCGGCCGGCACCACTCCTTTCAGTACAATTATGGCTCGAATCCTACTTATCACAATCAACTACCTTATGTGTCACCCCCAATTCCTCATAGATTGTAAGCTCTTGTGAGCAGGGCCCTCACTCCTAGTGTTTCCGTTGTAAATTAGCCCGTCATTTTTGTGTTGTACAAGAACCCTATGATTTTGTAAAGTGCTGCGGAATATGGTGGCGCTATATAAATAAATATCGCGAGTAAAACCTGTTTTTACTTTCATTTTCAGCTGCATTCACAGCATCCCGATTTCTATCAGTGATATCTTCCTCTGTCCTGAACATATTGCTGTTATTTTAGTATTGTCTGAAAGCTTGGAATGTTTGCTTTCAAACGATCAGTTGCATGTTTGTAGCTGCTACCAATCAGGAGGTCGCAGCATCTAAAGCAGCCCTCCTCCTTCCAGTTGGTTACTTTTCCCACTGCTGGAGCTCCACTCTGTCAAAACAGTTAGGGGGTTAAAGGGGTTGTCCAGGATTAGATGAACAGCACCACATCTGTCCACAGGCTTTGTCTGGTATTTCTGTTTATCCGCGTTCACTTGCATTTAGTTAAGCCTACTGATTAACGTAAAACTTTAGCCGTTAGGTCTTTGGTCTCAGTGTGTACACATTCTTAAGATGCACTGGCCTTCAACATGTAAAGCCTGTATTACACCTGCCAATTTTTCAGCAGATGATCGCTAACAAGCATATCATCTTGCCGTGTAAATACTGCCACTAATTGCCCGATGGACGAGCAACTCAAGCTTGTTCTTCGGGCAATTGTGATTTTTTTTTTTTTTTTTTTTTTTTTTTTTTTTTTAAAGCAAGCTTAAAAATCATTTGCCGGCAGCAGATCTTACTGTCTAATTACGATCTGCCGCTGGCAAACCACTAGACAGCATGGGGACGAGCGATGGCATAGCAATCTGCCCTCCCCATGCTGCAGAGGAGATCGCTGCATGTAATAGCAGCAGTCTCCTCCACTAGCTAGCAGGCTGTTGCCGGGAGGAGACCGGCTCAGTCGGCCTGTGTAATACCGGCTTTAGTGTCATTAGTGCTTAAACCATTTAGTGTGGAGTGGCTAATTAAACTCGTCTTCATTTCCGTCTAAATATATTTTGCATTTCAGTGTTTCCGGCCAAGAGGAGGAATCGGCACAGCGTTTCTGGACTGCAGGTCAGCTCTAGAAGTGCTGGGAATGAGCGTGCACCTGTTCGGAGGAGCAACACTATGCCCCCTAATTTGGGGGGTGCTGGCATCCTCGGACGCTTGTTAGAAGAGAGGAGTTACGGAAATGGAGGTTTGTTTTATAATGTACATTTTTTTTAAAAGAAATATTTAGGCATGTGTCTTGCAAATATGCAGCTATACCCAGTCATTGGATGGATCTCCACAAATATTGGATGATGTCCACAAGATGGCATTCACATATATTACAGGGATGGTTTCCATCCAATCGCTTGGTGAAAATAGCACATTGCACACATTTAATACATTAGATGCCTCATAAATGACATATAAATCTTCTGTCCCGTTTTTCATATCATGGAGAGATTTTATACAAACGTCCAAATATACTTGATTTTTGATGTTGCACTTACGCATCAATGCTTTGGTTTATTTTAGGGCCTCCCGGTGACCCTGGCATGGTTCGAATTATTTGTGGTCATCATAACTGGATCGCCGTGGCTTTTGCTCAGTTCATAGTCTGTTACAGGTATTGTCATTGGAGGAAGTAACATAGTTTATAAGGCCGAAAAAAGACATCTGTCCATCCAGTTCGGCCTGTTATCCTACAAGTTGATCCAGAGGAAGGCAAAAAAACCCTGTGAGGTAGAAGCCAATTTTCCCCACTTTAGGGGAAAAAATTCCTTCCCAACTCCAATCAGGCATCAGAATTACTCCCTGGATCAACGACCCCTCTCTAGTAACTATAACCTGTAATATTATTACCCTCCAGAAATACATCCAGGCCCCTCTTGAACTCTTTTAGTGAACTTACCATCACCACCTCCTCAGGCAGAGAGTTCCATAGTCTCACTGCTCTTACCGTAAAGAATCCTCTTCTATGTTTATGTACAAACCTTCTGTCCTCCAGACACAGAGGATGTCCCCTCGTCACAGTCACAGTCCTGGGGATAAATAGATGATGGGAGAGATCTCTGTACTGACCCCTGATATATTTATACATAGTGTCTACAAAGAAGTATAATGCAGTATTGTTCCACTTTTGGGGGGAACTTAGAACCCCACAACTTGCTGCGGACTCCCTTACACTCCCACATCTTAGAGATATGTGAGAAGTCTTTGCAACCAGGCCTGTTAGTTGCTGAAACAGAGTGGCTGCGGTGCTCCATTGAATGCTGCGCCCATCCTGGCAGTATTATGGCCTGTATGCAACTGAAAGAGTGTGTGTGTGGTGGGCTGGAGACAAAAACTTTACGTAAGAAGTTGTGCTAAATGTCAGTGACCCTTTAACATTGAAGAACAGTTAGGGCCCTTGCACACGACCTTATGCCCTCAAAGACATACGGTCTGTGAGTGGGCCATATGTCCCGGAGCGGCATTGATCTTGTGCACAGAAGCGCACAGCTTCATAAATTACAATGATGCTGTGCATGTCGGGCCTCCCGTACTCATATGATCATATGTGCAAGGGCCCTTAGAGGGAGGTACTTGCCAGCTGCCATATTTGAATGCAGAAGTCAGTCCTTGGATTCTTTTTAAACTTAACTCCCGCAAAAAATTTTATTCTCTGACCTGTTAGAAAGATGCATGATATAATCTGTAGTGATTGTCATTTTCTTATCAGAGGCTGAAATTGAGTTTCCACTCTCTTCTTATTATAGCTGGGTCATGTGACCAACTCCCTGACCTCCAACTGACCCAGGACAGAAAGCCAGTCACTGCTCTATTCATTCCTATGAGACTGAAAGTGAGGCTCCCATAGGAATACATAGAAAATTAGACTTCCTGTCCACACATAAGTCTCTGTGTGAGTTGGTGGGTCTGATTTCTAGTCACATGACACAGATAAGAAACTTCAGGATGATATAAGTCAAAAATTCAGACACTGGTAAGAAAATTACATTCATTACAGATTACATCATGTACATTTCTAGCAGGACATGGAATAACATTTTTTGCGGGAGTTCTTCTTTAATGAAATATGCATTATAATCACTTTTGGCTAATGATTCTGCTTTTCTAGAATGAAGGAGACGTCGGGATGGCAGCTGATTTTCACGAGCCCTTGTCTGGACTGGGTGATTGAGCGGGTGGCTCTTAATGCCAAAACCATTGGAGGGTCCCTGGGAGACAATGATAAAATGCTCGCTGTCTCTTCCTGTAGTGAGATTATCTTGTGGGCGATCACTGGTGACGGCTCGGGAAGTGAAATAGGTAAAGCAGACTATAATATCTGAGTAATGTGGAGCTCGAGATATTCATCTTCAGATGTTTCCCACTCCTCTGTATTCATTCCTTTATTGTGTCTGTTTCAGGGGTCTTTAGTCTCGGGGTTCCAGCAGAAGCCTTGTTTTTTGTGGGCAATCAGCTAATAGCCACCAGCCACACCGGCAAAATAGGAGTGTGGAACGCCGTGACCAAACACTGGCAGGTGAGATTTCTGCATTGTATATTAGGTGATTGTCTATTCATGGGACCCACATCTTCAGTTACTTGTTTTGACTTCACATATATAGCTGGACGTAGACAGTAAGAGGTACATGCTAATAATTGTAACTAAGATTAAAGCGGTAATTTGATCATGGAAATCAATGTAACAACTTGTAAGAATGATTTCCATATATATTGTTTTTTTTATTCTTGTATTGTGATATTGAAGGCACTTCCTGTATCTGCCATGGTGCAAGAAGTGTATATGTTGAAACTGGCAGCGTCCTGTAGAAGACTATCCAGGCATAGTCGTCTTCTCAGCATAGGAACTAAAATCTGCACCTATGTATCTATAACCATAGTCTGCCAAGAAAAGAGCTTGGCATTAGTAGTACCCCACCAATCTGACATTTATGACCTGTCCAGAGGATATTCCTATCAATCTTAATTACCGGATAAGCCCTTTAATACAAGGCACTTACTAATGTATTGTGATTGTCCATATTGCCTCCTTTGCTGGCTGGATTCATTGTTCCTTCACATTATACACTGCTCATATCCAGGGGTTACAGCTACTGCCACAGCACAGATATGGGGTGGCTGGGACAAGAGCTGCTGCGCATGCGTGCCTATGCATGCTCCCACAGTCCTATAGTGTGCAAGCGCGACCACTGCTGCTGGATTACAGGGTGGTCATAACCCCTCGAAACAAGCAGTGTATAATGTGATAGAAAAATGAATCCAGCCAGCAAAGGAAGCAATATGGATAATAACGATAAATTAGTAAGTGCCTTGTAGTGACTTTCTCTACATGATTAATGCCATTTATTGAAGTGACATAACTAGAGATGAGTGAACGTGCTTGTTACGAGCACTGTAGCGCTCGGCTGCCCTGCGAACGAATGCCCACAGGCATTGCGGATCCGTCCTCACTGCATGTAAGTCAATGGGGACCGATCCATTTGGTATGACACTCCTACCAAACGATCCGTCCCCATTGACTTACACGCAGCTGAGGATGGATCCAGAATGCCTGCGGGTATTCGTTCGCAGGGCAGCCGAGCGCTACAGTGCTCGTAACGAGCACGTTCGCTCATCTCTAGACATAACCCCTTTAAATCCAAAATTTCAGTTATTAACATTTTTATGATTATAGCAGTCACTGAGTCTACTAACACTCTCCATTTGGTGACAGATCCAGGATGTGGTCCCCATAAACAGCTATGACACTGCTGGATCCTTCCTTCTGCTTGGGTGCAATAATGGGTCCGTCTACTATGTAGGTAAATGTCTGATTTGTTTGGCTTGTCTATGGTGGACTGGTAGGTTTGTCAGATCCAGTCTCTTATATGTACATTATCTGGTGAAAGTGACTATATAATAACATGGATTTACTAACTAGTTCCTTTCTCCTTTATTGATCTTTATACAATTCTTATGTTGCACCTCGTTTATTATTGCAGATGTGCAGAAGTTTCCATTGCGGATGAAGGACAATGATCTTCTTGTTACAGAGCTTTACCGTGATCCCTCAGAGGACGCCATCACTGCCCTCAGTGTCTATCTCACACCAAAGACAAGTAAGAGGGTTTTTTTTTTAAAGAAGAACTCCCGCGAAAATTTTTATTCTCTGACCTGTTAGAAAGGTGCATGATATAATCTGTAGTGATTGTCATCTTCTTATCCGTGACTGTTTCTATGAGTAATAACCTCTCTTCTTATTGTAGCCGGGTCATGTGACCAACTCCCTGACCTCCAACTGACCCAGGACAGGAAGCCAGTAACTGCTCTATTCATTCCTATGGGAGCCTCACTTTCAGTCTCATAGGAATACATAGAGAATAAGACTTCCTGTCCACACATAAGTCTCTGTGTGAGTTGGTGGGTCTAATTGCTGGTCACATGACACAGATAAGAAACTTAAGGATTATATAAGTCAAAAATTCAGCTACTGGTAAGAAAATAACATTCACTACAGATGACATCATGTACATTTCTAGCAGGACATGGAATAAAAATTTTGTTGGGAGTTCTTCTTTAATTATTGAATTATTGTCATTTATTGACTTTACACTAATTTTGTTTATTATTGATTTGTTTCCTAAATGCAAAGTTAAACAAGTTTTTACATACGGTAATTTTCACTAATAATGTCTTATTTAGTGTCTGCAGAATGTGTTAAAGGGCTTCTGCAGTTTTTTCTTTCTGATTACCTATCCTCTGGATAGATCATCAGCATCTGATCGGCAAGGGGGCCGACACCCAGGACCCCCGCTGATCAGCTGTTTGTGAACGCTGCAGTGCTCCAGTAGAGCTGTGGCCTTCTCTCTGTTTTCCGCAGGCCCAGTAACGTCACGGCTAGTATCACCGTGCGGCTAAGCCCTGTTCACTTGAATGGAGCTTAGCCGCACCCAGGCCAGTGATACTAGTTGTGACATCACTGGGCCTGCAGAAAACAGAGAGAAACTTGTCACGCTACTGGAGCGCCGCTACCTTCTCAGACAGCTGATCGTCAGGGGTCCCAAGTGTCGGACCCCCACCGTTCAGATGCTGATGATCTATCGAAAGGGAAGATCAGAACTGCAGAACCCCTTTAAAGGATTTGAACAATGGGGGCATATCCCTAGGATATATCGAGAACGGAGCCCCGAAAGTGAAGGAGGGAGCACTGCGCATGCGCTGCCCCCCTCCATTCATTTCTATGGGGCCGCTGAAAATAGCCGAGCACTGGCTCAGCTATTTTCGTCCACTACATAGAAATGAATGGGAGCGGTGGCCGCGCATGCGCAGTGCGCTCCCATTCATTTCTATGGGAGCAGCGGGGAGCTGCGTCTGGTGGTGGCCGGACACTGGGAAACCTGGGGTCCTCAAAGCACAGCGCTCCGTTCTCGATATAGCAGTGGGACCCGCACCTATCAGACAATGGGGGCATATCCTAGCGATATGCCCCCATTGTCTAAGATGGGAATATCCCTTTAAGTCTTTCACCTAGCTGCTGGTGTTGCTGAATCTGACATAAATCTGTCGGTGCTCCTCTCCTGTTTCTGTTGGCTCTTTTCTTCTTAGTGTCAGGCTGCTTTCACACATTCAGTGTTTGTGAATGTAAACCCAATGCAACAGCACTCTGCAGTCACAGATTATATGGACCCATGCTATATTCACTAAATAGAAACGATTTTGGATAGAGTGAGTCTGTGCAGGGACACCCCCCCAACTGGTTACCTCCCTCTGTACCCTTACTGCAGACAAATAGCAATTCATTCATAACTTCTAGTAGAAATAATAAAGGAATGGCACATCATACAGACATAAGAATAGATGCTCCAGACTTATTACATGGGGGATGCAAGTAGCTTGTAAAACAGGCATGTCTGGAGAGGGGAGAGGTCCTCTTTAAGAACTAGTGTATGTAGCAGCTTGCATGCATCACTGGGAGGGTCACAGCCACATGAGAAAGGTGGCATGCCGTGTATCAGGGAGTATGAAAATAAATGACGATTGCACAATGTTTACCTTGAATTTAAAAGTCGTGTTTGTCATGTCAAAGTTGTCTATAGCTCACGTCATTTCTGACTGAAAATGCGCATTTCTTTCCTATACAGGTGACAGTGGTAATTGGATTGAGATTGCGTACGGCACAAGCTCTGGAGTTGTCAGAGTTATAGTTCAGCACCCAGAGACGGTTGGGTCTGGACCTCAGTTGTTCCAGACCTTTACCGTCCACCGTAGCCCAGTCACTAAAATCATGCTGTCAGAACGACACCTCATATCAGGTAATTATTATTATTATTATTATTCATGCACCTAGAACCCCTCATGAGCCTAAAGTAGATTTATTTGGGGATGCTTTCCAATGTGATTTATATGCAGACACCATAAAGTACAAATGCGCAGTCTTTCTATAGAAGAATCTGCCAAGGGGCATGCTGCAGATGTTAGTTTTCACAGTATACTGGAATAGATGTTACTTTATATAAGAAGAATTGTGTTCTCTTTTTTCAGCAGCTGTAACCCTCCGTAATCTTTGTCCCACTCAGTTTGTGCAGATAATAATCATGTGCGCACGTGGACTGTTACTCGCTTCCGTGGTATGATTTCCACCCAGCCTGGATCCACACCTTTGGCGTCTTTCAAAATCCTTTCTCTAGAAGATATCGATGGGCATGCAGGCTGCAGTGCGGGAAATGACATTGGTAAGTATAGCTCTACTAGATTTATATCAAGCTGGCAGCTCAAGGGGAGTGTCTGTTCTGCTGCAGCTCAGGGGGCGTGTCTCAGCGCTCCCTATCACAGCTCAGGGGGCGTGTCTCAGCGCTCCCTATCACAGCTCAGGGGCGTGTCTCAGCGCTCCCTATCACAGCTCAGGGGGCGTGTCTCAGCGCTCCCTATCACAGCTCAGGGGGCGTGTCTCAGCGCTCCCTATCACAGCTCAGGGGGCGTGTCTCAGCGCTCCCTATCACAGCTCAGGGGGCGTGTCTCAGCGCTCCCTATCACAGCTCAGGGGGCGTGTCTCAGCTCTGCCTATCACAGCTCAGGGGGCGTGTCTCAGCTCTGCCTATCACAGCTCAGGAGACAGTTGAAGGATGAAACTGAGCATGTGCGGCCTTCTCAGTGAGCAGCACAAAGAAATAAAAAAAACAAACAACAGGTGGCGCTATACAGATACATTTTATTGAATAACTCAGTGGCTGTACTAAATTTTTAATTACATGCAATTACAAAAGTATTCAGATCCAGGTGCTGGTTTGAAAAACTATAGAATTTTTATTTTTTGTCGGACAACCTCTTTAACAAAGACTTTACTGACCCTAAACAGGGTAATTTTGGTCCAGGGTGCTTTTCATTCACTGGTTCATGCTATTTAGCCTCATTTTCTCATGTCTTGATCCTTCAGGCCCATTCGGAGAACGAGATGACCAGCAGGTTTTTATTCAGCGTGTCGTTCCAGATTCTAACATTGTCTATGTCCGTCTGTCTTCCACTGGAAAGAGGTAATTCTTTTCAAAAGTTTCTATTCCTGTGCTGTTTTGTGGGTCATTATGTATATTTTCTAGGGCATTTGCACTTTCTTCTTGGATAATGACATTTTTTTCTATAGGATCTGCGAGGTGCGCTCTGTGGATGGTACCCCTATTACTTCCTTCACCGTTCATGAGTGTGAAGGATCTAGCCGCATAGGCTCCCGTCCAAGACGCTACCTCTTCACTGGACATGCCAGCGGTTGCCTCCAAATGTGGGATCTTACCACTGCTATGGAGGTGGCGAATAAGGGAGACACTAGAGGTATAAGCTTCCTGATCCTTTTTGGTAAATGATCAAATCTAGAAGATAAAATAGGGAGAGGGGCGCTTCATATGTAGGATTGCGGTGTAATATTAAATTGCACTCACCTATTCGTGTTGTGCATGTGAAGTATAGATTCCTTGGTCAACTGCAGCCTTTAATCCTTGTCTGTTCTGACAACTTAGATTCTTCCGGTAACTAACTGTGCAGATGCCATGGTCACAAATGACCACGACCTTTGGGGGGTAAAAAGTCAGTGAGCAACATGTGACGGACACGGCCACCATGTGTCTGCTGTGTAAAATAGAAGGTACCTGACAACAATGGTGCTGGCTTAGGCTACTTTCACACTAGCGGCAGGCCTGATCCGGCAGGTGAAGAGTGCTGCCGGATCAGGACTGCCGCAGCGACATGTGTGGAGCCGGAACCGCGCTCCGGCCCCACACATGTCACACAGTACATACATACATACATACACACACACAGACACACACACACATATACACAAACAAATACACATACATACTTACATGCTCCCGACAGGTCTTCAGAGCGCCGGAGTAGCAGGACGGCTCGCACAGGTGACGATTCCCCACAGCGCCCTCTGCTGGGCGCCTGGTGGAATCGTCACCTGTGCGCGCCGTCCTGTCCCTCCGGCGCTCTGAAGACCTGCCGGGAGCATGTAAGTATGTATGTGTATTTGTATGTATATTATGTCTGTGTATGTCTATGTCTGTATGTGTGTATTGTGTGTATGTGGTGATGGATCCGTCATGAACTCCATTGAAAGTCAATGGAGGGCGGATCCGGTTACCATTGTGGTCACACCAGACGGATCCACCCCCATTGACTTGCATTGGGGGTCATTCCGGATCCGTCTTGGTGCGGAGGCCTGGACCGGAGAGTAAACCACAGCATGTTGCGGTTTGTTCTCCGGTCTGAAGATGGAACGGAATGCTTTCAGGAGCCTCCGTTGTCTTCAGTTCAGTTTTGTCCCCATTGACAATGAATGGGGACAAAACTGAAGCGTTTTATTCCGGTATTGAGCCCCTATGATGGAACTCAATACCGGAATTTTAAAACGCTAGTGTGAAAGTAGCCTTAGCTCATGAGCGGGTGACATCTTTAAAGACCCAACATCTGCTGTACATGGTCGGTGGATGTCAGGAAGGAGTTAAAGAGAAATGGTTGTGGAAGAACCCTTCATATAATTGTCTCTCCGACTGATTTCCTGTGTAATCTGACCTCAGGTGTAGAGAGACAAATCCTAAAGGGGTTATCCAAAGTCTAAGGCTAGGGCTACACAGCGACATGTCGCGCAATAATTTTTATAATGCAAGTCTATGGTGTTGCACTGCGACATGCTGCGACTGTGATGCGACAGTCGCAGAAAAAGCCATCTTGGATGGAGTTTTTGCGACTGTCGTGTCACAGACACAGCATGTCGCATGCCGCAGTTCGACACCATAGACTTGCATTGTAAAAATATAGATTATACTTACCCCGATACTCGCATCCCTCCGGATCCCTTCACAGCCGCCGCTGCATCTCCCCATCGTGTGGATCAAAACGTCCGGCGACGGGGGGAGCAGCCAATAGCAGGCCGCGATGGGGATGAGCCTCCCTAGCGTCACACGCTAGATGCAGCGGCGGTAAGTAAAATCTGTGTGAGGGGCCCTGGGATTAGGGGGGCATGTTTTAGACTTAGGATAACCCATTTAATGATGCCTGGAGAGTATCAAGCACAAGTCCTCAGATAATAATTCATGCTGTAGTCTAATTAATAGGACCTGTGAGAGAAACTAACTCCGCCCCCCTCTTCACTCCCTATGATTGGGAGGGAGATCAGAATCCAAGGGGCACTTTAGTGACCCCCTTTCTGTGATCTGGGAGCATCTCTTGCTAAAGCTCAAAATGAATACTTCTAGATTTTGCCTGTATTATATGCTGATGACCATCGTCTTGTAAGGTTACTTACTTGATTTTCTCAAACTTCCAGCGGAGCAGGGTGGTCTCACCCAGGAGGAGCTGCTGGAACAGCTGGAGCAGTGCGACCTGGCTCTGACTCGTACTCCTGAAATGAGCCCCGCCACATCCTTCTCTCACACTCTGAACCCTCGGGCATCAATATCCAGGTATGTCCTGCCAGATCCTGTAACGTGTCTTACTAGCACAATAGCCTTTTTGGCATCATTAGTGTTTTTTTTTTTTTTTTTTTTTTTTTTTTAACTCTTCCCGTTTCTGGTCCTTTCCTGCAGCTTACAGTCCCAGTTGAGTGACAGCACACGTGATCGATTCTCCAGGCTCGTCGTGTCCTCTTTACATCGCCCTCAGCCCGCCGCTAATCGCCCGTCCGAGGCTTGGGCCTCCCTCTGCAGTTTGCAGCCGCACCTATCGGGCAGCTTCAACTCCTTGCACAGGTCAGACACGCTGCCTCGTTCAAGCGCAAAACCCAGCAAAGCTCAGATCAACCAGCTGAAAGTTGATGCCCAAGGCTCTAACCCACCGTCTCCCCATATCAGTGGTAATTTTGTGGAGCGTTGTCAAGAGCTGGCCCGTTTCACGGAGTCCCACCAGTCTGACTCCCGCCGATCTAGCATCGATGTGACTGCCAACCGAGCCAAGCCGTCCCGGAGCTCTGCGTCGGTCAGACGACCCGCCTCACCGGCCCCTCAGCAGCCACCGCCTCTTTGCATTGCCCCATCTCCATCTTCTCAATCCTCTGCAGCAGTATTCGATATTCCCACACCTTCACCTTCACCTCCTAAACCCCCACCAAAGCCCAGATTGAATGAGACTTCCTTTTAACCATTGCAGCGCTGCCGAGAAGCCGCAGTGAAAGCGTGCGGTTCATGTTGGCGACCGTTTACTCTTCTAGAGCATATTGAAAGTATTATGTATATTCATTGCCAGCTGCTGAGCTCAGCATTGACTGGGGATTCTTTTGCCTATTCCACATATTCTATTTATTATGGATCCACTTTTATAATCCATTCGGTTTATTTTACGTCACTCATTTTACTGTCACTTTCTAAAAGCAGAAGAAGCAACAGCAATACAAAGCAAAGTCCCAAATCACACCTTTGGATTCTGCTGTGTGCCTTATTAGAACAGTGGTATTACTCATTGGTGCCTTTCCCGAGTGCCATTCTGACTCTGGGCATTGTACCAGCGTAACCGATAATACAGGGTCAATGAATAACGTCATAACGTGCTTCTAACCAGGTATAATAGGATATGAAGCAATCACTGTGAACACAAATAGGGAAATGGTTTTACTGTACTCCGTCATCTATTGGCATTGTCCAGCACATATTATATATTGTTATATATAACTAGTATTCTAACCTATCATGTCTATAGATAGTCATTGTTCATATCATGCTCTGGATCATGCCACTATCACTGTAAACTTACCTGGTAGAAAGGATTGTACTTTGGAAATGGTGCTTTTTGGGTTTACAGAGTCGTACCTCTTAAGTGCCCTCACCTCTGCTGTTTGCCCTCCAGCAATTTAAGAAGCGCTCCAGCAAATTTGTTTGCATATACAGTGCAGCATAGTGGCTCTTGTTTTCACCTGGTGTATACATGTTTAACCCCCTAACTGTTTTCCCAGAGTGGAGCTCCAGCAGTGGGAAAAGTAGTTAAAGGGGTTGTCCGGGTTCAGAGCTGAACCTGGACATACCCAGGTTTTGACTCCCGCAGCCCTCCTGAACAGGGCATCGGAGCATCTCATGCTCCGATGCCCTCCCTTGCCCTGCGCTGGATCGCGCAGGGCAAGGGCTCTTTTGTTTATAAACATTCACTGCCGGGCGGAAGCCTCCGCCTGGCAGAGCCCGGTACGTCACCGGAACCGGGCTAAATTCCTTTGCCCTGCACTAATTAGCGCAGGGCAAAGGAGGGCATCGGAGCATAGGATGCCCTGTTCAGGCGGGCTGCCTAGGTGAATTGAAAGGTACCCCTTTAACTGGAGGGGGGAGGGCTGCTTTAGATGCTGCGACCTCCTGAATGGTAGCAGCTAGAGACATGCAACTGGTCTTATTTGAAAGCAGACATTCCAAGCTTTCAAACAATACCAAACAGCAATACATTCAGGCAGAGAAAGATATCACTGATAGAAATCGGGATGATGTGAATGCAGCTGAAAGTGAAAGTAAAAACAGGTTTTACTCGTGATTATTCCCGACTTGATTTCTAACAGTGATTTCTCCTCTGTAATATTGGTCCAGTATGAAAGCCTGGACTGTCCGCTTTCAGACAAGACCAGTTGCATGTTTCTATCTGCTACCATTGAGAAGATATCACCATCTAAAGCAGCCCTCCCCCCTCCAGTTAGCTACTTTTCGCACTGCCCGAGCTGGACTCAAAACAGTTAGGTGGAACCGTTAAAGGGGTTCTCCAGGCTACAGATATTAATGACCTGTCCTCAGGATTGGTCATCAATAAGGATGAGCGAATCGACTTCGGGTGAAACATCCGAAGTCGATTTGCATAAAACTTTGTTTCAATACTGTACAGTATTAGAATGTATTGGCTCTGATGAGGTACCACTTGGAATCAAACCCAAGTTCGGGAAATGTTTTTTTTTTTTACAGTAGAAATCAATTTATGATGTTGTTACGCAGAGTCTCGCGAGACTTTGTATTGGCTCATCAGAGCCAATACATTCTAATACCGTATGGTGCGCTTTCATCCGAAATCGATTCGCTCATCCCTAGTCATCAATATCAGATCCGTGGGTTCCCTGCCGATCAGATGTTTCAGGCAGCCGCCAGGGCTGGAGACTATACAGTGTATGGAGCTAGAAGCAGATAACTACATACACTGTGTAATGGCCACGCTGGGGTACGACCAATTAACTCCCATTCAAGTGAATGGGGGCTGAACTGCAGTACACTGGCACCGAAAACTACACAATGTATGAAGTTTTCTGCTTTATACACGGTTTAGTTTCCTGCAGCTGCATAAAACAGCTCCGATCTCCACCAATCTTATATCAATGACCTGATCATGAACAACCCCTTAAAGCGGTTCTCCGGGAATTAAAGGAAATGAAAATACCTAAATATTACTTTATTATAAATATATTCCCATATACCTTTCATTAGTTATAATGGCTTGTTTTGTCTGGGGAGCAATCATTAGGAAAAATAAAATGGCTGCCAACCTATTAGTGCACACAAAACCTGTCCTAATCACACAGCAGGACACGGCCACATCCCCACCTCCTCTCTGTACTCCATGTCTCCTCATGAGCTCCGTTCCTACAGAGATTCAGCTGAAGATCATATTAAAGCAGAGCAGAGAGGAGGATGAGGCAGCTCTTTACCTCAGTGTTCTGAAGTAACTTGTCCTCCTGTGTGATTAGGACAGGTTCTGTGTGTACTAATAGGACGGCGGCCATTTTGTTTCTCCTAATGATTGCTCCCTAGAGAGAACCAAATATCACTAATGAAAAGTATTTGGGAATTTATTTATAATAAAGTAATATTTACGTATTTTAATTTTCTTAATTCCCGGAGAACCCCTTTAAGGTCCGACAGACCTCCGTTGTCATGATCCATGTCGGTCTCCTACTGATCAGATACGTGTCGCCTGTCCTTTGTAATTAATTATCCCGTTTATAGGTGGTGTCGTTATAATGGAACAACCCCTTTAGTGTCCGACACTTGTTATTGAATGATCCGAGGACCTGATCTAAGTCATGGTCAGAAATGAATGAGACCTTTTAAACATTGGATAAACTGTGATAAAAGCTCCCCCCTCCCCCCATTAATGATGACCTCCACCTTTATACCACTGTCCATAGAGATGTAGCTTATGGACCCTCTAGGCTCCGCCCTCCAGACTCTTCCGATCCCCGTCTTCCCAGTTCTGAACCTCCAGTACTCACCTGATGATTGCACTTTTCAAAGCTTCTTCCAATTTTATTTTTCTTCTTAATTTAAAAAAGGAGAACAGAGTGTTACACGTGCATCTGCTCTGGTGCTTTGTTTTATAATGTGACGATAGAACTGCTGTTACTCTTGATATTTTAGATTTTTGGATGAGCAAGCCGGGATCTTAGTTGTTACTAGATGTATGTTTGATGCTACACTGACTGTATGTGAGAAAAAAGGAAAAAGTGTCCGAATATGTTTTCCCTCTCCCTTAACAATTATTTTTTTAAAGGGAAGTCTTGGATGAAATTGGGTAAACAAATCTAAAAAGGGACAAACCCTTAAAGGGGTTTTCTGCTTTGTATCGGCATCCTTTAAAATGATCATTTATGGAGGTAGCTGTAATATTGTAATATATTTATTTCTCCTGGGCTGTGGTCACATGACCATGTCCATGCAGCTCTGCCTTATTTCCTGTGATGTTATGTCCATGGGCGGGGCAGTGATAGGGGAGTGTCTATGTAACCAGCTGGGTGGGAGGAGCTATAACCTAGCTGTGTGATAGGGGAGTGTCTATGTAACCAGCTGGGTGGGAGGAGCTATAACCTAGCTGGGTGTTAGGGGCAGTGATAAGGGAGTGTCTATGTAACCAGCTGGGTGGGAGGAGCTATAACCTAGCTGGGTGTTAGGGGCAGTGATAGGGGAGTGTCTATGTAGCCAGCTGGGTGGGAGGAGCTATAAACTAGCTGGGCTGTGCTGGAGGTGTGGCAGAGGAACGAGAAGTGCATCATGGGTTTGGTTGGACACAGCAACAGGAAGTGCTACATACAGGATTTAAGGAGACTTGAGGGATTGGTTTACGTGGTGAAAATGGGTCAGGAGAGTCCACGTTGAAAAAGATGTACATGAGGTAAGAAACGACTTAAGCATATCTCTTAATTACCATAGTAATCCTTGAAAACACCTTGTACATATTAGATGTTGTCTGAACCTGCCGATTTTGCAGCAGAAATTACGTTTTGCAGCCTGCCGTGTCTTTTGCGGAAACTCCATCTGGGATCGCCAGGGTGCAGGGAAAACTTTGTAGGAGATGCAGCGCTGTGGCCCCTTGGATCGTGAGGATCCTGTCGGTCACTTCCCCGCCAGCTTGTCCTATGCTGTCACTTGGTGTATTGCTTTTAAAAGCAAAAGTGTAATAAATGAGTCACACATTTGGACCTGTCAAGAAAAAAATGAAGGACAGGGGCTTTGTAACTATCCTTTAGGCCTCATGCAGATGACTAAGTATTTTGCAGTCTGCTAACTGTGGATCCACAAAATACGTAAGCGGTCCATGTGCCTTCCGCATTTTTTTTTTTGCAGGCCTGTTGACTTGAAGAAGTATGTCCTATACTTGTCCCCAAATGAAGACCGCAGACCCATTGAAGTCAATGAGTCTACAAAAAACTGCAGGCGGCACATGGACCGCTTCTGTATTTTGCGAATTCCTGGTTAGCGGTGCACAAAATGTGTGCATGAGGCCTTAAAGTGGTTCTCCGGGAATTAAGAAAATGAAAATACGCACATATTACTTTATTATAAATATATTCCCAAATACCTTTCATTAGTTATTACGGCTCGTTTTGTCTGGGGAGCAATGATTAGGAGAAATAAAATGGCCGCTGTCCTATTAGTTCACACAAAACCTGTCCTAATCACACAGGAGGACAAGTTACTGCACAACACTGAGGTAAAGAGCTGCCTCATCCTCCTCTCTGCTCAGCTTGTCAGGAATTAGGATCCTGAATACAGTTTAATATGAGCTTCAGCTGAATCTTTGTGGGAATGGAGTTCATGAGGAGACATGAAGTACAGAGAGGACAGACTGTGGTAATGGAGACTACATACAAGAGCTGCTGCTCATTAGCCACATCTGCTCATGATATCCATTCCTACAGAGATTCAGCTAAAGATCTTATCGTCTGTATTCAGGATCATAATCCCTGACGAGCAGAGAGGAGGATGAGGCAGCTCTTTACCTCAGTGTTGTGAAGTAACTTGTCCTCCTGTGTGATTAGGACAGGTTCTCTGTGTGCTAATAGGACGTCGGCCATTTTATTTCTCCCAATGATTGCTCCCCAGACAAAACAAGCCATTATAACTAATGTAAGGTATTTGGGAATAACTATTTTTATTTTCTTAATTCCCGGAGGACCCCTTTAAAGAGATTTTCTGAGACCTCTGGATAAGTTATCAGTATCTGATCGGTGGGGGTCTGCACCTTGGACCTCCGCCGATCAGCTGTTTGAGAAGACACTGGCTCTAGCAGTAGTGCTGCAGCCTTCTCTCCGCTTTTCCTACGTCAGTGATGTCACATTCATCCGTCACATGGTCTAGGAGCAGCTCAGCCCCATAGAAGTGAATGGGGCTGAGCATCTTACCAAGCACAATCACTATACAATGTACGGCGCTGTGCTTGGTGAGCTGAGAGAAGGCTGCAATGCTCACAGAAGTGTCAGTGCCTTCTCAAACAGCTGATCAGCGGAGGTCCCTGGTGTCGGACCCTCACCGATCAGATACTGATGACCTATCCTGAGGAAAAAAAGTCTTGGAAAAGCCTTTCAATTGCATGAGAAAATACCCTGTGTGTAAAGTACCTCAAGGCACGTGCTGAGAGGTGGCGTCCTGAGTCAATTCCTGTTCAGGACATTATATTGCATTAATGATGCTCAGTGCCATTATTTTTATTAGGACATTTTTATTTTTGTGCTTTTTTTTGTATTGTATGTCTGATACCTTCTGTCATCTGACTTTTTCTATGATGTTAATAATAAAAAATAAGATCTGTCCACTCTTTTCTTTGTACATAATTTTATTTTTCACTATTTTATACGTGTATTGCCAAATCTACAGGTTGACCAGAACAAGTCCAAAGTTCTCTAGAATTAGCTTTATTCCCCTAAAGGTACGTATTGTTTTTTTTACACTGTTGCACTGACGCTTCTAGATGTGCCATTGCAGAGAATACAGCTGGTAAAGCTACTTTCACTCTTGTGTTGTTGTTTTCCGGTATTGAGATCCAGCAGAAGATCTCTATACTGGGAAAAAATGTTTCAGTTTGGTCCTCATACGTTGTGAATGGAAAGAAGTCCGTTCAGGATGCATCAGGACGTCTTCCGTTTCGGCAGCATAATGTTTTGTGATCAGACACCAAACCGCTGCAAGCTGCGATTTTGTGTCCAGTCATAAAAACAAGAAAAAAAACGGATCCGGCACTGAAAACAATGTAAGTCAATAGCCTAAAAAATGGATCCGTCACCCATTGACTTTCAGTGTATTTAGTAACGGATCCAGGTTTTTTTCTGTTTTGATTTCACACAACCGCCTCCTAACGTAACTGATGTGCAAAATCAAAATGGATCCCTTTAATTCCTGTATTGAAAGTAGCCTAAGGCTTCATTCACACGACCGTATTTTGTTTCCGTGTCCGTTCCATTTTTTTTTGCGGACCGTATGTGGAACCATTCATTTCAATGGGTCCGCAAAAAAAACGGAAGGTACTCCGTTTGCATTCCGTTTCCGTATGTCCGCATTTCCGTTCCGCAAAAAAGATAGAACATGTCCTATTCTTGTCCGTTGTGCTGACAAGGATAGGCATTGTTACAATGGATCCGCAAAAAAAACGGACACGGATGCCATACGGAACGTTATCCGTTTTTTTTGCGGATCCGCAATTTGCGGACCGCAAAACACATACGGTCGTGTGAATGAAGCCTAACTCTGTGCCGTTTATTAGTCCAGCTTTTGTCTCGCCGTGCAAGCAGCTTATTAGCCGTGGCCAGACAGGTGTCGATGTAAAACATGGACTGCTTGATTTTGCCACAACAGCTACTCCTTTTAGTAGATGTCTACCCTGGCTCATGTGGAGGTTCTGAGCAGGAGACCCCGCTTTATGATGTCCGTATGCCATAACAAGGATTAAAGCAGGGGCGGACTGGGAACTTAAATTGGCCCTGGAAAAATACTGAAAAGTGGCCCAGTTTTGTAGTTTGGTCCAAATTGATGGGAGGCAGGGCCAACAATACCATATTGTGGCTCATTATACTACCCAGCACAAAATACAGTACAGACCAAAAGTTTGGACACACCGTCTCATTCAAAGAGTTTTCTGTCTTTTCATGACTATGAAAATTGTAGATTCACACTGAAGGCATCACAACTATGAATTAACACATGTGGAATTACATACTTAACAAAAAAGTGTGAAACAACTGAAAATATGTCTTATATTCTAGGTTCTTCAAAGTAGCCACCTTTTGCTTTGATTACTGCTTTGCACACTCTTGGCATTCTCTTGATGAGCTTTAAGAGGTAGTCACCTGAAATGGTTTTCACTTCACAGGTGTGCCCTGTCAGGTGTACTAAGTGGGATTTCTTGCTTTATAAATGGGGTTGGAACCATGAGTTGTGTTGGGCAGAAGTCAGGTGGATACACAGATGATAGTCCTACTGAATAGACTGTTAGAATTTGTATTATGGCAAGAAAAAGGCAGCTAAGTAAAGAAAAACGAAAAGTAAAGAAAAATTACTTTAAGAAATGAAGGTCAGTCAGTCCGAAAAATTGGGAAAACTTTGAAAGTGTCCCCAAGTGCAGTCGCAAAAACCATCAAGTGCTACAAAGAAACTGGCTGACATGAGGACCGCCCCAGGAAAGGAAGACCAAGAGTTACCTCTGCTGCGGAGGATAAGTTCATCCGAGTCACCAGCCTCAGAAATCGCAGGTTAACAGCAGCTCAGATTAGAGACCAGGTCAATGCCACACAGAGTTCTAGCAGCAGACACATCTCTACAACAACTGTTAAGAGGAGACTGTGTGCAGCAGGCCTTCATGGTAAAATAGCTGCTAGGAAACCACTGCTAAGGACAGGCAACAAGCAGAAGAGACTTGTTTGGGCTAAAGAACACAAGGAATGGACATTAGACCAGTGGAAATCTGTGCTTTGGTCTGATGAGTCCAAATTTGAGATCTTTGGTTCCAACCACCGTGTCTTTGTGCGACGCAGAAAAGGTGAACGGATGGACTCTACATGCCTGGTTCTCACCGTGAAGCATGGAGGAGGAGGTGTGATGGTGTGGGGGTGCTTTGCTGGTGACACTGTTGGGGATTTATTCAAAATTGAAGGCATACTGAAGCAGCATGGCTACCACAGCATCTTGCAGCGGCATGCTATTCCATCTGGTTTGTGTTTAGTTGGACCATCATTTATTTATCAACAGGACAATGACCCCAAACACACTTCCAGGCTGTGTAAGGGCTATTTGACCAAGAAGGAGAGTGATTGGGTGCTACGCCAGATGACCTGGTCTCCACAGTCACCAGACCTGAACCCAATCGAGATGGTTTGGGGTGAGCTGGACCGCAGAGGGAAGGCAAAAGGGCCAACAAGTGCTAAGCATCTCTGGGAACTCATTCAAGACTGTTGGAATACCATTTCAGGTGACTACCTCTTGAAGCTCATCAAGAGAATGCCAAGAGTGTGCAAAGCAGTAATCAAAGCAAAAGGTGGCTACTTTGAAGAACCTAGAATATAAGACATATTTTCAGTTGTTTCACACCTTTTTGTTAAGTATATAATTCCACATGTGTTAATTCATAGTTTTGATGCCTTCAGTGTGAATCTACAATTTTCATAGTCATGAAAATACAGAAAACTATTTGAATGAGAAGGTGTGTCCAAACTTTTGGTCTATACTGTACATCCCCCAAAACTTCCATTGGCCGGCTGTGAGAAGGGCCCAGACGGCCCCCTGGACATCGGCCCATCAGGAAATTTCCCTGTAAGGTATATGGCCAATCCACCTGTGGATTAAAGGGTATGTCCCAGAAAATGTCTATTTAAGGGACCTCCAAACTGAAAAAGTCCAGGAGATAAACTTTCTTTCAGTGTTAGAGTGCATCCACATGACTGTATTTTTGGCTCGCAACCAATCCGTATTTTTTGCGGATTGCACATGGACCCATTCATTTGTATAGTGCCGCAAAAAATGCTAACAGCACATGGATGTCATCCTTGTGCTGTCCGCATTGGTGCGGTCGAGCCACAGATTATAGAACATGTCCTATTACTGTCAAGAATAAGAATTTTTTTCAATTGGGCCCGTAAAAAGTTTGGACACACACGGACTGCATCGGAGGAGGGGGGGCTCCTACTGCAGCCAGTTCTCTTACAGCCAGACACACATGGCATCGGGTGCCAAGGCAACTCTGTGACGCCTGGTAAGTTTCATGCACAGGTCTTGCGCTTATCAATGGGACCTGTATATGATACTCGTCAGAGGTCGTATGTTGTGCCATCTAATTTTAGTTTGGACGTGGAAAATATTGCTGGAGGTACCATGCAGATATCTCAGAGAGTTGATCCCTCTCCCACAGGAAGATTGCGTCCTGTGCTCATTATCGCCCCCTGCTGAGTGATGTTTGAGCTGTCAGCTGGTTAGTGAGGGTGGAATATGCCAGCTGCCGTGAGCAGATGTCAGTGGTGATCTCTTTTCGAGCCCATTCAGCTGTTGACCTGGCAAACAAATGACATTGCTGCATCAGTCCTATTCTAATACTGCCCCCTACAGACAAGGATATGTCTCTGAATTTATTTTATTTTTTCATGCATTCTATGCAGCTCCGCTACAGTGCTCCATCCACTAACATTTTCTATGTTTTTGTCATTACAAGTTCAGAAGGTGCAGGCGCACACCACTCCCAGGACCATGATGTTCCCAACCGTGGCCAGAATGGCAATCCACAGCCAGATGGTTTCGCAGGTGTTTCGCCCTCTGTCACCTTGATCTGTCCTGTGCGATGGTCCGGTGCTGAGCGTGGACAGCGACGTCTGGAGAGACAGGTCCTCGTTGTAAGAGGCGTACAGAAACAGCCCGCTCATAGCTGATATCTATGGGGACAGAACGACAGTGTGCGTAAAATCAGTCATGATGAATGGAAACTGGGAATGGGGCTGATTTACCATCTATTATCTAATGTGTGTAGCCATCTTAAAGGGTTTGTCCTGTCTGAGCGCTGGGACCTAGAATGGGAGCCTTGAGCATGGTTCCTCCTTAGAAGGAGCATTCGTACATGTGCCCTGCCCATTGTCACCCTCAGGCTGGGTTCTCTACCGTCACCCCATTTAAACTCCTTCTCCCCAGGGCCATAGACCCTACAGGGAAATTTCCCGGTAGGCTAATGCCCAGGGGACCACCCAAGCCCTCCTCACGGCAGCTGTCCAGGTACATAACGATCTGATGCTCTCAGCATTAATTAATGCTAGGAGCATCAGGTACTAATACACCTGCCCAACGGCCGCAGGTGCCCTCCCGAATTTCGGTGTATCGCCGTCCTCGCTATGGTGATAGGGCAGTATTTTATGCTGCACAGTGGTATTTGGTTCTGATAGGGCGGAGTTATGTGCTGTACTACGGTATTGCAGACCCCGCCCAATTCTGGTGTCTTTATCTAATTGTGGCTTGTGTTGCCCGCCTTCTGTCAATTTGGACTCGCCTACAACATGGGGCCACTTTTAGTTCCCAGTTCTTGTCATCAATGGGAGTCGCAGCGGTAGAGCCATCAGCCATTTATCATCTATCCCAGGCATCGGCAACCTTCGACACTCCAGCTGTTGTGAAACTACAATTCCCAGCATGCTCCATTCATTTTTATGAGAGTTCTGAGAAGAGCAGAGCAAGTGTACATGTTGGGAGTTGTAGTTTCACAACATCGGGAGTGCCGGAGGTTGCCTACCCCTGATCTATCCTGTGGACGGCAGATAAATATCCTTTGTAGGACAATTATTGTAAGTGGCATGCCTTATACTGGATAACACTGGGGAGTGAGGGCCCTGCAGAGTCTGTCTAATGTCTCAAGTACATTTATTATTGAAGATGCATTCATGTAATAAATGGAGATTTGTACACAGGCAAGTACTGAATCATGACTTTCCTAGTGGAGACCCCACAATATAATACTTTATTTATACTGATGTCTTCACTTGGGTTATAGGAACCTTATAGGTCTCCTCAGGATCCAGGACCCTGGTGTCACAATACCGGTTACATCTCCTGCACAAAGTAATGAAGTGACGTCCCGGAGGCTTACATCATGGAAGTGCAACTACACCCTGTCCCATTCTATGGCTGTGCAGAGACTCTGGGCAAAGATGGAGCTGCGTAACAAGTGCTATTTCCAAAAGTGCCTATGTTATAGAAAAGAGGATCCTGCACAAGGCGATACACCATAAAGTACTGCAGGAGCACATTACCACCCCTCCTAAAGAAGACCTTTCACACTCCGGACATGCCTGTATTAATAGCTTCATGCATTCCCCATGTAATAACAATTCTGGAACATCTATTCTTATGTCTGTATGTTGTGCCATTCCTTTATTATTTCTACTAGAAGTTATGAATGGATTACTAGCAGTCTGCAGTAAGGGTACAGAGGGGAGGTAACCAGTTGGGGGTGTGTACCTGCACAGTCTGACAATGGCAGCACTGATTGGATAGAGTGAGTCTGAGCAGGTACACACCTCCAACTGATTACCTTCCCTCTGTACCCTTACTGCTGACTGCTAGCAATTCATTCATAACTTCTAGTAGAAATAATAAAGGAATGACACAACATAGAGACATAAGAATAGATGCCCCAGAATTGTTATTACATGGGGAATACACGAAGCTATTAATACAGGCATGTCAGGAGAGGGGAGAGGTCCTCTTTAAATGCCTCTCTCTACAGTGTCTTTATTTACTAGCTGTTCTTTTTTCATTTTTAAAAAAGGGGTCACTCCTGCAACTCCGAAACACCCACATTGACCCTTGGAGCAGGCAAGTCAAGCAGCTTCTCCCAGGTTTTCTTGTCATTTTAATGGACAGTGAGTAACTATAGATGTATTGCAAGACTATATATATTATATATACGGTATATAGATAGATCTTTTTTGCAGTCTGTTTTGAGGCCCTACAAAAACGATAGAGCATGTCCTATTCTTTTCCAAAGATAGGGCATTTCTAGAGGAGTGTGGAAAAAAAAATGGCGACATGCACTCGGCCAGGATCCGTGTTTTGTGGATCCGCGATTTGCAGACCGCAATACACTTACTGCCGTGTGCATGAGCCCTAATTCTTGTTCTCACTTTTAGTTCACATAGTGCACCGAAATGACTGATTGTTTTCAGCTTTATCAATAGCACATGGTATGATGGGGCCCGGTTACAGAATTTGCATTGGGGCCAAGGTGCTTCTACTTGAAATAGTTCCATTATAAGTCATTAGAGGACCCCCCACCCCCTGACCTTATTGATTAGTAAGAGTGGAGATCACCTGTGTCTGTTGCTCCATCATTCTTAATTTCCTCTGTGGGGGATTTTTTACTTTTTTTGGGTTCCCCCACAGGCTATAGCTGATTGCTGGGGATCCCAGCTCCGCCCTACTAACAAGGGAACGTGCTAAGTAGACAACAACCCCTTTGACATCTCCCAGTCGACAAATGATCCAAATTGTGAGAATTCCAGCAGAATATGCCGCTTCATTGGTTACAATCTTATTATCCGGACATGATATATGATGATTTGCCGCCTACCTGCTCATCCACCAGTGAAAAATCCATTCTTGTATCTCCCCCGGACACCGGTCACAGTTCATCTGCTGGTACAAGGAAGAGAAGAGTCCATCAATACACAGTGATTGTATATGAGTTGTATCGGTCTCACTACAGGCGAATGCGCCCGCCCCTGTGTAATAATAGTCTGTGTGCGCAGGGAGCGAGACTTTAATTTGTTAAATCTCTCCCAGATGTTCAGGGACTGATTGCATGCTGTACGTCAATAGGATTAGAAAGGGTATTTCTGGCCCCATCCGAAAGCCTGATCCTGGCACTGTATCCGTGGCACAGAGGGCAGAGCCCAGAGGACACCCGGCCCTCGGGTCATCAGGACACCTTATATAACACCCCTAAAATTAAAGGCTTCTCTGCCAACTTATTAAACAAAATCGATCAAGTCTTTAGTTTTTGGGAAAGCCGAGTAACTGCTAATATCACAGTTGTCACTGTCACAGAGGACGTCATCTAGTGGTCCCTGAATTATCAGGATCGCTACTCCCATTATCCCATATTACAGCATTAGCAAGCAGATTTGCCATTCAAACGTGTGAAAAAGATGGGTGATGAAAGGGTCCTGACAGGAATTTTTTTAAAGGTCTTTTCCAGGATTTTACTACTGATGATGTATCCTCAGGTCATCAGTATCTGATCAGTGGGGGTCCGACACCCGGGACCGGAATTGGTGAACCCCAGCCCATACAATGATGATGTCATTTATGGCATGTCCTGTGTACGGATTGGCCATAGACCTTACAGGGAGATTTCCCGGTGGGCTGATGCCCAGGGGGTCACCAGGGTCCTCCTCATGGCCAGCCAGTGGAAGTTTTTGGGGATGTATTTTGTGATGGACTGTGGTATTTGGCTCTGTTGGGGCGGTATAATGTGCCACAATATGGTATTGTTGGCCCTGCCTTCCATCGGTTTGGACCCAACTTCACAACGGGGCCACTTTTGGTATTTTTTCCAGGGCCTCTTTAAGTTCCCAGTCTGCCCCTGCCTGTAAAGGTGGAGCTCACACGGAGGTGCCACAGCTTGACCACATGCAGATTTACCAAAGATTGGCCCCATTTTAAAATAGCTTGTTCACGTGTTACCTGGAACCCATGCGACCATAAATAACGTATTTGAAAATCGTGCCAGTTTGTGGCGAATCCCCGTGAGAACAGTGACATCACCCATAAGAAGGTTCCTTGTGGGGTGTCATTTGTGGGGAAAACTTCAACTCCCAGAGAGGGAGGACACTGGGTACAGTTTATTATATGGACCCATATGCAGGCTGAGGTGCTGTATCCTGTAGTGCACCTGCGAGACCTACCGGAGGATTAACCTGTTCCTCTATGTAGTCCGTACCTGAATATAGGATTTGGGACTGATGAACACATATGATAAAAGCATGATGACATGTAACTAGAGATGAGCGAGCATGCTCGGGAGCAATTTTCGAGTAGTAGCGTACGCATTTTATAATCTGTACGCTAATACATTCGCATCTTCTAATCTGTACACTAATGCGTACGCATCTTATAAGATAACGAATAAATATCTCTGTGGTTATTTTTGCTAAATAAAAGTTAAATAAACCCCCCAAAAAATTCATCTGTTCCTGTGCCTGATCCACCCAAGTTGAATCTGTCCCATCATGAGAAAGTCCCCCCTAAGGAGTCCCCACTTTACAAGATGCGTACGCTACTACTCGAAAATTGCTCCCGAGCATGCTCGCTCATCTCTACATGTAACCTATTTAACCTCCTTGACTTTTGTAATTAAACAGATGTCCACAAGGGGGCAGTTTAGCATCATTACGATTACTTTGTGGTGCTGTACAGCCCTACCACTTCATTGCTTGGGTTAGTTGCCAGAGTTCACTTTATCTTATGTCCTAATTGTCATTATTGAAATATTCCCCCTTTTTCTGACACCTATACTGGTGGTTTTACACGGCAATGCGGCGATATAAGAGCTGTAAGTTGATGAGCACTCTTGGCATTTGCATTGCATTTTTTGCCCGAATGCAGCATGCTCTGGCATTTATTGCTGGTATTTTCCCATAGACTTGTCAAAAATGTGTAACCAAAAAAAAACATACACATGCTTGTAAAAACACATTTCCAGGCGTCCCAAAATATACTTCTAATTTTAAGAACCGTATCTCGAAAACGGGCCTGGGCAGTGAGGGCGGATAGTGTAGATCCCTAAGTTGGCAGCTTGGTGGCGACCTTCCTACAGTCCGGCTCTGACTGAACTCCATCAGAGTAATCTCATTACCAGCAGTGGCGTACATAGAGAAGATAGGGCCCCATAGCAAGGATCACAACAGGCCTCCCACACAGGACAGAAGGGTTTCTGCCTAAACCCTTTTCAATGACCCTTCCACTGCTTCATTTGCTAAAAGTTGTTCCTTTAGAAGGTAGAGTCCTGACCACGTTTTCACCCCCAGTAGAAGAGGAGATAATCCCAACTAAGACTGGGCCCCATAGCAGTCGCATGGTCTGCCGCTATGGTAGTTACGCCCCTGTTTGCCAGCACTGGCCAAATGTCTTGCATTAACAACACTGTCTACAGTTTCCCCTTCAAAAAGTAGTGCTTCTATTCACACAGCCATAGAATGAAATAACCTTCTGACTTCCTGCAGTCGCCACCAGGGGGAGCTCACTACATACATGTTGATACAGCTCCCCCCTTTGATGTCAGTGGAAGCTAGGGAAATATCTATATCGCGATCTCCTCCTGTTTCCAGCAGCCTTTTCAGGAAACTTTTCAGTCTTGCTGGTGTTTCAAAAATGTCTGCCTATTTCAGGATATGCATAAGATTAGAATACAGAAAAATAATACCGTGAAGTCCCTTTTCACTCGTGTACCCCAAAATTTGTATATATTCTGGAAGATTCTTACTGTACAAACTAATCTTCTTGTTTCACTACACTTATTGTATACATGCCGTACGTACACATGCAGGGGTGTATAACCTTTTTTGGTCTGGGAGCCCCATTGTCACATCACTCTATTTCAAGGGGCTGCAAAAATAGAAAAACAAAGTCAATCGGCATTCGTTTGCATCGGTCTATCACACAGGCCCATGAACAGTGAACGGGGAGGAATGATCACTTGCTCCCTCATTCAGTTCTATTGATTACTGGCAGTACATCCCTGATTACACAGAGAGATGTGCTGCCGACAATCTACACCTTTCATCCTGATGAAAGAAGCAAATCGGCTGACAAACGAGTGGTTCCTTATTTATCGGCTGATCGGCGGCACGATTATACCAGCCAGATATCAGGAATGAGGGCTCCTATGAACACTTCTTCCCAGTAATTGTCCCGAATATTCTGCAGTGTAATAGGGGCTTACAGGAATTTCCCAGTAAAAATGATTTTGTAACAAGTTCCTGCAGCATAGCCCCAAAACCGAAGAGTTATATTTACCTGCTCTCCGCCGCTCTGGTCCTCTGCACTGCCCCCACCTTCCGGTCCCTGCGCTGTTTTACACCTGGCAGTGCTTGGGCATGGGTCACATGCACCTCTCCAGCCAATTGGCTTTAGCCACAAGCAGCATGTGACTGCTGAAGCCAATCATTGACTGGAGAGGTGTATGACTATGGCCTTGCACTGCCAGGGACCGGATGATGGAGGCAGCACAGAGGACCGGAGCAGGAAAGTATGAATCTTCTATTTCAGAGGCCATGCTGCAGGAACGTGTTACAAAATCATTTTTACCAGAAAAGTGGTGACATTTCCTTCCATCCTGCCTCCTATTCATAAATCAGTGCTTTCCGTCACTGCAGAGGATGGAGCTCACTGGTTATTACCATCTTCTGCCCCCAGTTATAGACGCCCTGCAGTAACCAGCAAGCACTTTACCTTACTAGCGGAGAAAGTGCTTATTGGTTAACCCTTTAATGACCAGGCCTGAAAAGTCTTTAATGACCAGACACTTTTTCATGATTTAACGCCCTTAATGGTTCAGACATTTGTAGCTTTTTTTTTATTTTTATTTGTTGACTACCAAAATAATTCTTGCAATATTTTTTGACGTGATACATGATAACATAATATGTTTTCGTTTTATTTGGGAAAAATTTATACAAAACATTTTTAAAAAGTTATATTTTTTTCAAACTATAGCACCAAAATAAATTATTATAATTAGTTCTCTATTTTGCGTCGGTCGTTTTGTTGTATAATGTGTATAATTTTATGTGAATCGGGTGATAATGGCAATGGTTCCGGTTGGTGTGGGTTTTTTCCTTTTATTTTTTTGTTTTTTTAATCTTTTTTTATTTTTAATATCTCTGCTATATAATATGTCCCCTAATAGACCTTTGATGGACACTGACGCTTTTTAAAATTTTGCACTCTGTCCTTTTTATTTTTTATTTTGTTGGTATTTTATTTTTTTTATTTTTTTTTTATAATTGCTTTATTATTATTTTTTAAATATATTTCTTCCACATATGTCCCAGTGACATGAACATTGTATTTTATTTTTTAAAATAATTTTCTCTTTTTTTCTTAAAGGGTTTCTGTCATCAGAAAATAGCCCATATAAGTGGCTGTAATTTCCCATGTGCCCATGACAGGTGACACCATATATGTAACTAAAAATCCCCCTACTGCAGCCGTTATCTCAAAAAAGTGATTTTTATAATATGTAAATGAGCATTCGCTAGGTGCAGGGGGCGGTAACCCTGCACCTAGTATCGTCTTTAGCCCACCTCTAACCACGCCTTCCTTCTTCAGACTGACAGGGCCAGGCAGCTTCTTCTCTCCGCTGCCAGCCCTGTCCGTAGCTGAAATCCTGCGCCTGTGCCGTGTGCTTTACATTTGACTGCCGATGCCTGCCGAGTACTGGCAAACCGAATGTAAAGCGCATGGAGCAGGCGCGAAGAAGCTGCCTGGCCCTGTCAATCTGAAGAAGGAAGGCGTGGTTAGAGGTGGGCTAAAGACGATACTAGGTGCAGCAAATACCCAGCAATCACTTGATCGCCGGGTCCAAACTACATAGTGGTTATTGAGAGCTATGTATCTATCTACTAAGGAGAAGACAGAAGCGGTAATAAACCTCTTCTGTCTTCTCCTCGGGTCCGGTTCTGCTTCTGCTAGACTGGGCAGACACACAGCTGGGTGCCGCAAATCTTGGCTCTGCAGGTTGTGCAGTCACATTAATGGTATTTTGGTAATCAGGATGCTGGGAGTTGTAGTTGCAGCAGCAGTTATAGGGCCACAGGTGACAGATCCCTGTTGTGCAGTGTGCAGAGATGTAATCAGCATTCAGATTTATTCATTGGGTCCCGCATCCTCCACCGCGGCTCTGGAATGGAGAAGACGCTGTTATTATGCACCTCCACTCGCACCAGAGTATCCACCGCTTGCCAGCTCCAGTAATGATTAGCGCCAAGCACTAACGATCTCTACTAATTAACAAACACATCATCTTAATTTGGGGCTTTCGATTTTCTATCAGTTTTCACGCTGATTCTTAACTCTTTACTCTCCTCCTCCTGGCTCTGCTTGTGTTCTTTGCATTCACAGGAAGAGACCATAACATCTAATGTTTTACTGTGGAGATAAGCGCCCTTTACACGGTCCGAGAATCTTAAAGAAAATCGCTGAGCGTTCATAGGAACTCCCGTTAGCGATTATCTGGCGGTGTAAATGTACCGCCGATTACCCAATGAACGTGCGGAACACTCATTCAATGGATAATCTGATCGTCTGTGCGGACGCAAAAAGCGTAGTCTGCCGGCATCAGATCATGCTATGTAATCACGAACTGCTGCCGGCAAACAACAAGTCAGTATGAGGACAAGCGATGGTATTAGTGATCGCTCCTCTCCATACTCTGGAACCAGTGGCATACATAGAGAATTAAGGGCTCCATAGCAAGGATCACACCAGGCCCCCCACACAGGACAGAAGGGTTTCTGCCTAAACCATTTTCAATAACCCTTGGACCATTTTTCCACTGCTTCATTTGTTAAAAGTTGTTCCTTTAGAGGGTAGAGTCCTGACCAAGTTTTCACCCCCAGTAGAAGAGGAGATAATCCCAACTAAGACTGGGCCCCCTCTTGCCCTGGGCCGCTATGGTAGTTACGCCCCTGTCTGGAGGAGATCGCTGCGTGTAATAGTATCCGTAACCTCCACTGACAAGCAGGAACGCTTCCTTCCCTACAATCTGCCACTCTGTCGTCCAGTGTATCCTTCCCAAGAGGATGGGCCAGGAACAAAACTTAGGGGGTGCAGAGGCTGCATTAGCACTCGGGCCTTGGAGCCTAAGGGGTCTCAAAATGTCCACTTGCACCATATGAACAGGCCTGTATAGTCTGTGGGATAGTTGGGACCTGTTACATATTTTGCATTGGATTCCAGGAGCTTCCAGTTCTACCTCCTGAATGGAGACTTGTGGTATGATTGAGAACATTGGGACAGATGGAAGGGAACACCATGGAAAGGCACAAGCATACCCCTAGGTTTCACCCTATTTATGAGTAGGACGTAGACGGTCAACATTAGCATTGCTGAAGGAGCATGAAATCTGATTTATTAAGGTGATGCACCGTTTCTTTGCTCTGGAAGTCCTCTATCTATAAGTGATACACTAAACCAGTCATAAAGCAGTTTTCCGTTTTTACCCCATAAAGGTCCCTTTACACGGGGCGAATATCGAGAATGAATGTTGGTATGAACGCTTGTTTCCAATAACTGGCCTATATAAAGGTGCGGCCGATCACCCAATAAACGAGTAAACACTTAGGCTAGGGCTACACAGCGAAATATTCATTGGGTGAAAGCATTGTTGATGCATACACCTAACTCATCAGTTGATCCCCAGGAACAATGAATTTGTATGGGGAGAAGTGATGTAAATGCTGCTCTCACCTCTACTGATGAGCTGGCAATTATTGGGAACAAAGCTTCATTCCTGATAATTGCCTGCTCACTCGGCCTATGTAAATGGGACTTATGTCACAAGAATTGAACTTTTTTGTGTATCTTGTGATCATATCCCTGTACACAACACTCATCTACAAGACTGGAAACTGAATTTATAACACCGTTCCTTCTGGTTTCCAGTTCGTCGAATGGGAGGACCAGGTGGAGCTTTCTTGAAGCTCCAGGATGTAGAAGACCTAGGGATAATTCAGAGAAGGTGCCTTCCTTACCTCGCTGGCCAGTAGTCTTACCAGATGTCTATGTATATAAAGGGGTTGTCCAAGTTATTTTTTTGTCCTTTGTATGTTTCTAACTAGGCAAATGTAATGTTTTTTCAATGCACTTACTTTAACTTCAGTGGCCCCTTTATCAGATTTCACTGAGGGTCACATGACCTGTGATGTCAGCTTCTCTCCCTGCTCTGCTGATGTTTTGTGCACAAGTCTGGACAGGAAACGTCACTGTGCTGGCTGCTGCCCGCTGCCCCTGCTCTGTCGGCTGCTGCTGTCTGCTCTTTCCCTGGATTCTTTCAGATAAAATTTTAACCCCTTCAGCCAACACAGACTCAGGGCTAGCTGCAGGTAGTGAGGAGACAAATGCTCGGCGCAGGAGCTGACAGACTAGAGAAGATATGCAGAGTATTGCACAAGAACAGATAGGGGGAGGATCCTGTGTGTATCAGCAGTGTCATTGTACAGCTGGGACTTGTAGTCCTAAACATACAATATGCTGCTGAGTATCCTGTCAGGCAGACATGTCACTCAGGGCAGCACTTGTATTCACTCCCTTTGCAGAGAAGGGGGAGGAGCAGAGATTGTTGTTATTGCAGGTAAACAAAGGCCAGAAGAGAACCAGGGAAATGAAGAAATATAGATTTTTTTTTTGCCTAAAACTTGCTTAACTTAGTTATATATTGCTGCCCATCAGATTTACAGTGCTATATATTTTTTTGTTCATAACTCGGACAACCCCTTTAACAGTCGTACAAATAGCCAACATTGAGGCCGAAATCCGTTTTCTCAGTTTGTGCACTGTTATGTCTATTTTACACTTTTTTCTGTACAGAACGATAGAAGTGATGAATCTTTTACAATATACAAACTGCATTATTGGACACATACAATGAATGGAGATCTAACAGGACACAAAACGCATTTGTACAGTTGTATATTCTGGTGACACAGCCCGAAATCCATCATTCATGAGAGTTTTGCTGTTTGAAATCTCTTAGTGCTAGAAGTTGAATGCTACACCTTATATCTAAACACTGATGCAGGAAAGTGAGTATAACCGTCTGTCCCTCTGGAAGGTATTTTTCTCTAGGACCTGTTCCATATACAGTTACTGTGGTCCGTATGGGTGTCCTGAAGAAACTGATGAACTATAGTCTTGTGTAGCACCAACCATATAGTCCAATATGTCTCCTGGCAATGAAATCTGTGATTATAGTTAAAGTCAACATTTGTATCCTTCAGCAGCTGCGGTGTGGCGTCCACGTCTGTAGGGTTCACGACTCAATCTCTTGTTGGATCCTGAACAGTCACATCTTGGCTTCCAGCATTTCTAAGAAAAGTTTGTGCATGGGGATCCTCCCCTCCAGCCTGATCTGGCAGAAGGTGCGGACGGCTTCATTTGCCGTCTGACGGAGTAGCGGCAAAGTCATAAGAAGTTTGCCAGATCGGTGAGGATCCTCGGCATGATGTTCCCTCTCGTAGTCCTGTAGGGCTTCGTGAAGACGGTCTTGGAGGTTTAGAACTGACTCCACGTTCTCAATACTGCTGGAATCTGAACAAGAGGAAGGAGATAATGTTAAACTAACCCAACAAGAACTTCTTCGAAGAAGAATCAAGAACGGTTTTGTACTGAACAACTAGACAACCAATATTGACATGAGTGATTTTGTAGACCAGTGTTCCTCAACTCCAGTCCTCAGGGCCCACCTGCTGGTCATGATTTGAGAATGTCCCACGGAACAAATACCTGTGGTAAGTCTTGATGCTTGGACACGAATTATATAACCTGGTAAATACTAAGGATATCCTCAAAAAATGACTGGTAGGTGGGCCCTGAGGACTGGAGTTGAGGAACACTGGTCTACAAAATCACTCATAGTATGGCCATATACAAAACATAGAAGATGATCAAAATGGGTCACATACAATGTAATATTACTGGAAAATAGATTGCCCAGAGGCAGAGGTGGGGGCATAGAAGATGGGGGAAGGGGGGTTGGGAGCCTCTGAATGCAACAGCACCGCCCTCAATGCACCTAGGGGGTAACTTCTTAGGATTGACAGTTCGCATGAAGATGCCAGAGAGGACATGGGACTCGTCTTACAAGCACGGATGGACAGCTGCTGAGGGTTTCACATAGTGGTATCAGGGGTGCTCCACCAATGAGGTCAGGTGAGGGCGATCCCCTCAGGCTGCACCAGGTAGGGGCAAGAGGGGGGCAGAGGAAGGGCCATGGGCAATGAGCACTTTCATTGTGGCAAAGGGGTTAGGTTAAGAAATTGGCATGGCGGGGGCGTTATTTTGGTTTTCGCCTCAGGCAGCAGAAAGGCGAGGTGTACTCCAGGATGGTATGTAGTGACAGACATCCTTTAGGAGAACATAGTGAAAGTGTTTTTTGTATCGCCTTGACCAACCTGATGACAAATCTGGGCAAGGCGTTAGATGACATTTACCCGCCCCCCATGTTTAATTTAAAATTACGTTTTCATTATTTGTTGCTTAAACCTTTACACCCACCTTTCTTGTAATAAGTAGGAGGGGACGGCTGATTTAAAGAGCAGCATTAGGAATTCACTAATCAATATGGCTGATGGATTATTTCATTATGAGATGATCAGTCTTGTGGTTGTACATGCAGTAATCACTCCTGCAGCAAGACACAATTACATCTGCAAGGCAGATGACCACCGACTACTCCCCAGTTTTTTTTTCCAATAGACCTCGTACTAATACTGTACATAAGGTTAGAACTAATACAGTCCATGATAACATAGGACATTGAAAATATGGATGACGTACCTGGTTATGTACAACAATAAATCCAACGACCCGATATTGTGCAGGTCCCCCTCGTGCCGCCAAAATACCTCTGAATAGACAAGGTATGAACTATACAAAACCCCTGAAAGTGTTCTGTGATCCGATTCCTGCACACGTTACGGATTACGTTTGGTTTTACTGTGTGGATTCTCATGCGGAAAACCCACAGTGTAATGTAGTACTAGCAAAGATTAGGCAAATCTCATGTACACTTTGCTTCTTTCTGCCCTCTGAAAAATTGACCTGCCGTTATGGGGGCGACGCTCTGCCTAATGTTTACGTAGGTGGTATGCAGACTGGGAACTTAAAGTGGCCCTGGAAAAAATACTAAGAGGGCCCATTTTGTAGTCGGGTCCAAATTGATGGAAGGCAATACCATATTGTGGCACATTATACCACCCCAACAGAGCCAAATACCACAGTCCATCACAAAATACTGCCAACGGCACAAAATACATCCCCAAAAACTTCCACTGGCGGGCTGTGAGGAGGGCCCAGGCGGCCCCCTGGGCATCGGCCCACTGGGAAATTTCCCTGTAAGGTCTATGGCCAATCCGTCGCTGGTGGTACGTGTCATCCACATGATGTCAGGACCCAGGGTTTCCAGCAGGACATTGCCCAAAGCATCACACCGCCTCCTTGTCTACTGCATCCTAGTGCCATCTCTTCCCCAGGTTAACGATGCACACACACCAGAAGGTGCATGTGAAACAGAAGCGCAGAACCCCATGGAAGCACTACGGAGTGCTTTCGTGGGTTTTCTGCTTCTGGTGCAGACGGATCACGGACCTATTCAACACAGACTGTGGCCGCAATTTGAGGTCCCCAATGCACGGAACGGATTGCACACCTGGCATGTTGGAGACACTCTGACCCAGTCTTCTACCCATCACAATTTGGACCTTTTTCAGGATCGCTCAGATCCTTACACTTGCCCATTTTTACTGCTTCCAACTTAAGAATTTTGAGAATTATTGTTCACGGCTGCCTGATATATCCCAAACCTTACAGGTGCCATTGTCACACATTAATACATGTTATTCAATGATCCAGTGCAGCAGAGAAATGTGGGGTTTCATGGATAAAGGAATACAGATTTATAGATTATTGAAAGGTGCACAGGTTCTTACCATATAGGGATCTACAATTCTCTAATATACGTTATTTAGCAGAAGAAAAAAAAACTGCAATTCACAAATCCCACATGTCCTCCCTACTGCCCCTCTACAGGACAGACTGTTTTACAGTCTTTTCGGGGACTCTCACACCTAGGACCCTCAGGTGTTAAACATCATACACACATCAGTGTTTTGGTCAGTGATTTCTATCAGTGATTTTGAGCCAAAACCAGGATTGGAGCCTCCACAGACATAAGGTATAAGGGAAAGATCTGCACCTGTTCAGTGTTTAGTTGCACCTGGTTTTGGCTCAAAATCACTGATGGAAATCACTGACCAAAACACTGACATGTGAATAAGGCATTATCTTAAGATAGCGCCTACAATTGGTATGGACCTGGAAAACCGCCTTAACCAGGATCTACACCTTTCTTTTTTTTTTTTTTTTTTTTTTTTTTTTTAAGAGTGGTGTAATACTTCATTTACCCTGCAGAGGCGCTGCAGGAAAACTGGACACTTACTGCTGGGTTTCCTCACATATTACAGAGGGTCTCCCAGCAGCAGGACATCTTGTGATCAACTTATCATAGGGTGACTCTAAATGAATAGGGATTGTGAGCAATCTTTAGGCCCCTTTCACACAAGCGGGAGACTCGGACGTCTCCCGCATCGTGTGCAGTGTACTGAACTCCCGGCACTGAACGGGAGTTGCATAGCATTATACTGATTTATGATGCTATGTAACCCTTACAGTTCTGGAATGTGTTGGATAATGCTGACCCAACACATTCCAGAACTGTAAGGGTTACATAGCATCATAAATCAGTATAATGCTATGTAACCCCGTTCAGTGCCGGGAGGTCAGTACACGGCACACGATGCGGGAGACGTCCGAGTCTCCCGCTTGTGTGAAAGGGGCCTTACAAGTGTAAATGATGTATTTAGTAGGGCGTGTCCCCATACACACACAGCACTGATTCGTCAGTTTCCCTTTGACAAATGGTAACACCCAGTTCTCAATTCCGTCATTCATTTCCAGGAGGAATAACAGAGAACCAGCAAGATAATTCAGAAATGTCAGTATAGGAGGGAATATACAAGTATTTGTTAAAACAATGATGTCAGGAGATGAGTCCAAATGTATTAAAGAATTTCTGCAACTTCCTAATGTGGGAATTCTTCATTACCATTTTCAGGATCTCTGCTTACTGTGAGTGAATAGAAATAGTCGATGCTTGCAGAAACCTAACACTGAATGCTTTCTGCAATTGCATCCAGTCTGGACAATCCCCTGTGAACTGCCTCTATTGTAGCCAACTATCAGAGCAGGGCAGAGATCTGTATTAATGAATGCATCTGCTGGGGGAGGATTGCTGGGACTGGATATTGCTGTGGCAAATTGTCAGTATTTAGTCTGTGTTGGGTATGAAGGCACATTCAACAGCTGTCAGCTAAATGATCGCTCGGACGAGACCTTTCCCAACTCCCCCCATACACATATATTGTGTATTCAATGGGGAGAGGGGAGAAAGCTGTCGTTGGACACTTCTGGCGGCAAATCTTTAACAAAAGGACCAGGCAAAAATGAATATTCTTCTCTCCCCCAACATCAGAGAGTCGGTAGCTCACCATACACATTAGACTGTCCTCTCCAGGTTCACTAATATGTATGGGGCTTATGTCTCTGGACGTGAACAGGAATGTTTCCATTCACTGACTGTAAACGGAGATCTTACAAGCAGTTGCAAAGTGTTGTGATCTGCATTGATTCTCTGTAGTACATAAAATCACCACGACACGCGTCGTCTTTTGCTCTTTTATTTCATATCATAAATCAGTTCAATTATCAGTCCATAAAGTATAACTATTAAGGGCTCATTCAGACGACCATATGGTGTCCCCAAAAATGCGGATCCGTTTTTTTTGCGGACATGCTGAACTGATTGCTTTCCGTATTTTTGCGGACCCATAGACTTCAATGGGGCCATGTCCTGATTTTCACTGACAAGTATAGGACATTTCATTTGTTTTGCGGAGCCGTGGAACGCAAGAAAAGGGCCCCATAGAGGTGAATGAGTCAGCATCTAATCCGCAAAAAAATAGATCTGCATTTTTGCGGACAGCATACGGCCGTCTGAATGGGCCCTTAGGATAATGGATGTGGCTCCAAGTGCCGTGGTGATAATTTATGGGCAACACCGACCATACTTGGAGTGCAAGTGTCATCACTTTACGTATGGATTCTCTAGCAGCGAAATAGTAATAACATCATGTAATATAAGATACAACTCATACAAGTGTTCTGGAGGTGTGGAAGGGGTTAATAGGGCAGGCAGGACCTCCGCCGGACGGAATCCGTTCTGTATCCAGCTCGGATTATTATGACTATAAACTGAAATCCAAGCTTTACGGAAAAAAAAAAAAGTGTTTGTAGCCAAATAAAGCAACTGACACAAATCTAAATTAGGCAAATCCATTTGCTGCATGGATCGCTCCAGGCTTCAAAGCATTTGCTTACTCTGCGAGGAGCGAGACCCCCTCCTCCTGCCCTCCTTTGTTCTGATCCATCCCGCACACAAAACACCTCGGGACATTATTGATCGGCCATGCCAGACTCCAAGAGGCGGCCATCGATAACCCAGCGCTGTCTATTTGTAGGAGCCTGTGACATCTGTCAGTGGGATCATCTCGTGACTCGCAGATCAGTGGCAGATTGTATGGGAAAGTTATCACGAGCGGGGAAGACATGGCGGTGGGCGGATAATCTCCATACAGGCGATCATGGCCGCCTGATGAGGCGATTGGAAATAATTATTTTGCACCAATTTTTGTACATTATAGAGGAAGGGGCCACAGTGGAGATCTGCTGTACCATCATGGTGCCCCGGCCCACAACAGCTGAATAACCAGGTCACTATCTGGGGGCTGCCTCTGAAAAAGGGGTTTGTCCTGAGTTTAAACCATGAGCAGCCTTATCTAGGACATTAATGGTATGGAGGACTAAGGTCCTAGGGTGCCAATATGGCGGTCGGTGGGATGCTGTATGTTTGGATGGAGGTGTTTAATTGTGCCTTAAAGGTGAGGGGGGGCTCCACAGCAAAGAATACAATAGGGCCTAATCTGGACTTGGTTAACAACACCCCTTGAGACAAGAGGACTTGGTGCTTGTTCACCCCCCCCCCCCTTCTCTTTTTCATGGTCTTCAGGGTAATTCTCCACAACCCTGCAGAGGGAAGCATTCAACCTGGTTTTGGCCTCCTCCATCCCATAGAAATTGCATGGTATCTTCTTTGGCATGTACACTCTTGGTGCAATGCTTCATCTGATGCTGCATAAGACAATTTACCCACATAGAAGTCAAGAGAGACTGAATACTTTGCGTATATGGAAAACCTTGTATAGGTAACATGAGTAAGGAGGGATGGTTTTGACACTTTGCACATCCATACGGAGTACCAGTTGGTGCTGATTTTTCATTTGGTCATAGGCATGGGCCTATACTGTCTGCTGGGGTAGACAGGGGCTTTGGGAGTAGGCAACCTGTTCCTGTAAAGATGACGGTCATTTGAGGTTACCCGGGATTGAGATGTTTTTCAAATCCCACCCCCTCCTCGCTGGATCTGTAAAGGGAAGCACACTTACCTGCTCCCCACTGCTCGCTCCTTGGCTGCACTTTGGTCTCTGCCTGTAAACTTCTGGCATGGACAGGTTAACATGCATGCTGCAGCGAATGTCTGGCCTCAGCAGGGACATGTCCCCAAGCAGCATATCACTGCTGGGTCAAGTTCCTCTTAGGCCTCATTCACACGTCCGTATTTGTGCACATCCTGGAAAACGGTCAGTTTTTTGCGGATCTGTTGTTCCGCAAAAAACTCAGTTTTTCCAGGACCTTCGTTCCGTTTTTCCCTAAAAAAACGGAAAGGATGTATCCATATGTCATCGTTTTTTTTTCTCCCCTCCTGGAACGGAATCCGCAAATACGGATGACATGCGGATGCCTTTCCGCATGTCTTCCGCATTTTTGGCGGATCCATAGACTTTCATTGTGCTACGGACCGCAATTCGGGAGAAAAGTAGGACAGGAGGATTTCTTTATGCGGACAGTCGGAACGGACACACGGATGCGGACACGTACTGTCCGCATTTTTTCAGGACCCATTGAAATGAATGGATCCGCATCCTATCCGCATAATTGTCCACAGTTGCGGAAAGGATGCGGACACATTATATGGACGTGTGAATGAGGCCTTAGGGAGGAGTCACTGCTGAGGCCAAACGTTAGTTGCAGTGGTGGACGTGGTCCCATCTGTGTATAAAGTGTACATCGAGCTGGAAGCAAGCAGTGGAGAGCTGGTATGCTTCCCTTCACAGGTCCCGCAGGAAGGGGGTGGTCAAGGGCAGACTGGGAACTTAAAGTGGCCCTGGAAAAAATACTAAAAGTGGCCCCATTTTGTAGTCGGGTCCAAATTGATAGAAGGCAGTGCCAGTAATACCTTATTGTGGAACATTATACCACCCCAACAGAGCCAAATACCACAGTCCATCACAAAATACTGCAAGCAGGACAAAATACATCCCCAAAAACTTCCACTTGCTGGCAACTAGGAGGGCCCAGATGGACCCCTGGGCATCGGCCCACCGGGAAATTTCCCTGTAAGGTCTATGGCCAATCCGCCACTGGGGGTGGTATTTAAAAAGTGTCAGTCTTGGACAACCCCTTTAAGACTGCCAAAGATATTACACTGATCGCAGATAATTTGACAATGGCAATCCTTAATATGAGTAATATTGGAGGTCCAACCACTGAACAATATGGCACAAACATGGTGTGAACAGAACCTCATTGTGGTTGTGTTGCCTAATGCAGGTGAGAAAGTACCATATGTCATACAGCATCTCCAGAAACAACATCGTCTTGCATCATGTCTCAACCCTGGCAGATGGATGATAAGTACCTGAGTTAGCGAGAGCCATGGCCTTCAGGGTGACAAATTCCTCCTTGTCCAGCTTGGTCTTTCGATATTTCCTGACCAGCTGAAGCAGAACAGAATGGAGATTGAGAAGCCCTGAAATGCGGCACTGTTCCCTTCCCAACAAGAAGTTGTCTGCCACTGCCAGCTCGTCGTTCATCTGTAATGAGCGATACACGATGCCCAGGACCAGGACTTCCATCCAGGCGCTCTGCAGTAGTGCCATCTGGTCCGCCAAGGAGAGAAGTGAGAAACCTGAAAGGGACAAGGAGACTTAGACATTGTCCACCTCCTGTAGGTTCAGGGAGAGGTCATAGGTGGGTGTTACAATGGTACATGGTTTATGGTTTATAAGGATATTTTGGGTGTAATTGTGTGCCACGTTTGTAAAATCCTATTGACTTGCATGTCTGGCCACATTGGTAATAAACTGCATGTGGTCTGATCTTAAAGGCAATTTGTCAGCAACAAAACAGCCCCCAAACTAGAGCAAGGCTGTCCTGGCAGAGAACGCTGGGAATCAGGTGGAAAAAAAAAAAAAAACCCGCTGCGTGCAGTGCTTTTTGTTCTGCACAGTCCCAGCATATTTGCTGGGGAGTGGCCAGATTTCTGCCGGATACCAGTATAGTCAGTATGGTCCAGCAATGCCGAAATACTCCGGCAGATTGTTCTCTGCCAGAACAGCCTGCTAAAGAGCTGGGGCCGCGAATGTAAAACTAGCTTAAGCGGTGTATAATTTATGTGGTACCGAGTCCAGTTTTGTAATTTGCATCTCCACACTCATCTGCATCCCAATGCTGTGCGCCCAACAAACCAGCAGTAAAATGCATTGAGAGGACTCTTGAGCTCACGCACATAATGGAGAGGACTCAAAGAAGAGTCCTCTAAATGTATTTTACTGCTGGTTTGTTTCGGGCAGAGTTATAATGCAAGAGAGTATGAAGATAAAAATTACATAGCTGGACTCAGTGTAACTTACACTAAAGACTGCTTAATCTAGCTGACGGACTCCGTTTTAGGCCTTATTGGTTCTTTGGTGGGAAACTATAGATTGTGATGACGGCCAATAATATGGTCAAGCTCTTATAATCTGGCATCTGTAGGTCCTGACACTTGGAGGATTTTCTAGTTTTCTATATTATTGAATATGTATAGAGAAGCAAGTAGAACATATATATACTAAATTTTAAGTGTAACTGTCATGTTTTCATCAAAAAATCAATTTTAGCATATGTTACTATTGGTGTAGCATTATTCATAAAGCAATCTTTAGTTCCTTCACATACCACTGTTTTTCTTGTTAGTTTTTCCCTTAGTTATGGCTGTTTTAACCTCTACAATATGAGGATCTTCTCAAGATGGCTCCTCTGCCAGTTCTCTGAGGCCTAAACTGCCTTCCCTCACTTCACATACACACTTGCTGTAGCCAGCAGCTCCCTGCCAGCCAATCAGATTGGATTACTGATAGACACGCCTCCTCACTCTGAAGCCGCATGCAGTGTGAAGGACCGCCCCTCTGTCTTCTGTTTATGATTAGCCGGAGACAGATGAGCCATAGCAACAGTCTTTTAAGGGACCAGTGGAAAGAGACAGGAAATATTAATGAAAGCTGTCATTATAAGGTAATTTCAGACTAACTCAGGTATACATGCCTAGCTCTAATGAACTAGAAAATAAAAAAAAATATGACAGTTACACTTTAATTCATCTGTTAGTACATGTTGGGAGTAGTAATTTCACAACTACTATTGGAGAACTGCAATTTGCAGACTACACAAGGAGAATTATAGGGAGAGGTAAAAAGTATTGCACGTAGTAAGACAAGGATTTCAGATGGGGGTACAGATGGCCCGTGAGTGATTTATGACGGTGTACTTGCAGTAACACATTATATTATGTATATTTCTATATCTGTTTGATGGGCAGCAGTTTCCACCTTCCCCGGTAACCTTCACTGCAGTCCTGGTGTGTTTTGTCCTGAATATCAGCATGAACCTCCTGCCCTGTCACGCACTCCCGTTCCTTTCAATTAGCTCCTCTTTGTGGTGTCAGCCTCCATTACCTGCCTCTTTCACACTATGGCAATACAATTGTTTCTTTATATATTGAGTGCTCCGTTTAATTGGGAAATATTGGAGATTGCTATCACCGGAGGAGGGGGCTTCGCCGTGTCACAATTCCAGAAAGGACCCTGAATACCATTAATTTGGAGATGATAATCTGCGTCCTTCTTGCAGCCAACTCAATAGATGCTAGGGGTTGATAGCACACAACCCAACTTGGAGGGGAGTCAGAGGCTGCCACGAAATGTCTTGGTTATCAGATGCATTCAGGATCCAGCAGTGCGAATTATTCCATAGTTTTACTAGCAAAACTAAATTCTCCTTGAAAAAATTTGGGTTGTTGCAATTTGTCATTTACTGTAAAACACATTGTGTCCTTATCCTGGACTACACTCCTTCAGCTTGGATCCTCGTGTAATGTTATATTAGGTTCATTACATTATTAGCAATTCCCCATTCCCCAGTCCATTGTTAGACTCGTCAGCCATGTCACGTTAAAAATCCCTCCATTCGCCCTTCCCGCACCCTCAGAAGAATAGATGTATTCTCTAAGAGGGACTGTTACAGCGCACTTTATGACAACACCCCTAAAGCAGCTGGAGGGACTTTCTATACAGCTGCTTAAACTCTTAGGCTCCGTGCACAAGATGCGTATTATGTTCGTTTTTTCCACGGAAAATCTGCAGTGTAATACAGGACCGGCATAAATTGACCTATGGGGCAGCTTCTAAAACTTGCAGCATGGCAATTGTTTGTGATTGGTGGGGGTCTCAGCACTTAGACCCCCACCTATCAAAACGTTTGATATGTCTCTATGACATATCAAACTTTTTTTTTTTTCCCCGCAGTATGTCAATTTATGTTTACGGATATATCTGCCGCGGCCTACACCATTTGCAATGCAGTATTTGCGCCCAAATCTTTAGCAAAATCCACATGATCTGGGGTGAATTTTGTCCAGATCTGTAGTGTAGTTGGTGTGGCTGTGCGTTATTTCTGCTCAGATTTCCAAACTGCGTGCAAAATGCAAAACTATGACAGAAAACCTAAGGGTGCTTTCACACAAAGTGTCTTTTTCCACCAGGGACAAATCAGCTGTAAGATCAACGTTTCTTACATGGGAAATTTTATGTGGATTTGCAGCAGATTTCACCCTTTGCATTGCTCAGAATTGTAAAGGGTGAAATCCAGGATGAAATGTAAGACAAACAGATTTTCTTCTTAGCGGAAAATGACGGTATTCTTCAAGTCACCCATACATCAGGTCTTACGTATGGGGACACTGGGTTTTGGGCCTCTTTAATTTGGCATTTATAAGAAAATCAAACACAATAGAGGACTGGTATGTAGGCCATACGAAGTGTGGTAGTGCACGAAATAGCCTTCACCTTAAACGGGGTTGTCGTACTTAAGAAAATCGCATTTATCGTGTAGAGAAAGTTAATACAAGGCACTTACTAATGTATTGTGATTGTCCATATTGCTTCCATTGCTGGCTGGATTCATTTTTCCATCACATTATACACTGTTCGTTTCCATGGTTTCAACCACCCTCAAATCCATCAGTGGTGTTCGTGCTTGCACACTACAGGAAAAAGCACTAGCCTATGTTCGATGCTATGGTCCCAACTCTTTTTCCTATAGTGTGTAAGCACGACCACTAGTGATGGATTGCAGGATGATTGTAACCATGGAAATGAGCAGAGTATAATATGATGGAAAAATGAGCAAAGGAAGTAATATGGATAATAAAAATACATTGGTAAGTGCCTTGTACTGACTTCCTCTACATAATAAATGCTATTTGCTGAAGTGAGACAACCCCTTTAACTTTCACCTCCTACATACCCGTAAGTGCAATAAAAGGATTTTAACTATGACAAGTGTTATGTTTTTCATTTTTTTTCTGGGACTGCAAGTTATAAGAAAACACTGCACCTGGTACATGTTTGGCCCATCCAATGGTGACGAGCAGCTCCCGGTTGATAAGCTCACAGAGAGTGGTCAGGGTGTGCAGATTGCTATCTTGAAGGTCAAGATCAGGGCTGGCAAATACCTCCCCAGGCTCCACCAGTACCAAGTGAGTCACTACTTTGTTTGCTGTAAGAAGAAAGAGGAGAAGGTGGTGAGTATATCGTGACCATGTCCACGGCCCATTGTATCCCACGTGTACTCAAATAAGGTTTCCCCAACACCTACTTGTCTTCTTTCCTTGGAATGAATGGTGAGCCGTTAGGTAAGAACAAGGATCTGGAGTCTCAACCTCCACTGGACGTCTATACTTCTGTCTTCCACCTCGCACTCGATCCAACCTCACACCTAGAGGAAAGCAAAGAGAGAGAAGATAACAAAAGCACAATAAGTCCTTGAGTCCTCATTGATTAAATTTGCTAAAAACAAATTATACAACTATAATATGTCTATGCCTTTAAGCTGCACATTGAAGCTGGGCAGAACCCATCATGTTTGCCCACTACAAGGGAATTTGTCCTTCCATGCCTTGCCTTCTAATTGAGGTCCATACCCTGTCCGTGCTTTCATTCCTGGTTCTGACTCTAGATTGATCCAGACATCAGCCAGTTTATCACGTCTACCCTCGCCCTTGGGACTTTTTTTCTGGTATCTGATGTTCTTACTCTTGGCTCCGTTGCCAACTATGATCCCATTTCATACTCTGGCCTGTTCATCCTGATGATGACCCTTGACCCCACTCCTAACCAGGCTACTGCTATATCAGCGCTACCACTGCCGATCCATGACTATTCTGGGGATTGCAACCTCCTGCAACAAAGTCCATACCTCCTCATGGCGGTTAATGGCGAAGACCAGGGGATCCCTTAGGATCTGCACGCCAGTCTAACCAGTGCCAAAGGGATTCCAGCTTTGTGAAACCACTTGTATGTGACCATAACAGCACTATACACCGAAAAATCATATCTAGGACTAGAATTACTGATAGGCTTGCGTTAAGGGGTGTTTGGCTTGCTTTTAGGGCTCGTTCACACGGCCGTATTTTTCTTTCCATATCCGTTCCGGTTTTTTTTGCAGACTGTATGTGGAACCATTCATTTCAATAGGTCAGCAAAAAAAAACGGAAGGTACTCCGTGTGCATTCCGTTTCCGTATGTCAGTTTTTCCATCCCGCAAGATTATGAGTCTTGTCCTATTATTGTCCGCATCACAGACAAGGATAGTTCTCTTCTATTAGGAGCCAGCTGTTCCGTTCCGCAAAGTACGGAATGTAGATGGATGTCATCCGTATTTTTTGCGGATCCATTTTTGCGGACCGCAAAAGACATACGGTCGTGTGAACAAGCCCTTAAAGGGAGATAGGAACATTGCTGAAGTTGCCTTGCATGTACCTTCCTTCATCATTCCAACTTTCAGGCACTTGCGGAATCGGCATGCTTGACAGGACTTCCGCCGCCGCTTGGTAATTTCACAGTCATTCACCACAGGACAGCTATATTCTATGTTACCTGTGGAAGAGACGAGCACAGCACTGAAGATACAAACATGTCATAGATAATCAAAAAATCAGACCTGAATATGGCTGAGCTGTAATACCAGACACAGCCTTTGGACCAAAGGGGGCGCCGTTTCTTGAGAAAAAAAAAGAAGAGAAAAACTATTTTGAAATTTGCAAAACCTCCTTATAATTCTACTGCCAGCTCACGCCAGGGATGAGACTTCCAATGTGCATCATTTCCAATTCACATTTCTAGTGGATTTCACCTTATGAATTGCAAAGGTTGAAATCCGCACTGGAGATGTGCCGCATAAATTGACATACTGTAGTTTTAAAAACTGCATGCCAATTTTTGTGTAGATTTTTCATCAAATTTTTAATGTAGTATCTGGATGTCATTCGTTTAAATCAAGGATGCTCAACCTGCGGCCCTCCAGCTGTTGTAAAACCACAACTCCCATCATGCTCTGCTGTAGGCTGATAGCAGTAGGCTTGCCGGGAATGCTGGGAGTTGTAGTTTTGCAGCAGCTGGAGGGCCGTAGGTTGGGCACCCCTGGTTTAAAGGGATCCGATCAATGGGGGTCCAACACCCAGCACTGCTGCAGTGCTCACATCGCAGCATACCAAGCACAGTGCCATTCATTGTATAGTGGCTGTGCTTGGTATTGCAGCTCAGGCCTATTCACTTGCATGGAACTGAGCTGCACATAAGCCATATGGCCTTGGAAGAGGCTGTGGCCTCTTCAGACAGCTAATCGGTGGAGGTGTCGGGAGTCAGCCCCCCACGATCAGATATTGATGATTTATCCTTAGTGTAGTTCATCACTTATCCTCTCATGGAAACCCCCTTTAAATCTCATCCACAATCTGCAATGCATATGCCTCATGTGGATGTACCCTTTAGGGCAGGGCTGAATTTTCCATTAAACACAACAGGGCTGTGCCAGAAAAAGGGACTGCTTTTCAGGGCTAGGACCCATTACACATGTTGGTGTAGTAGTCTCCATTCACCTACTTTGTACCGTTCTTTCATTCAGTGGATCACTACAGTTACACCTTTTGTGAACGCACGTTTTTTGACAGGACGCGTGAACCCCAGTGGGGCGACTCTCATAATCTAGTTTTCTGACGAAGCTGTCTATACAGACATCTTCAATGGTGACAGTAAAACAGATGTAAACATGGAAGAGCGGCGCATCTCTCCTTCCCCCTCGTTCCTTGGGGTTATCTGCAGCTTATTTAATTACAAATGAGAATAAACAGGGAGAAAGTGGAGGAGAGGCAGAGCCCGCTGTATAACGGCAGCGTGTCCCTAGGGGCGGCCCATGTTCGGATGTGAAGGGATGCTCTGCCACTCAAAGCTTCCACACACTAATGAATATTGACTGCTCTCTTTTGCCTGACAGATTCCTCCTCGGGTCCCTGTGTGAGGATGGAGGGGAGACCAACCCTGTGGAAACTTGCCACTACCTCCCATCAATACTTCAATTAGCCGTTGTGGCCTCAATGGCGGTGCGGTATTTAGGAGTTAAAGCAGAAATTATTACTGACTGATTTGAGCGGCGGGCAAATGCAGTCAGGAAAGTGGACATATGTGTTAGTTTAGAACCATATTATACAAGGCATGCGGAAAGTCTTCTGAACGGTCACTTTTTTCAAATTTTGTTATGTTGCGGCCTTGTGTTAAAATAAAAAAAATCTAATTTTCCACCATTAATCTGCACTTGATTCTCTATAATGAGAAAGTGAAAACATAATGGGGGAGATTTATCAAAAGTGGTGTAAAAGGAAAACTGGTTTAGTTGCCAATAGCAACCAATCAGATTCCACCTTTTATTTTTCACAGCAACTTTTGAAAATGAAAGGTGGAATCTGATTGGTTGCTATGGGCAACTAAGCCAGTTCTACTTTACACCACTTTTGATAAATCTCCACCAATGTTCCATATCCTTGCTAATCTAATGAAAAGAAATAACTAAAATCTTGCATGGACGCAAGTATCCAGACCCCTTGTTATGACACTTGACATTTAGCTCTGGCTCCTACGATTTTTCTTGATCATCTTTGAGATGTTTCTACACCTTGATTGGAGTCACCTGTGGTAATTTGGAAAGACTCACCCCTGAATATATAAGGTCTCATGACTGACAATGCATATCAGAGCAAGACACAAGCCATGAGGAGGAAAGAACTGCCTGTAGAGCTCAGAGACAGGATTGTGTGGAGACACAGATCTGGAGAAGGGGGACAAAAAAAAATCTGTGCCAAAAGTTCCCAAGAGCACAGTGGTCTTCATAATTATTAAATGGGAAAAGTTTGGAACAACCAGGACTCTTTCTAGAGCTAAGTCATTGTGGGAGAAGGGCTTTCAATCAATTCTATCACAAAGTTGATTTGGAAAGAAAAGAACGGCTGTCAAGTAACAGCTGCTCCACGTTCAGGTCCTGGAATGGCAGTACGTTAGTATGAATCCAGGACTGGATCATGGTTAGTTGGAAGCAAAGGGAGTACATACCATAGAGAAAGCCCATATGGCTGCTACGGTGCCCTTGGATAGAGGGGAGGGGGGATGGCTATGTCAGGTTGATCTTGTCCAAGTTGATTAGTGAGAATCTGCAGAAATGTAGTCTGGAAATTACAATGTCAGCAAACAAGAAATGGAAAACTTGCTAAAAAAATTGGAATGGTTGACAAAACCTCCTCTTGCAGGTAAGTGTGTTGGCGCCAAGCAGCTCTGAAAAGGGTCCCAATTTATATCTTTGATTCATGTACACCACTGGTTTGGAGGTTCTACAGTTATTCTACCATTATATTGAAAGTCAACATCTGCTTGCTATAAGTTCAGTCCTACGTATGTAAAGATAAACCTACTTGTTACTCATAGTGCAGTTTTTACTGCATCGTTGAAATATTGCAAATTCATTAAAAGGGGTTGTCTAGGATTAAAATATTGATAACCTATGCTCAGTATAGGGCAATAACTGCTCAGGGTGGGACGATAACTACGGTAATCATGGGGGTCATATGGCCTTTAGGCAGCTCAGTCACACTCAAGGGAGTAGGATTGAGCTGCAATACCAAGCACAACCACTATACAATGCATTGCGCTGTGCTTGGTCTAGTTTGAAGAGGTCCCTTTAAACATCTGAGGAGATGAAACCCCAACGATCTGACACTGATGGCCTATCCTGAGGATAGGACATTAGTATTAGAGTCCCAGACAACCCCTCAAAATACTTGTCTAAATTATGTTCCAGAAATAACATTTCCAGTGACCAATAATTTGAAAATGTCTGAGAAATAATTAAACTTTTTCTGCAGCACCTCTGAGAGGTCCTAGCAACATCTGTGGTCACTGAAATTTCTCTTGTTTTCAGAACCCTCCACAGGTCCTTGTCTTTCTAGGAAGGATGTTGGGACCCGCTTCCAGGGAAGCATCACATAATCCCAAGGGATATTTCCACCATGAAAAAGTGATTGAGCGATAATAAGGATTAATATTTTCAGAGATGCTTGAAAGATCTTCAAAATGTGCTGCAATTGCCACCCCACTGTGACCACCAGGCCAAAACTCTGCAATTAGGTTTAGAGAACCGTGTAGGACTTCAACAACATGAGATGCCACAGTTTCATATGATTCACGCTCAGGTGAAAGTTTTTTTGTATCTCTAAACCCTTACATCTGACGTGACCTCAGTCACAAAGTCCTACAGAAAATGAGCCTACAGAGTTAATTAAAATCCAAAAAGAAACTAAAAAAAAAAATTCTGATATGGTTACATATTCATTTGTCTGATCAACCTGCCGTTCATTTACAAAACTCTGTTCTCAAGGGTCCATGGCTGATGGACAGGATGACACAGGAGCCGTCTAATGCCTTTTCCCTTTTACTCCCCACATTGAGCCTTCACACACAGATCAATGAGATTATTCAACCAATTTAAGGCCTTGGCTCGCTCACAACATTTCTCACAAGATCCATAATCTTTCCTAAGAGAAATCTGCCAGATGACTACAAACTGTATCTTGACCTATGTACCTTCATCCTGCTCCTCAAACCTGACCCTTGCCCAATGTCTCATCACCTTGTGTCAAAGTCTCCAGCTGGCCACCACATGGACCTTCGTCTGGTTCTTTATTTTATTTAACAGAGATTAATTTAGGAAATTGTGGATTTTCTGCAGCCTCAGCTTCTTCGTCTGGTACATTGCCTCAACCTCAGACAACTCCACTGAAAAATGGTCTTTCTTCATGTTCCACCTCTATCATACAGACTGTTGATTCTGTTCCATCAGACATACATGGTTCCTGATGTAGGATAGCATAGTCTGACGGAAAGTAGGATATACCGTAGTTCATACCTAATTTTCCATATTGGAGAAAGGGTAATGTCGGGACTCCTTACAGTACAGTGATCGAGGGGTTACTCTTTACCTGTTTAGTTATGAAGATTAATCAATAAAGATTTAATTATGTTGTTATAACCTCTGGCCTCATCCATCAGAGAGCTGCCAAATAACATTGTGTCTGTGTGAGACCAGGGGAGGGCAAAATGGCACTAGGAACCCTCCAGAATTACAGATATAGACAGGCTGCCATGTTACTCAATGCACCATTAATATTCATGACAATTCCCCAAACGCTCTGCCTCAATAGTGTACCTAGTAGAGCCGATATCCGCTGCTGTCTTGCCTAATGGCGAGTCAATCCATGTGACGTGTATCGGTAAGTCCTTTATAAGACCAGAGTATAATAATGACAGTGACATGTATGATGAATCAGTCCTTTCTAGGACCAGAGTGTAATAATGACAGTGACGTGTATGATGGGTCAGTTCTTCCTAGGACCAGAGTATAAAAATGGGCAAATGCTTCCTAGGACCAGTGTGTAATAATGTCAGTGATGTGAATAAGGGGGTCAGTCCTTGTTAGCACCAGAGTATAATTCCTAGAACCAGAGTGTAATAATAACAGGTATGTGTATAATGGGTCATTCCTTCCTAGGACCAGAATGTAAAAATGATGGTGATGTATATCATGGGTCAGTCCTTCTTAGGACCAGGGTGTAATAATTACAGTGATGTGTAGAATACATCGTCCTTCCTAGGACCAGAGTGTAATAATGACAAGGATGTGTGTAATAGGGTGGTCCTTCCTAGGACCAGAGTATAATAATGACAGTGATGTGTATAATGGGTCAGTCCTTTTTAGGACCAGAGTATAATAATGGGTCAGTCTTTCCTAGGACCAGAGTGTAATGATGCCAAGGATGTGCATAATAGAACAGTCCTTCCTACGACTGAAGTGTAATAATGACAGTGATGTGTATAATGGGACAGTTCTTCCTAGGACCAGAGTGCAATATCGACAGTCACATGTATGATTGATTAGTCCTTCCTAGGACCAGAGTGTAATATTGACAAAGATGCATATAATGGGTCAGTCCTTCCTAGGACCAGAGTATAATAATGGGAGTGATGTGTATAATGGGTCAGTCCTTCCTAGAACCAGAGTGTAATGATGACAGTGGTGTGTATAATGGGTCAGTCTTTGCTAGGACCAGAGTATAATCATGGGAGTGATTTGTATAATGGGTCAGTCCTTCTCGGGACCAGAGTATAGTTTAATAATAGGTTGGTTCTTTCTAGAATTGCAATAATGACAGTAATTCAGGGATTCTTACCTTGTATTGTGCGCTTAAAAAATGCTTTGCAGGCCTCACAAGATGCAACCCCATAATGATATCCCGACGCCGTGTCGCCACATACCAGGCACAGTCGTTTGGGGACAGACCTCAAAACACACTGCATGGTGGGGTCATCACTCAGAGATGGGGGGCTATCAGCAAACAGCTTCTCTCCATTATCGGAAAATCCAAGTAAAGCAGTGGGAGAATCCAGTCCTTGAGACTGTCCCCCTACAGACAGTCCATAGCTGCTGCTGGTGTCCGACATCCCTCCGGGGCTAAAATATCCCCCCGTATCCATCTGTAGGGTTGGACTTGTTGGCTCCGCTTTCACCTGAAGGTTCAGATTGTGCGATATCCCACAGAGAAACCTGCAAGTCAAAGGACGAGGGTGTAAAGAAGCGCCATTCATGTTCTTAAAGCAACACAAAAATTGATTGGTTCTACAGACCAGGCTCATGGTGCTATCAGTTTTGATAAGATAGCCCATTTTAAATTTTGGCATGTACAGGACATTGTAGTACATACAAGCTAGTAGGTGCTGCAAGGCAACTGTGCTAACCACTGAGCCACCATGCTGCCTGGTTATGTAGTGATACTCGCCCAAATCTCATACTTACCGTTAGAGTCATGTTAGTCACCCAGCTCTCCCAGAAGCAGATAATAACAGTTCACTAGAAATCCTACCTTCCTATCCCCTAGTAATGAATAAGACTTATGTTCTATAATAACAGGGAGCGTTCCACAGGATTGGCGCATAGCAAATATGGTGCCAATATTCAAAAAGGGTCCAAAAACAGAGCCTGGAAACTATAGGCCGGTAAGTCTAACATCTGTTGAGGATAAACTGTTTGAAGGTTTTCTAAGAGATGCTATCTTGGAGTACCTCAGTGACATGGTTATGTCAAACTAATTTAAAGGGGTTCTGCAGGTTTTAATATCTGATGATCTATCCTCTGGATAGATCATCAGTATCTGATCGGCGGCGGCTCGACACCCGGGGCCCCCGCCGATCAGCTGTTTGAGAAGGCAGCGGCGCTACAGGAGCGCCGCGGCCTTCTCAGTGTTTACCCGCAGGCCAGTGACGTCACGACTAGTATCACTGGCCTGGGCGGGGCTAAGCTCCATTCATGTGAACAGAGTTTAGCCCCGCCCAGGCCAGTGATACTAGTGTGACGTCACTGGCCTGCGGGTAAACACTGAGAAGGCCGCGGCGCTCCTGTAGCGCCGCTGCCTTCTCAAACAGCTGATCGGCAGGGGGCCCCGGGTGTCGGGCCACCGCCGATCAGATACTGATGATCTATCCAGAGGATAGATCATCAGATATTAAAACCTGCAGAACCCCTTTAATCAGTTTCTACGAGGAGGTAAGTTCATTATCACTAGTGGGATCCCTCCTTGGTCAGTATTGGAGGGCTCACTGTCATTATTGGGGTACCATAGGGGTCAGTATTGGAGGGCTCACTGTCACTAGTGGGGTACCACAGGGGTATTAGGCCCTATTCTCTTCAATATATTAATTAATGATATTGTAGAAGGCTTGCACAGTAAAATATCAATTTTTGTAGATGACAAACTGTGTAAAGTAACACAAAAGAGGACAGTATACTGTGTGAATATATATATACACATATAGATATATATATATATATATATATATATATATATATATATATATTTACAGTGGGGAAAAAAGTATTTAGTCGGCCACCAATTGTGCAAGTTCTCCCAAAAGATGAGAGAGGCCTGTAATTGACATCATAGGTAGACCTCAACTATGAGAGACGAAATGAGAAAACAAACCCAGAAAATCACATTGTCTGATTTTTAAAGAATTTATTTGCAAATTATGGTGGAAAATAAGTATTTGGTCACCTACAAACAAGCAAGATTTCTGGCTCTCACAGACCTGTAACTTCTTTAAGAGGCTCCTCTGTCCTCCACTCATTACCTGTAGTAATGGCACCTGTTTGGACTTGTTATCGGTATAAAAGACACCTGTCCACAACCTCAAACAGTCAGACTCCAAACTCCACTATGGTGAAGACCAAAGAGCTGTCGAAGGACACCAGAAACAACATTGTAGACTTGCACCAGGCTGGGAAGACTGAATCTGCAATAAGCAAGCAGCTTGGTGTGAAGAAATCAACTGTGGGAGCAATAATTAGAAAATGGAAGACATACAAGACCACTTATAATCTCCCTTGATCAGGGGCTCCACGTAAGATCTCACCCCATGGGGTTAAAATGACCAGAAGAACTGTTAGCAAAAATCCCAGAACCACACAGGGGGACCTAGTGAATGACCTGCAGAAAGCTGGGACCAACGTAACAAAGGCTACCGTCAGTAACACACTACACCACCAGGGACTCAGATCTTGCAGTGCCAGACGTGTCCCCCTGCTTAAGCCAGTACATATCCGGGCCCGTCTGAAGTTTGCTAGAGAGCATTTTGATGTTCCAGAAGAGTATTGGGAGAATGTCATATGGTCAGATGAAACCAAAGTAGAACTGTTTGGTAGAAACACAACTCGTCGTGTTTGGAGGAGAGTGAATGCTGAGTTGCATCCAAAGAACACCATACCTACTGTGCATGGGGGTGGCAACATCATGCTTTGGGGCTGTTTCTCTGCAAAGGGACCAGGACGACTGATCCGTGTACATAAAAGAATGAATAGGGCCGTGTATCATGAGTGCAAACCTCCTTCCATTAGCAAGGGCATTGAAGATGAAACGTAGCTGGGTCTTTCAGCATGACAATGATCCCAAGCACACCGCCGGGGTAACGAAGGAGTGGCTTCGTAAGAAGCATTTCAAGGTCCTGGAGTGGCCTAGCCAGTCTCCAGATCTCAACCCCATAGAAAACCTTTGGAGGGAGTTGAAAGTCCGTGTTGCCCAACGACAGCCCCAAAACATCATTGCTCTACAGGAGATCTGCATGGAGGAATGGGCCAACATACTAGCAACAGTGTGTGCCAACCTTGTGAAGACTTACAGAAAACGTTTTACCACTGTCATTGCCAACAAAGGATATATAACAAAGTATCGAGATGAACTTTTCCACCATAATTTGCAAATACATTCTTTAAAAATCAGACAATGTGATTTTCTGGATTTGTTTTCTCATTTTGTCTCTCATAGTTGAGGTCTACCTACGATGTCAATTACAGGCCAACCTCATCTTTTTAAGTGGGAGAACTTGCACGATTGGTGGCTGACTAAATACTTTTTTTCCCCACTGTATATATATATACACACACACACACATTTCAGTATCAGTTTTGTGTAGTGTTCCTTTAATTAATTCTAGTGGAAGCCATTGTCCCATGTGATAAATGGCAACTATATGGTTGTCAAAACAAGTCTTAACAAATGCAACTTTATCGCTCCTGGTGATCACTGGCTGTAGGGTTGTGATGGCCATATCATGTCTTCCCAATACCATGTCTTCCCAATTAATTGTGTTCTATCCAGCCCTCTACCATATGTAGATAAGAAGTAGGAAGAACACGGCCTGTAGAGTATCTCAGGCCCCACACAACCTCCTGATGGCTGTGGTCAGCAGACCCCATTCCGACGGGACCCGGCGCCGAGAAGGTGAGAGATGATAATGATAGCAGGGAAAGAGTCAGACCCCATTATAAAAGCTGACATGAAAGGAGAACCTGTTTCTCGCCTTCTTCCCTTGACATCTCGATCAATACCGCTCAATGGCCTTTGAAAGAGATGCTTAACATAGATTCTGTCCATTTCACTGTCACCCCCTGGAGAATATTTGGAGGTAGGGACAGGAACTGCCTCATCGCAAACATCACAACCCCCCATTATGTTGTTTGTGTGAACAGCCACATCATTCCTTCATAGATATGAGGAGAACCAGACCTGATGAGAAGGGCCCTTGGAGCACCTTCAGATACCCTACTATTATACTATCCTGTAATTGGACAGAAATTTTTTATAGGGTTTTTTTTTTTGTTGTTTTATCTTATCAGTTCTGTTCACAATATACTGTACTTTCTTAACATTTCTGCTTGCTTTCAGTGAAAATGGAACATATCCAGAAGCTGAAAACCCATAAAGATTGTGTCCTCCTGATATGTCTACAGGGCTTGTTGCACGGACGTGGCTCTCCATTTGTGTCTGACTGACTAAACTATTCCTCCACCATTTAGAAAAGTGAAAATCTGGCATTGTCCATAATGGCCATGATATTCCCCAACAGGCATATATCTGTTGATCAGACTGAGCACCCTTTACGGTGCCACGTTCTCACACCTAGTGCCTTCCTCCCTTCCTTCCTCTTTCTTCGTTTTAAATTTTTGTGCACTAGAACCCCCTTTTCTGTGATTTACTTTGATATGTATAGCCACTGACATCCGCAGTCATTATCACATCATGCAGGATGTTTTTTATCCTTTTGTCTCTGTGAGTTTTGCTTAGTTTATAACATGTACCTGAGGGAGTGGCACCTTCAGGTCTGAATGCGCTCTTAGCTTATCATGAGTAGCATTCTTGTGCACTTTTGCCCTTCCTATCAAATTGAGCGTCTTGATTGCGTGGTACATATAGGTGTGTTTGCTCCTCCTCTCATTGGTTGCTGTATGCACATAGAGGTTACTAGGAGCAACACGCCTATATGTGCAGCGTCCACGCTCCTAGATATAGATGCCCAACGGCATAGTTAGGTTTAGCGTAGACCTGGCCTGACCTGAGACCACCGTGACGCTGGGTAGGTGGGCACAGATGTGTTTTGATCAAAATATATTGGCTAAGAGTCTCAGATTTTATCATATCAGAATGAGGTCTTAGTTTATACAGTATATATTGTTTGCATCCATTTTTGTGCACTAGAACCCCCTTTTCTGTGATTTACTTTGATATGTATAGCCACTGACATCCGCAGTCATTATCACATCATGCAGGATGTTTTTTATCCTTTTGTCTCTGTGAGTTTTGCTTAGTTTATAACATGTACCTGAGGGAGTGGCACCTTCAGGTCTGAATGCGCTCTTAGCTTATCATGAGTAGCATTCTTGTGCACTTTTGCCCTTCCTATCAAATTGAGCGTCTTGATTGCGTGGTACATATAGGTGTGTTTGCTCCTCCTCTCATTGGTTGCTGTATGCACATAGAGGTTACTAGGAGCAACACGCCTATATGTGCAGCGTCCACGCTCCTAGATATAGATGCCCAACGGCATAGTTAGGTTTAGCGTAGGACCTGCCTGACCTGAGACCACCGTGACGCTGGTAGGTGGGCACAGATGTGTTTTGATCAAAATATATTGGCTAAGAGTCTCAGATTTTATCATATCAGAATGAGGTCTTAGTTTATACAGTATATATTGTTTGCATCCATTTTTGTGCACTAGAACCCCCTTTTCTGTGATTTACTTTGATATGTATAGCCACTGACATCCGCAGTCATTATCACATCATGCAGGATGTTTTTTATCCTTTTGTCTCTGTGAGTTTTGCTTAGTTTATAACATGTACCTGAGGGAGTGGCACCTTCAGGTCTGAATGCGCTCTTAGCTTATCATGAGTAGCATTCTTGTGCACTTTTTGCCCTTCCTATCAAATTGAGCGTCTTGATTGCGTGGTACATATAGGTGTGTTTGCTCCTCCTCTCATTGGTTGCTGTATGCACATAGAGGTTACTAGGAGCAACACGCCTATATGTGCAGCGTCCACGCTCCTAGATATAGATGCCCAACGGCATAGTTAGGTTTAGCGTAGGACCTGCCTGACCTGAGACCACCGTGACGCTGGGTAGGTGGGCACAGATGTGTTTTGATCAAAATATATTGGCTAAGAGTCTCAGATTTTATCATATCAGAATGAGGTCTTAGTTTATACAGTATATATTGTTTGCATCCATTTTTGTGCACTAGAACCCCCTTTTCTGTGATTTACTTTGATATGTATAGCCACTGACATCCGCAGTCATTATCACATCATGCAGGATGTTTTTTATCCTTTTGTCTCTGTGAGTTTTGCTTCGTTTTAAATCCCCCTGTTCAAGTAATTTTCTGAGAGTTTTTTTTTTACTGATGACCCATCTGATTGTTGGTAGTCCGATGCCCGGGATCCCCACCCGATTTGCTGTTCGAGAAAGCAGCTTTTCCTAGGCCAGTGATGTCACGTTCATCGGTCACATGACCAAGTCGCTATCTAATCCAGAGGATAGGTCATCAGTATAAAAGTCTTGGAAAAACCCTTGGCTAACAAATTAAGTCCTTCACAGGTTCTCCAACCCACCAGCATATTTAGGCCCTCTCTCCAAGGGGACCATACCAACTGGTACTATAATCTTTCTCCATTTCCATGGTCTTTGGCAATTTGAAGTCCTCTTACTGAATAGACCATGTGCTACAGTAGCTCTCAACACTAGCCATCTTGTTCTACCTCTCTGCTGCAGCTCCTCCGATTTTCTTGTTCCCACCAAGCTGCTCGCTCGGCCTCACCTTCCGGCAACAGGGTGGAAAAGGAGATGCCGGAGACTCAGAGGAGAGCTGGCGGACAGCAAAGGAATGTGAGGCATGCAAAGAACACTTATGTAGAAGAAGAGGCTCCTGGGAGAGCAGCTGCTGAACCGGCCCGACCACAATGAAACTGTGAGAGGACCAATCACCTCCTCCTGACTGTGGTCGTCCAATAATAAAGAAAAAAGTGGACCACACACTATAGTATCACCAGTGTTTATGCCCCCTGACTGCCAACTCAGCCCCCTCTATAGCTCGACCCCGGCTATGCCGATTAAATTTATGTGAAATATGTCACCTCTCCTTCCTCTAATCCTGGTAAATGGATGTCCGTCAGCCACCCTGGATGTGTCCATTATAAAATCAAGTTACAAATCAATATCTAACTCTTGATTTTCTCTGTCAATACCTTGAAGGGAACTTTTACATTCAAAGAGGAAAAAGCCATTTTGTAGACTGAATCAATACTCTTAAGTACGGAGTCTATTAAATAAATATTGGTTCGGCTCACAAAATTTCTGCGGGTACCTCTGGTGTGTATAGGGGCACTCCCAAGTTTTAAAAAGTCTAAAGAGGGCAAATACAAATGTTTTTAAAAAAGCTAAGCCACCCCTTTAACTCTGCCCAATCTTGCCCAGTCTCCTTTGTGTCTCCTCACAGTAGTTATGCCACCCCCCCCCCCCCCCAATGTTAATAAAATGAAAATGTAGTACTCACCTAGCTCCTTTCCCCCAATGAACAGAGCAAATCATGCTCTCCCCAATGGCAGGTCATCACGCCCAGTCCATCTTTTCATTTGTTGACCCTAAGTAGTCATTCTAGGTGTCCTGTAACATTATCACTGTGTTCATGATCAAGGAAGGCAACACTACTACCACCATCATCCATTATAACAAGTGTCACCATTGTCATTTCAACTTTGTTTCCAATCCAAATATAAAATTTCCATCATAATTAGGCTTGAGCGAATCGAGCTTCAGATCATAGATCCAAAGTCCATTCGTTCAAAAACTTTGTTTGAAATGCTGTTTCCGTCCATGGAGCCAAACTTCATCTTACCCGAAGTCGCGCGTGGCTTCGGTGAATTACTACGGTTTTACTATCTGTGTATTTAAAAACCATTTTAAAATAGCAATCCAAAGTTGGCTTTGGTAATGAGGTACCAGTCAGTACTAAAGCTAACTTCAGATTCCTAATTTTAAATGTTTTTAAATACACAGATAGGAATACCGTAGTCATTCACCAAAGTCTTCTGCGACTATTGGCAAGATGAAGTTTGCCTACATGGAGCCAATACATTTTAATGCTGTATGGAAACAGCATTGACACCAAAATTTTGGAACGAATCAACTTCAAATCTATCATCCGAAGCTCGAGTCGCTGAAGCCTAATCATAATCACCCACATCATCATTTTTACCAATATTACAATTATCGTAAATGTACAGAGCTGTATTCTCCTTCATCCAGGTCATGGCATAGCAGTAGTAATAAGCATCTTGTATTTTTTCCTAAAGATGTTTCGCTATTAATCTGACTGCTTTTTCAGTTCTAAATGAGAAATCTAGTCCGATGAGTAGTGATAGATAGATAGATAGATAGATAGATAGATAGATAGATAGTTAGATAGATAGTTAGATAGATATGAGATAGATAGATAGATAGTTAGATAGATAATATATAGATATGAGATAGATACATAAAAAATTAGATAGATCGAAGATAGATATGAAATAGATAAATAGATTATTAGATATTAGATAGATAACAGACAGATATTAGATAGATAATAGATAGATATGAGATAGATAGATATGAGATAGATATTAGATAGATACGAGATAGATAAACAGATATTAGATAATAGACAGATATTAGATATATAATAGACAGATGATAGATAGATAGATAAATATGAGATAGATAGATAAAAAATTAGATAGATCGAAGATAGATATGAGATAGATAAATATGAGATAGATAGATAAATAGATTATTAGATAGATATTAGATAGATAATAGACAGATATTACATAGATAGATAGATATGAGATAGATAGATATGAAATAGATATTAGATAGATAGATAGATATTAGATAGATACGAGATAGATAGATAAACAGATATTAGATAATAGACAGATATTAGATATATAATAGACAGATGATAGATAGATAGATAAATATGAGATAGATAGATAAATAGATTATTAGATAGATATTAGATAGATAGATATGAAATAGATATTAGATAGATAGATATTAGATAGATAGATAGATAGATAAACAGATATTAGATATATAATAGATGATAGGTAGATAGATATTAAATCCAGATCGATAGATTTTAGATAGATAGATAATAGATAGATAGATAGATAGATAGATCTCACATGTGCTGCCTGAATGATCAATCAATGAACTGAATAATCCCTATATAAAAGCCTTTTCCATGCTATGTAATAGGGAGCACTGATAGGACTCATTACTATACTATATATTCACATAACGAATTGGACAGCTGCTGAAATACCTGCAACTAATCTGCCCCGTGTGAATACACCCTACAGACAGGTGATGCATTATATTGCGGTATTTCTCTGATCGCTTATCTGAACTCTCCAGTCCCAGTATTAATGGTTTTACAGAACCCCATGTCCCTAGACGCTAAGTTCTTGCAGGGTATAGAAATCAAATACCTTTAATACACCAGAATGTAGACAAGCAGAGAGTATTTCACCGTCCACCTCATCCAGTCCATATTATATAATCACACCCCCCCTTCCTGTAAATTATAAGAATATTAGACTTCACCTCCAACCTCTGTGACCATACATAAGCACGTGGCTGCAGGGTGTGAACAGGTCATGCAACGCTGCAGCCACTCCTGACATCCTTTATAATTGATACAAGGGGTGATTCTTCCCTATAAAACCTCAGCTGCTGCAGAACCTCACTTTGAAATCCAAGCTCCAGATTCCTGTTCACCATTGATTGATATGATAACCCCTCAGGTCTGCAGCACCTGTGGTGTGTACGCTGCTGAAGAACCTATAGAGCAGATACCCAGCAAACACTGCAGCTGCTGAAGAACCTCTTTTTTCAGCTCTACATGTCAATCGGTGACACAGGACGAAGAATTTGCTGCAAAAGTGCACGTTCTTCTGCGGGAAGAGAGACAACGTGGCTGTGAAATGTCGCACGTCAGGTTCTGACATAACAATGTGCCGGCTATATAAGAATATATTCACAAAAAATTTTTTTTTTAAATTAAAAAAATTTCAAAAAAAGCAACAATTAAAATATGGGATATTAAAGGGACCCCCACTTACGACATCAATCTGACATCAGAAAAGTGCGGTTTATGAAGAGTCTGCCCGTTTATTCCAAACCTAAAAATGAATAGGACCCCAGATCTGACAGAGTGAACCCCCGAATGATCACACTTTCATGACCTGTTCCATTCCAAGTTATAAAAGCGTCTGAGTGGAGAAACCCTTTAAGGGCTCATGCACATGACCGTATGTATTTTGCGGTCCGCAAAAAAAAAAAAACGGATGGCATCCATGTGACATCCATTTCTTTTGCAGATCGATTGTAACAGTGCCTGTCCTTGTCCGCAAAACGGATAAGAATAGGACATGTTCTATTACATCAGGGTTTTTTTTCACGCCCCATTTAAGTGAATGGTTCCACATACGGACCTGTAAAAAAAAAAAAAAATGGAACGGACAAGGGTGTATAAGTATGATGAGCTTGTTCAACAGATACGGATGTAGCAGAGCTGAGTTTGTCATTTGGCACCACTCATTCTGACGCCACTAATTTTCCTTCAGAGATGGATACGTCGGGACTTCGTTTATGACCACGGTTAATTGGCTTCCTACGAAACTGGTCCTAGACTAGGGCGCACACTAGAATAGCGCTATATAAACTGACCCATTGGATTATAATTCAGTGATATGTCTAATTTGGCGAAACTATTGATGTCGCCCCCCTTTTTTTTTTTTTTTTCGGCATTCGGTTTAATGAAAAGTGCAAAATATCACGAAAACCTCAAATTCTCACCCGCCGCCCCCTACACTTTAAGTGCTCATGCACACGACCGTATGTATTTCACGGTCCGCAAAAAATACAGATGGCGTCAGTGCGCATTCCGTATTTTGCAAATCGGAACAGCCTTATCCTTGTCCGTAATGCGGACAATAATAGGACGTTTTTTTGTTTTTTTTTGTGGAACGGGCATACAGAAACGGAATGCACATGGAGTAACTTCCGCTATTTTTGTGGACCCATTGAAATGTTCCACAAAAAAAAAAAAACTAAAAACGGAACAGAAACGGAAAGAAAATACGTTCATGTGCATGAGCCCTAAAGGTGCTGCTTCTACCCAATAAGAGGAATCAGCTTGGTCATCCTTAGGTCCAACACATCTTGAAACGTGAAGAGACCTGAACCCTGCAGCTGCTGAAGAACCTCTTTTTTACAGCACCGCATCTGAGTCAATCGGTGACACAGGCGACAGAACTTGTCGCATTCCCAATCCCATTCTAAAAGAGTAGAGGGTGCAGAGCACGGCCTCCCCGCAGAGGTGGTACTTACGAAGGAGATGGGTGCTTGTCCTGCTGGCTCGCTGGCATGTCCAGCCAGGATAATTCTAAGTAATCCATGGGCAGGGGAGACGGAGGATGCTTTCCGGACAGACAAGACCCCAAGCTGTGAAGTGTCTCCAGCGCAGAGAGATGGGAGAGCCAGACCACTCACACACCCCCTCCTCCCTCCTCTCCTAGGATTTGCATGGAGAGAACGCTGTAAGGGGGAGATGGGACACATAATTGCAGCACACACAGGCGTCTGCAGGGAAATATTAGCTGGCTTACTAGTGATAATAATTAGTGTATAAATTAGCAGCATCCTCCCCCATCTGTACGTCAAAATTTACTGTCACTTACAATCCCATCACCCAGTGCGCTACCGTCCAACTGGTGTCTATATGTATGTATCTTTTAAAATCTATCACAGAGTGCTGAATAAGAGATTTTTAGAAATGTACCGCCGTATGGCTGCATGCAATGGCAAAAGTTATTCAAGAAATAGATAATTGCAGTAGTGGTACCGTATCTGTACCACAAAGCGGGATGGTTTTAAAACTGATTTTGAGGTATATTTACATGTTCAGGTTTTGATCAGGTTTTTTAATGCAGTTTTTTTTTTTTTAAACCATTAAAAAAAAAAAAAAAAGACAAGGCATGGTATGTGTTCTTTATACTTTGACTCATTTTATGATCCACTCCTGAGTTTGACTTTCACATAAAGGTTTTTTTCTGGCATTTTTCAGCATTTTTGCATTATATTGGCCTTTTTTGCTGATTTTTTTTTTTTTTGCTGCTAGAAAAACACCGGCTCCTGTTAACTGAAGGTCTATAGAAAATGTAAATCAGAGGATGCATTTTTTCTTTCTTGCGGCATTCTGGAGCTCTTGGTGTTTTTTTTCCCCAGGCGTTTTTACATCAACTTCTCTATAGGGGCAAAACACAATGAAAAAACACGTGAGGGAAAACACACTGTGTGAGGCGGATTTATCATTCCCCCCCCCCCACCCCTTTACTGGCATAAAAAAGTTGTAAACACTGGGGGTCATTTATCAAACTGGTGTAAAGTAGAACTAGCTTAGTTGCCCATAGCAACCAATCAGATTCTACCTTTCATTTTTCACAGCTCCCTTGGAAAATGAAAGGTGGAAACTGATTGGTTGCTATGGGCAACTAAGCCAGTTCCACTTTACACCAGTTTGATAAATCTCCCCCACAGTGTGTTTGTGACTTTTTAAACTCCACCGTGACAAAATTTTGTTGTGAGCGCTGTTTCTACGCTGCCCTCGCTACATTCTGAAAACGGGGGATGGTGAGGGCGGGGACGAATGCCCCGAATATATGACTAGGCTTGCACCTAGTGTTGAGCGAATCGAAGTAGACTTTGATCCAAATTTCAGGAAAAATTCAGTTTGCATGAAGCTGAATTTTCTTGTGCTTTGTGGTAACTAATCAATTTTTCCTAAAATGGTGGATAAAAGTAAAAAAAAAAAATTATACTCACCTCGTCCACTTGCTCGTGGAGAGGCCATCTGCTCCCGTCTTGACTGAAGAAAACTCGCCAAAGGACCTGCGATAAGTGTGAAGACGTCACCACGTGATCACGCACGGTGACGTCACAGCGCGCCCCCAGCGTGATCAAGTGGTGATGTCTTCAGGCAAGCCCTTTGGCAGGTTTTCTTTAATCAAGACGGGAGCGGACGGCCTCTCCACGATCAAGCAGACGAGGAGAGTATAATTTTTTTTTTTTTTCTCTTAAATCCCCGGATTAACCCCTGAGCACCTGAATGTGAGTCTCAGATACTGTGATCAGTGTTGAATGCGGCATCTGAGAAGTTAAAGGGGTATTCCCATCACATAAGAAGAACGGAGCGGAGAGAGCTGTGGCTGGAAGACCCCGGATTTCCCGGGGTCCGGCCACCAAAAGGTGCAGCTCCCATAGAAGTGAGTGGGAGTGCACCGCGCACGCCCGGCCCCTGCTCGCATTAATTTCTATGGGGCCGACGGAAATAGCCAAGCCAGTGCTCGGCTATTTTCGGCGGCCCCATTGAAATTAATGGAGGGCGGCTGCGCATGTGCAGTGCAACCTCCATTCATTTTCCCGCTCCGTAACAAATCGAATTTCTTGAAGTTGTTCAGTGAATCCGCTGAATCAAATTTTTCAAAACTTTGCTCATCTCTACCTACACCTTGTCATAAATTAGGCTCTTCCTCCCACAGCACGTGTGATATAATAGACCAGCATAAAATACCAGTCTATAATACATCTTATCCGGAAAACCACTGAAAATGTGAAAAAAAAAAAAAAAAAAAACACTGCAAAAACACAAGTGGACAAAAAAAATATTCAGTTTGATGTCTTTTTCTTAAAATTGCAAGGTGATTAACAATTTGAAAACTGTGTCAAATGCAGGGTAAAAATGGTTATTGGCTTTGATTAGATATCTATCCATCTATTCTATCTATCTAATATATATCTATCATCTCATATCTATCTCTCTCTTTCATTGCATATCTATCTATCTAATATCAATCTCTCTCATTATCTATCTATCTCATATTTAGTACATGGCATATATAGCGTCTATGACATTGAGCTTTGTATATGAGCCATACGGGGCAGTAATATCTTATCGATCCTATATGTACAGTATATGCCGGTGGCTTCAGCTCCTCTCTCAGAAGTGGGTCAGCCTCGTCCCTGCCAGCACTTCATATTTTTAGCCTTATTAAGAGATGATTTGGGAGGCAAAGGAAGATTCCTCCCTCTGTCTGATGGCAGCCATGTCACACGTTTCTCCCTGTGGTGTATTACAGTTGTTGCCAGATTTGTTTTGTTAGTGAATGGGAATCTTTGAACTTCCATTCACACATTGCATTTTGTGGTAATTTGGAGATCGCACCTCCCTCCCCTCACTCTTGGCTTCAGGACCATTTTTAGATACTAAATACCGCCCTCTTACAATAGTGACCCATAAGTGAAGGAAGCCTCAGACTTCACCAGTGATGTAGCTATAAGGGTGGCAGAGGCTGCATATTAAGGTTGTTCTGTGTGTGTGTTTTTTTTTTTTTTTTTGGGGGGGGGGGGGGGGGGGGGACTTGTACTTTTTGGTGTCAACCTGATGGGAAAGGCTTTCTTTCATGCACATTTGACCACTGAGATCGCTGATTCGGATGTCCCATCGCTTGGCTCATTTCAGCGCTCCCATAAGAATGAATGGAGGGTGGCCATGCATGCACGGTGTGCCTTCTGACACTTTGCAGAGTCCGTTCTAAGGCCTCTGGGACCTTCACCTATCAGAGATTGGGGGCGTACTCAATGTCCAAAATGGGAATACCCCTTTAACTGCAAGCAACCATTAAGAGGACCAGCGAGACATTTAAAAGATAAGGCTTTTTCTTTATTCTATACCACCCCCTGCCAATTTAAAATAAAATCCTGGAAAACCCCTTTAAATAATAATAATTTTAAAAAAATGCTTGCTTGCAGCTGCCACAAGGTGGCTCTCACTGCATACATGGTGGTATAGCTTCCACTGAAGAACACTACACACACTGCAAGTGTCTTCTCCAGGCAACTGCAAGCAGCCTTTGTGGGGGGGCTTGCCTGCTGAAAGTTTGGAAAAATAGCTACAGTATGTGTTAATGGACTGTCTACAGCCAGTTACACAGTTCTATACTGATGTAGATCATGATGCATGGAGAATGTCATGGCAGAAAAATCCAGACTGGCTTAACGCAGTATGTAAATCAGATGAATAATTGCATATAATTTTATTTTTCCCCATTAACTGATGTAACAAGATACAGGACCCCCAAACATGGTAAAATATCTCATTGATGGAGCCTAACACACTTTGCACAGCCAAAGCAGATTAAGTACAAATTTCCTGGAGCAACTCTGCCCTCTTGTGGCCACAATGATAATCACCGCACAGTTGTGAAATTTGGTTAAGTAATAAAAATAAAATATAAGTCAACAAAACTTAAAAAAAAAAAACAAAAACAAACAATCAACACTCCCCCCCCAAAAAAAAATAAATAAAAAAAACATTACTAGAGTGCATTACTGTCAGCTTTAGTAACTACTTCAATTCTGGAGCATCTATTCTTATGACTATGTTGTGCTATTCCGTTATTATTCCTGCTAGAAGTATACAAATAAAGGTACAATTGGGTGTTACCAGTTGAGGGAAGAGGGGGCGTGTCCCTGCACAGAGATGCTCCTCTTTGCCATCAGGAAGTATATGCCTAGTCTCACTTTATTAAAATGTAAAGAGTTACTAAAGGTGTGTCACTTTTTAAATTCCACTGTGACAAAATATTGTCACAAGTGGCGTTTTTACACCACCCCTGGCACTTTCTGAAGAGTGGGAATGGAGAGGGTGAGGAGTGAGCAGGGCCAACGGATCCGCTAAGTTTATCTTCATTTACGCCGGTTTCTACAGTGTAGATTTCAGTCTGGTGCACGGACCGCCGGAGGATGCACCTAATATATGCTGAGGCTGCTCTTTGCCATAAATTAGGCGCATCCTCCTGGTCTTTGATACATTTTAGAGTCTGAAAATTAAAAAGAAATCAAAATGTATGAATAAAAACGATAAAATATATATATATAAATATAAAAAAATATATATATTAATGTATCTTAAAATCCAGACCAACAGAAATATTTCAGATTCTAGCATTTTATAAAAAACCATTTTATTTTAAATGATAAAATTCTTCAAATTTATAGTAATGCACGCTCCGTTCATATGAAATGTATGTCCTTTGTTTACCGTATAGGCTGGGACATGTATGTACGAGACGGACGCCTCTGGTGGTCGTCATACATTGACACAGTATAACAGCCATATGAACACCATACATACACTCGGCCTCCATTGGACTAATGCAACCCTATGGACACATTTAGCGTGTACGTTATGGTAAGATATAGGCCTATAGAATAAATCCACCAAAAAAAAAAAAAAGGAAAAATTCCAATACTATTTTTTCAATTCAAATTTGGAAACTGAATACATTTTTTTAATTAAAATGAAATAAACTAAATGACAACAATATAATAAAACCAATTCCCTTCTTATACATTGTGATATCATTAACAAGAAAATTTTTAAAAAAATGATTTTCTCACCCATTAATTGCAAACAAAAATCTGTAAAAATCCGAATAAATATTCCCAGAAAATGAAATTCACTTACATGGTCAGTATGTGGCTGTCGTGGTGACCGGTTGGGTGAAGTACTGGAGGAATCCGGGCGACTGACCGCAGCGATGGGGCGAGCTCCACACAGGAAGATACTAATCCAATTACATGTGATTAACCCACAAGCATGATGGAGATACCATGTGGTGGACCACAGGGTGTCAGACCATTAGAGCCAGTGGCACCTGAGGCTACGTCCATCAATGAAGATGAATGGGGTGTTTGCATCTGTGATGTCTTCTGGGGGTGCCACTGATACTACCGGTCTATAGTACAGGAAAGACGGTGGGATTAACAGAGGGGTCACTTCCTTGCAGTGTCTGGATGTAGGGCGGTATAGGTATGTGCATCAGTGAAAGTTTTCCTCCTCTGAAGCAGGTCAGTGGGGTGGGATGTTAATTCAGGAAGGGATAATCCTGGAGATTAACGTTACCTCTGGGAGCCGAGAGCTGATGGAGCTTTATGCTGAGCCAGCCCTCCCCACCTGTACTGTATCAGTGACCGGTAACATCACCCATGAGAAAAAGTTGGCAGAAGAACCAAAATTTAGCAGGAGGAACCTAGACCAAACCGTGCTTGTAATTTGACATCCATTTCTTGGACACTTGAGTATAGTTCACCCATTTTTTTCCCCGCAGATCTGCTTTAATTAATTGGATCTTATACCATACTTAGGCCTCTTTCACACGAGCGTCGCGGATTCGGTCCGGATGCGTTCAGGAAAACTCGCACCATTCTGCAAGCAAGTTCAGTCAGTTTTGTCCGCGATTGCGTTTAGTTGTTCCGTTTTTTCCGCGGGGGTGCAATGCGTTTTGATGCGTTTTTCACGCGCGTGAAAAAAAACTGAATGTTTACAAACAACATCTCTAAGCAATCATCAGTGAAAACGCATTGCATCCGCACTTGCTTGCGGATGCAATGCGTTTTTAACGCAGCCCCATTCACTTCTATGGGGCCAGGGCTGTGTGAAAAACACAGAATATAGAACATGCTGCGATTTTCACGCAATGCAGAAGTGATGCGTGAAAAAAAACGCTCATCTGAAGACCTATTGAAATGAATGGGTCAGGATTCAGTGCGGGTGCAATGCGTTCACATCACGCATTGCACCCGCGCGGAAAAGTCGCTCGTGTGAAAGGGGCCTTACCAACATTTTTGTTGTCAAAAATTTGGCTTAAGCCCCGCCTATACCTTAGACCAAGTAACGCTCACTTCTGGGTAGCGCCTACATAAGCCCTGCCCAATTTTGGTCCTGGACAAGGTGAATTCTGAAAATTCAGGACAATCACAGCAAATACAAAATTGTTGCAACTATGTGTAGGATGCTACTCAAGATCTCTGCAGGGTTCCTCCTTAGTCAGATTGAAGTGAATGGGAGCAGCACTGCTGCTGTAACCATCTCTGTCCACTACACAGGTGGACGGACCTCTGTAGTTCAGGCGCAAGAGCTACAATGAAACAGATGATGGGCAGGGGGTGCAGGGTGTTGCACCTGCCAATCAGATAGTGATGGCCTATTGTATAGATAGGCCATCATTTGTAAACAGTTGGACAACCCCTTTAAAGGGGTCCTCCAGGAATTAAGAAAATAAAAATACGTAAATATTACTTTATAATAAATATATTCCCAAATACCTTTTATTAGGTATAATGGCTCGTTTTGTCTGGGGAGCAAGAATTAGGAGAATTAAAATGGCTGCCATCCTATTAGTACACACAGAACCTGTCCTAATCACACAGGAGGACAAGTTACTTCACAACACTGAGGTAAAGAGCTGCCTCATCCTCCTCTCTGGCCTGCTTGTCAGGGATTATGAATCTTTGTGGGAATGGAGTTCATGAGGAGACATGAAGTACAGAGAGGACAGATTGTGCAGACAAGTGCTGCTGCTTATTACCCACATCGGCTCATGGACTCCATTCCTACAGAAATTCAGCTGAAGATCTTATCATCTGTATTCAGGATCATAATCCCTGACAAGTAGAGCAGACAGGAGGATGATGCAGCTCTTCACCTCAGTGTGTTGAAGTAACTTGTCCTCCTGTGTGATTAGGACAGGTTTTGTATGTACTAATAGGACGGCGGTCATTTTACTTTTCCTAATGATTGCTCCCCAGACAAAACGAGCTATTATAACAACTAATGAAAGGTATTTGGGAATATATTTATAATAAAGTAATAGTCAAAGGGAACCGGTCATCTCCAAAACACCCTCTGAACTAGAGTAAGGCCCCTTTCACACGGGCGATGTTTCCGCGCGGGTGCAATGCGTGATGCGAACGCATTGCACCCGCACTGAATCCTGACCCATTCATTTCAATGGGGCTTTTAACATGAGCGATGTTTTTCACGCAGCAGTTCGCCGTTGCGTCAAAATCGCAGCATGTTCTATATTCTGCGTTTTTCACGCAGCCCTGGCCCCATTGAAGTGAATGGGGCTGCGTGAATAACGCATTGCATCCGCACACAAGTGCGGATGCAATGCGTGATTCACTGATGGTTGCTAAGAGATGTTGTTTGTAAACATTCAGTTTTTTTCACGCGCGTGAAAAACGCATTGAAACGCTTCACACCCGCGCGGAAAAAAACTGAACGAACGTACGCAATCGCAGTCAAAACTGACTGCGATTGCGTGCGGATTGGTGCAGATGCGTGCAGATTTTCCAGAACGCATCCGGACCAAATCCGCGACGCCCGTGTGAAAGAGGCCTAAGAGATGTACACTCACCGGCCACTTTATTAGGTACACCTGTCCAACTGCTTGTTAACACTTAATTTCTAATCAGCCAATCACATGGCGGCAACTCAGTGCATTTAGGCATGTAGACATGGTCAAGACAATCTCCTGCAGTTCAAACCGAGCATCAGTATGGGGAAGAAAGGTGATTTGAGTGCCTTTGAACGTGGCATGGTTGTTGGTGCCAGAAGGGCTGGTCTGAGTATTTCAGAAACTGCTGATCTACTGGGATTTTCACGCACAACCATCTCTAGGGTTTACAGAGAATGGTCCGAAAAAGAAAAAACATCCAGTGAGCGGCAGTTCTGTGGGCGGAAATGCCTTGTTGATGCCAGAGGTCAGAGGAGAATGGGCAGACTGGTTCGAGCTGATAGAAAGGCAACAGTGACTCAAATTGCCACCCGTTACAACCAAGGTAGGCAGAAGAGCATCTCTGAACGCACAGTACGTCGAACTTTGAGGCAGATGGGCTACAGCAGCAGAAGACCACACCGGGTGCCACTCCTTTCAGCTAAGAACAGGAAACTGAGGCTACAATTTGCACAAGCTCATCGAAATTGGACAGTAGAAGATTGGAAAAACGTTGCCTGGTCTGATGAGTCTCGATTTCTGCTGCGACATTCGGATGGTAGGGTCAGAATTTGGCGTCAACAACATGAAAGCATGGATCCATCCTGCCTTGTATCAACGGTTCAAGCTGGTGGTGGTGGTGTCATGGTGTGGGGAATATTTTCTTGGCACTCTTTGGGCCCCTTGGTACCAATTGAGCAGCGTTGCAACGCCACAGCCTACCTGAGTATTGTTGCTGACCATGTCCATCCCTTTATGACCACAATGTACCCAACATCTGATGGCTACTTTCAGCAGGATAATGCGCCATGTCATAAAGCTGGAATCATCTCAGACTGGTTTCTTGAACATGACAATGAGTTCACTGTACTCAAATGGCCTCCACAGTCACCAGATCTCAATCCAATAGAGCATCTTTGGGTTGTGGTGGAACGGGAGATTCACATCATGGATGTGCAGCCGACAAATCTGCGGCAACTGTGTGATGCCATCATGTCAATATGGACCAAAATCTCTGAGGAATGCTTCCAGCACCTTGTTGAATCTATGCCACGAAGAATTGAGGCAGTTCTGAAGGCAAAAGGGGGTCCAACCCGTTACTAGCATGGTGTACCTAATAAAGTGGCCGGTGAGTGTATAGTGTAAGTGATGCTGAATCCGAATATGTAAGTTTTATCTTCATACTCACTTCCATTCCGACGCTGTGCTCCCACAAACCTGCAGTAAAATGCACTCACTGGACTCTTCTTTGAGTCCTCTCCATTATGTGAGTGAGCACCGGAGTCCAGTGAGTGCATTTTACTGCAGGTTTGTGGGAGCACAGAGTCAGAATGCAAGTGAGTATGAAGATAAAAATTACATAACCAGACTCGGCGTCACTTACACTATACACCACTTACTCTAGTTTGGAGGGTGTTTCAGAGCTGACAGAATCCCTTTAAGTATTTTCAATTTTCTTAATTCCTGGAGAACCCCTTTAAGGCTTCTAGACCACAAAACTCTGCACCCCCTATAGTCACACCACAGAATTATTCTCCTTAAGCCTTTGAGGACAAGGCAATTTTCCATTTTTTGCATTTTCATTTTTTTATTCCCTGCCTTGCTGGAGCCATAACTTTTTAATTTTTACGTTCATATAGCCATGTGAACTTGTTTTTTGCTGGACAAGTTGTACGTTGTAATGGCACCATCTTACATTGTATATGATGCAGTAGGAAGCTAGAAAAAAAAAATCCAAAATTAGGTGAAATAGGGAAAGAGATGCAATTCCATCACAGTTTTTTTGGGTTTCATTTTTGTAGTGTTCCCTACGCAGTAAAACTGACTTGTTGCCTTCATTCTGCGGGTCAGTACGATTACTGTAATATCACATTTATATCATTATTCTGGTGTTTTCATTCTGAAGAAAAAAAACTTTTTAGAAGTTTTTTTTCTTTTCATCGCCATCATTCTGACCCCTATAACTTTTTTATATTGCATCTACAGAGCATGTGACTGCAAAATTCTTTTGCGGGGGAACTGTAGTTTTGATTGATATACTGAAGTGTGTGACTTTTTGATCACTTTTTATTCAATTTTTTTTTTTTTAAGGTGAAGCGAAGGGGATAAATACATTTATATTTTAATAGTTTGGCCATTTTAGGATATGGCAATGCCTAGAATGTATTTTTTTTATTTTCATTTCAGGGAAAGGGGCGGTGATATGAATTTTTTTAAACTATTTTTTACGTCCCCCCCTAGGAGACTTGAACATGCCATCTTGAGATCACTTTTCCCATAGGCTGCAATGAATTATCACTGCAGTCTATGGGAGATTCAATGTCACAGACAGGGCTCCTTAGAAATGCATTGCTGTGATAGCCTTGAGCCTTACCACAGGGTACAAACTGCTTTCCCGATGTACACGTGGGGGAAGCCATTCAGGACCCAGGAGCAAAGCACTCCCGGGGAAAACCACTTCACAACAGACCATTGCATCTAAGGGGTAAAACATCTGAAATCGGAGTTATCGCCGATCACAGACACAGCCTCTGGCTTTCTGCTGTTTAAAACAGCAGAAACCTGATGGCTATGGTGCCTGCTGCACTTGTGAGTAAGCACCATATTCAAAGACCTGACTTTCCAAACACATCTATGGTGGCAGTTGGGAAAGGGTTAAGTACAGGGGTGTCTGGTTTGGGCAACCGCTGCTTAGAGGGGGTTGTCCGCTTTTTTATATTGATGACCTATCCCCAGGATAAGACATCAATATCAGATTGGTGGCGGTCCGACAACCAGCACCCCTGCCGATCAACTTTTTGAAGAGAACACAGTGCTTCTACGAGCGCTGCCTTCTCTTCTCTTTCCACCTGCTCGTCATCGACATTGCAGTGGCGAGCAGGTGTAATTACAACTCCGCCATCCCCATTCACTTATTGTAGATTTCCCTACCACATCTGATGGAGTTTGTTTGAATATATGATAAGTTTTGACTTAAAGGGGTTGTCTCTGGTTAGACAATGCCTTTAAGACATCAGTTGATTTTGCTGGGAAAAGACATGGGCAGCCAGGAATTTTCCCTGCTGCTGCCATGTAGTATTACAAAGCGGCTACCATTAGGAGGAATGTCTGCCCAAGAAATACATGGAAAAAAAAACAAAGGGTCCAGAGTTGAAATGACAAAAAAAAAAACAAAAACAAAAAAAACAGTAGTAGATTTTATTTCATTATTGTCTTTAAATCTTTAAAGGGGTTGTCACGACTAATATAACCAATAGCTAAATAGATTTATCTATATATCTCCTCTGGCTGGACATAGAGTCCATTATCTAGATGACCATTGTCCCGCCCTTTTTGTACGCCCAGCTTGCACTCGTTTCCCCTGATGAGCACCGTTGGTTGTGAAACATGCATGTAGGGAATTAGCAGGACAGGGCTGTATAGGGCTTGCTTATTCAGGGCAAAGTTCCAGACGGGGTCACCCTTGTCAGGGCAGGTGGTCTGTGGCTAGGCTATGAGGGCCAGAGTTAGCACGCCCGATAGGGCATTATCAGGGTCAGCTGTCTGCCCCCACCCCCAATGTAATTTAAAAATTTAGCATAGCCACAGAGTTATTCAATAAATTATATCTGTATAGCGCCACCTGCTGTTTGTTCTTTTCCTTATTTCTTTGTCCAACTCACTGAGAAGGCCGCACATGCTCAGTTTCATCCTTCAACTGCCTCCTGAGCTGTGATAGGGAGAGAGCTGCAGCAGAAAGGACACTCCCCTTGATCTGCTAGCTTGATATAAAAAGGGGGAGATCACTGGATCCATGTGAGGTACAGGGCTGGTTCTAGCTTTGTTAGATTTTTATCTTTAGTATTAATCATGGGCGAACATCTGGTTGCAACAAAAAAAAATAAAAAAAAATGCAGAAGTTAATCTTAGGAAAAACATCACAAAAAGTGGAGTTAAAAAATTGTAAGGCCATCATTTAACAGGTCCTATAAAGGAAACCCTCATTCTTCAGTTTTTCTATATCGCCTTGTCCATATAGTGTTCTTTGTAATACATAACGTGATATGAGGACAACATTTATGAATCTCTCAGTACTTGGGCTACACCATGTTGCACACTAGTGGTGGACTGGCCATAGACCTTACAGGGAAATCTCCTGGTTGGCTGATGTCCAATGTCCATAGACAACTGGAGGAGGAGGACAGAAGATGTCAGCTTTTGATGGCCACTTACAGAGGGACAGCTCTTGGGGCAGTATGTTGTGCTGCACTGTGATATATGGTTCTGCTGGGACGGCATTTTGCACTATAGTATTGCTGACCCTGCCCACTTCAGTTGCCCCACCTTCTATCAATTTGGACCCTACAACATGGGGCCACGTAAAGTTCCCAGTCTTGCCCTGAGTGGTAATAGTAATAAAACCGCAACTTCAATATTTCCTTGAATAAAGTGACAAGTGCCCACGATCAGATGTCTTGTGATCCTTGAAAGATCATTCGCCAAGTAACTGTAAAGGGGTTTCAAAGGACTTTTATACGGATGACTTAGGCTAGGGCTACACGGCGACAGTTGTCGCGCGACACCCGTCGCAGCCAGGATCCTTGAGTAGCGGAGATCCCATAGAGATGAATGGGATCACCGCGGCAGTCGCAAGAAATCCAACCTTTTTGGGTTTCTTGTGACTGCTGCGGCAATCCCATTTATCGCTATGGGATCCCCGCTACTCAGGGATCCTGTCGCCGTGTATCCCTAGCCTTTTCCTTATAGGACGGTCGGGGATCTGACTCCCAGCACCCCCACTAATCAGCTGATTGCAGAGCACAGCATGGCCAGGCACAGCTCTGCACATTGCACAGTGGCCGCTCCTGGTTACAGCTGCACTGCTTCCATTCACTTGCAGTATTAATGCATGGCCACCGCACAGTGTACAGAGCAGCCGATCAGACCCCCCATCATCTGATATTGATGACCCTTAAGTCTTGAAACACTCCTTTAAAGTCACTGTGCAGTAATGGCATTGCAATCATGATACAGGGTTTCAAAGAAGACAATACCGTGTCATGCTCCACCTTCTCAGGCCCGGCAGAAGGCATAAAACAACGGCATGTGGTCCAGCAGGTGGATAACTAAAGGGTAGCCAGTTTTTTGCACGGGTGCAAAACGCATTAATACTTCACAACCTTTTGTGTGTTCTCGTAGATCTACAGAAGCACTAGTAATAGAGTGCATAAGGCATATGTGCTGCCGAGGACGGCTCCAGAGTAGGAATGGACCTGCTTCTTCCCCGACCTCCTTGTAGACTTGTCTTCATCTGTCCCTTCTTCTTTTAGTGCTCTTGTTCTGTATGGATCATCTGCAAACATCTATGTCTGAAGAGACCACTGCTGCCCCCGCACACCATGGCCGCAGTCCAGCAGATTACAGGCTCGCTTGCAGAGCGGCATATGGTATACACCAAATCCCTTCTATCTTGTTAAAGGATGTACCTGTATAACAGGCATGTGACCGGGAGCTGCTCACATCCCACAGATCTTGCCCTGGTGGCCTATTTCTTAAAGCACGGACACTTATCCTCCCTGTGGCCCCTGATAACTTCACGCCAACATGCACTGGCTTAAAATAATATATTACATCAGATTGTGTATAAAGGGCAGCCCTTCCTTCGGCGACATCTATAAGGGGTCATATGCAACCCTGAAGGTGGGTGAGCTGCAACGGCAGACACAGCACAAAGACAGAAGCGGAGCCATTTTTTGGGTCCGTTTATGATCATTTAGAGGTTGCTAGAAAATGGGGATTAAGAATATTATAAGACTTTGTACTTAAAGGGGTATTCCCATCACAGAAGCGGGGAGCGCTGTGGCTGGAGGACCCCGGATTTCCCATTCATTTCTATGGAGCCGACAGATATAGCCGAGCAGGCCCTCGGCTATTTTCGGCGGCCCACAGAAATGAACGGAGGGCGGCTGTGCATGCGCAGTGCGCCCTCCGTTCATTTCCCCGCTCCGTTCTCGATATAGGTGTGGGTCCCAGCGGTGGGATCCGCAACTATCAGAGAATCCTAGCGATATGCCCCCATTGTCTATGATGGGACAAACCCTTTAGATAGTACATGGGGGAGGGGGTCCATGTTCCAAGACCCATGCTAAGGCCGCGCTCACATCTCCTGCATGCCTGATCCAGCGGGCTGGATGCAGTGGTAAAGTCGCCAGATCACTGCCGGATCCCTTTATAGTTAATAGGAACCCGGCAGTGATCTGTAGAATCCGGAAATGCCAGATCTAGTGAACTCCAGCAGACTGCTTTCTGCCGGAAACATTCCCCGGAGACGTGAATGTGGCCAAAACCCAAGAAACGGGCATCATCAAAAGACATCACCAAAGCATTAGCTTCTGATTACAGTCACTCAGGTTCTACCAAGTGTCTGCAGGCCCACGGTCAGCTCAGGGTCAAGGTGACTGGTGCGGGATCCCGGTTTTTGCAACATCCTGATATATCTCAGCTCGTCAGAATATGCAAAACGCTCCGGGAGGGGAGGCCGAGATGAGCAGAGATTACAGAAGGATCAGTTTAACAAGATGCAGAGGATCAGCAGAGAGTTTATCTCAGGTGATCAGTATATAGGCCGGGTTCTCCCCCTGATTTGGTTCTGTAACCGCGACAAGATTCCTCAGAACCTGACCCAGATGAAGACGAAAGATGCCAAGGCGTTCATGTGTTCTAATAAAATATTTAATTATAAAAATCGATCACTGCAGCTATTACCTGGAAGTAATAAATACGGTGGCAGTAAGGCTGTATGGCTGTCCTTCAGCGAAGGTGTAAAACAAGTCCGTGTGTCCAAGAACAAAACCCTGTGAGTTCTGGTGCGCTAACTGCAAGATGGCTGAACCGTGGATTCCAACTGATAAAAGGGGTCGCGGCTCCCCAAACGAGCCTAACAGTCAACTGGACTTCATAGGGATTTCCTCCCCAGTCTCTTAAAGACACTGATGTTTCCAGCGTTGTCCATCTGAGCACTGCTGTTGTCGCTGGAGCTGGTCACACTGGCGTTCCCTACAGTCCTCTTGATGGTGAACGACGGCTTAAACGCCACTACTGGCGGCTTACTGCTGCTGACTTTGCTGTCCTGAGCGACGACCTGCTGCTTCCCCAGACGCTGTGCCAAAGCAGCCGATGGCTTTTTCCTTTTCCTTTCCTCCTCTACGTTCATCCGTGGGGCCGTGCCCAACCTTTGCGCCAGGCTCACCTTTGATGTGGTTAACTTAGCAGGAGCGCTGGCGGGAGGTTTGAGAGCGAGTCTCTTGATGGTGGTGATTCGCGGCTTCTGCTCTGAACTTGTGGCTTTGGCCTTGATGGTGATCCCAGGGGTTAACTTCTCTCTGGGGGCTGAAAGGCTCATTCTTTTAAGAACCCCCACATACTGCAGAACACTGCGGTCGTCATCACTGTCTGGAGATTTTCCTTCTACATGGGCGTCCCCTAATCGACTAAAAACTCCTGTGGGCTGTAAGAGCGGAAAGCTGGAGAGATCAGTATGCAACCGCCATAAACCATTACTGCACTCAGAGGCCGATATGCCCCTTACTCACCTTTGCGCCCGATGTTGTATCCGCTTTACTTTCTGCCCCCAGTCGATCAAAGACGGACGTTCTGATCATACCTGTGTGAATGAATAAAAGAGGGCATACGTTAATTCTAACTCCGTAATTGTGTCACACACTGTATGACCACTCACGCTCCACCGTGGACAATCCCTGCTTGTTAGAAGGGCCCCTAATAATATGTTAATCACACAGTGATGGGACCCCTAGTCATTAGATGTGAGGAAACCTGGCAGTAATGAGTGTTCAGTTTCTCTGCAGTGCCCCCACAGGGGAAATTACGTATTACACAGTTCCTGCTGAAATTAAAGGGTTTGTCTCATCATGGACAATGGGGACATATCGCTAGGATATGCCCCCATTGTCTGATAGGTGCGGGTCCCACCTCTAGGACACGCACCTATATCAAGAACGGAGCCCTGAAAGTAAAAAAGGACGCACTTCTTATGCGCACTCCATTCATTTTCTATGACTCCCCCATAGAAATAAATGGGAGCAGGGCGGGGCATGCGCGATACGCTCCCATTCACTTCTATGGGGAGCTGGCTTAGTGGTGGCCGGACCGGAGTCCTCCAGCCAGCACCTTGCGAAGCTCCATTCTCGATATAGGTGCGGGTCCTACAAGACAATGGGGGCATATCCTAGCGATATGCTTCCCTTGTCTATGATGAGACAACCCCTTTAATGGTAAATGAAAATGGATTTTCTAAACCAGATAACCCCTTTACCCACCCACCTTTTGCTGCTTGTTCCTCCAGGATCTTCCTAGTCCTCGGTGTGGTTCCCTTGGGCATATTAATGACGTACTTTCCCTCCATCTCAGCCGTCACCCTGCGCCGTTTCACTGGAACCTCAGCCCCGGAGTCATCCACTGGTGAAGACAACGCTGTAACATGGGACACAAAGACCGTTACACAGGTAGAAACCAGTCAGTATTAGAAATTAGCAAACGTTAGGATGATCCTGTGTGCCGACCCCCATACTTCGGCCACTTTACTCTAAAAATCCAATCCGTGTACTGTATAGCAGATCGGGGGAGGGAGGGTCTATGGCTGGCGAACAGGCACATCTGCTCATTTCTAGTCCCCATTACTGATATTCTTAATGAGGGGTTGGTCCATCAATAATCAGCAGAGGACTGATCCTTCAGGCCCCTTGTAGTCTTAAAGGGGTATTCCCATCTTAGACAATGGGGGCATATTGCTAGGATATGACCCCATTGTCTGATATGTTCGTCCCACACTTATATCGAGAACGGAGCTGGGAGCGCTGCGTCTGGAGGACTCCGGGTTTTCCAGGGTCCGGCCAGGCGCAGCTCCCCACTGCGCTTGTAGAAATGAACGGGAGAGCACCGCGTATGCCCCCATTGTCCAAGATGGGAATATCCCTTTAACTGAAAAAATCTCAGAGGCTCACATTTTCTTCTCAGGCAGTGATTTACAAACTGTGCCGTTGTGATATTACAACTCCCAGCATGTTCCGCAGCCACAGAATGAGCTTGAGGCAAAACGGGAGTCACCTATGCCAAAACATGTTGCCGATTTTATACAGGTTTATGGAGAGCAACTAAAGCAGTGGTGTCAGGTCTGAATGGGTCATTTGGGGAGGTAAATTTATCAAGCCCTGCACTACAAAAAGGTGCAAATTAAAATGGTTAGAGTATTTACGCCAGATTTATCAACTATAAAGTCGTCTACCCATCTCAACATCTGTGGCATATATCTAGAATGCACCACAAATGTCAGACAGGTGAGCGTCCCACCCTCTGTGACCAGCTCCTCTGTCCAGAACAGGCCCCCCAAAGTAAAGGAGAGCACACAATGCATGCATCCTCTCCATTCTCTGCTGAGACTTCAGAGAAGTGCCCACAGAAGTGAATAGACAGCAAACCGCACAAGCATGGCCGCCTCTCCACTCTCTGCTATGGGACTGCTGCCAGCGGTCAACTATTTTTGGAACTTCCATATCAGTGAGGGGATGGCGGCCACACATGCGTGGCAGCTCTCACTTCACTTCAGTGGCCATGTTCTGGAGATGGGAGGGGGGGGGGGGTCGCAGAGGAGGGATCCAACACCTGTCTGACAAACCGTGAGATGGGAACACCTTTTAAAAAGTCAGAAAAAATTGTCAAAATCTAACTCCACTAAAGGGGTGGTGAAGAAAGTGGTGCAAAATCTCAAGACCGAGGCGTGATGGCTGCGGTTGACCTGCATATCCAGCTAGCAGGCACCCGCTGCTAACGTCCGCGACCAGCTAATGTGCCGATCGCGGACATTTAACCCCTTGGGTGCTGCAGTCAAGCCTGACCGCGGCACCCGAAGGCAGCAAACACCGGAAGCGTACGCTCGGAGGAGCCGGAGCATGCCTGCAGCAGCCCCTGTCGTATCAAACGACAGGAGGCTGCTGCATAGACTTTCCTAAGGAGCCCTTGCCTGTAATAGGGCTCCATAGGAAAGCAGTAAAATCATCACAGACTCCAATGTCAGTGCATTGGAGTCTATGATCTAAGCAATCAAATGATTGCTTCTTATAGTTCCCTATGGGAACTATAAAAAAGAAAAAATAAAGTTTAAAAAATAAAATAAAAAAACGTAAAAGTTCAAATCACCCCCCTTTCATGAAAATAAAAATAAAAGTATTAAAAAAATAAAATAAAAAAAAATACACATCACATCAAATATTTCCCATACGGAAAAAAGCGAAACGGAAAAAAGCATCAAAATGTCGCCATTTTTTGTTGCTTTTTAAAAAAAAAATAAAAAAAAAAATAAATAAATAATCAAAAAGTCACACACACCCCAGAATGGTATCGATAAAAAGTTTAGACCGTCCCGCAAAAAATGAGCCCCCCATACAGCTCCGTACACATAAATACCAAAAAGTTATTGGGGTCAAGAACTGGAAAAAAAATAAAATAAAAAAAATTTCCAACTTTATAATTTTTTTTATCACTATCAAAATGCAAGAAAAACTATACATATTAGGTATCGCCGGATTCGTACTGACCAGTAGAATGAAAGTAACTCGTCAGTTTTAACGCACATCGAACGGCGTAAATAAAAAAAACCCGTAAAACTGTGCGGAATTGCGTTTTTTTTTTTTTTTTGCAACTTCACCCGATTTGGAATTTTTTTCCCGCTTCCCACTACACCATATGCAATATTAAATGGTGGCGTTGGGAAGTACAACTTGTCCCGCAAAAAAACAAGCCCTCATAAGTTATGGCTGTATCAAGGCAGGGAGTGCAAAACGAAAACCGAAAAAACCTCCGGGGAAGAAAGGGTTAAAGATACAGCAAATCTATGAAACGTCAAAATTGAAATTGGTCACAAATTACTGTAATGCAGATTCCTGACAAATTAAAAAAAAAAACAACAACAACTTTATTTAGACTTTCCCCTCATGACAACTCTTCTCCCTTGGAATTCTGAACTAGATGATTTGTGGAGGTTTACTAAGCTACAAGGCACCAAAATTCTGGTCATCACCAGCAAGTGCGGGCGGGACCATTTAATACAGAGATAGATGGAATACCTGCTTGGGATTTCTTCAGAGCCACTTTATTGGACACGGTGACAGAGATCTTGGACGTACCGGTCTCAGGCCTGCGGAGAGGTGGGGACGGGGGAGAATCCCGGCTGAGACTATTGGCAATCATTCTTGTGGCAGCTGAAAGGAAAAAAAAGAATACTATTTGTGAAGGATCACACGCTAAGAGAGTCAAATAAATTGCTCTATAATTTATGAAGCAAAAGATCACTAAGTGAAAGGGATCACTACAACTGAGCTAGTCCTACCAGGCATTGCATCTGGTGTAACAGTGACTTTCCTGGTGACGGACCCCCCTTCACCCTCATCGCTGCCAGGACCGAATTTCCCATTTCAACAAACACAATAAAACCTGAATTATAAAATAAAGTCATACTATAACCTCATACATTTTCTGAAAGCAGACACACCGTAAACTGTGAAAACACCACCCAGGCCTTTACAATGACGGGCGCCTGCACCCAATTTTTGCATTACATATGCCGTGCCTTTTCAGTGGCTACAAGTCTGACTCTATCACCGCCACGTGTAAAGTCTCCTAAAAATAAAAGCTCAGGATTCATATAAAGGCCAGTAATGCCTATGTGCCCGTATCTTCACGTAACCACAAACAGGCCAAAAATCTCAAATCTCAAACAGGTCAGTCAGCGTGCTGACAAATGGTCAGGTTAGGAACAGAGGGTGATTATATGTGCAACCCTCCAAAAAAAAAAAAAAAAAAAAAACTACCACACACTACAGATTTTGGATGGTCAAAAAAGCTGACCGATGGCAGAAATTGAAATGTTCGTCCACTGTGCTGGATTTCTTCAGCTGTCGGGCGCTGCACTTGAAAAGTAGTTCACGCCAAAAGACAAAACGCGCATCCCATCAAAAGGAAGCTCTGACTAGGCCACAGATTATAGAAAAGATCAAGTGTTTTTTTTGCTCAAATTGTCCTTTTTGGCACTGTGAGTCCTCCCGACCCACCATGAATGACTAGTCGTTAAGAATATGGCCGCCTTTAGGCCTCTTTCACATGAGGGAGTTTTCCGCGTGGGTGCGATGCATGACATGAACGCATAGCACCCGCACTGAATCTTGACCCATTCATTTCAATGGGTCTGTGTACAGGAGCGTGCGTCTAAGTGCTGAAAAAGTGGTGTTTACAGGTTGTGATTTTTCTCCTTGATGCCACCTGCAGCATCCCTCTCCCTTTTAGACACACTGAGCCGGGAGGTAAAACTTTTCATGCTGCTCTGACTTACAAGGAGTTCTGTGCCCCAAATACTGGACCTGGGGCCATATGGATACTGAACACAGCAAAATTTAATAGCTAATATTCTGGGCTTTATATCTGTAGAAAGCGTTGAAAGTTTTTGAGTGAAATACGATGTGGGTGGAAGGAGTACTTACGGCTGTTCGCGTTTCTCCTCAGCTCACTCTGCATGCTCGTCTGGCTGGGCGCCTCTGTCAGGGCTTTACATATATCCTAACATAGAGAGAATCACACACTCATTACAATGAGACAGCGCTCACCAGAGAAGTGGAAAAAGTCACTAGCTCAAGTCATACATACAATCCAAAGCAAAAAAAACCCACAAGAAGCCATCCACAGGCCACAAATTATCAAAGGAGAAAAACCACGTGACGTACTTCACCCATTAATGCCATGTAATGCAGAAAACGCTTGAAACATCACACTACTGGTCTAAATACATCACTTTCCCCTCTGATAAATTTGCTGCCCCCCCAGCTTAGGCGGAAGAGGGAGGGGGTCAGCTGCTTTAGGCTACTTTCACACTAGCGGCAGCACGGATCCGGCACCTAAAGGGTGCCGACGGATCCGTACTGCTGCTGATACATGTGTGGAGCCGGAGCAGCGCTCCGGCCCCACACATCTTACCACACACATTGGAACAAGACATACAGACATACATACTCACATACTCCAGGGACGCCGGCAGAACGTCTTCACGCGCCTCCTGCGCGCAGTGATGACGATTCCCCACAGCACCCTCTGCTGGGCGTAGTGGGGAAACGTCATAGCTGCGCGCAGGAGGCGCGTGAAGACATGCTGCCGGCGTCCCTGGAGTATGCGAGTATGTATGTATGTCTGTATGTATCTATCTATCTCTCTCTGTAGCCGGATCCGGAATGACCCCCCATTGCAAATCAATGGAGGACAGATCCGGATTACTGGTGTGTCCACACCAAACAGATCCGTCCCCATTGACTTGCATTGGGGGTCATTCCGGATCAGTCTTGGTGCGGATGCCTGGACCGGAGAGCAAACCACAGCATGCTGCGGTTTGTTCTCCGATCTGAAGACGGAACGGAATGCTTTCAGGAGCATTCCGTTGTCTTCAGTTCAGTTTTGCCCCTATTGACAATGAATGGGGACAAAACTGAAGCGTTTTTTTCCGGTATTGAGCCCCTATGATGGAACTCAATACCGGAATTTAAAAACGCTACTGTGAAAGTAACCTTAGCTGCTCATATCTCTGGATTGATAGCAGCTAGAGACACGGGGCTGGTCTGGTCACCGCCACCAGTAACAAGATTAAGGGAAGGGGGATGTGAAGCTGCCGCTGGCCACCAATTAAAATAGCACTGATGAGGAAGGGGTGGGGGGCCGTTGGCCACCAATTAATATAATTAACACCTTAATACAAACGTACGAGGCCTCAAAGACAGGGATGCCGCCGAACCCCGTCAATTAACCCCCGAGGTGTGGCACCTGAGGGATTAATTGAGGTGAGTTAGCGACATCCCTGTCTTTGAGGCCTCGTACATTTGTATTAAGGTGTTATACTCATTGGTGGCGCAGTGGCCACAGGCCTCCCCCCCACCCTAGGTATTTTCTTTGGTGGCAGCGGGAGCTTCCAATCAGAGCCCCCGCAGTGAAATTGCAGGGCTCCGATCGGTTACCATAGCAGCAGGGCGCTGCTGAAGCCTTCTATGGCTGCCTGCTGTGTGCAAAAAACACAGGACAGCAGGGACAGTATAAAATCCTATTCACCCGGATAGATCTCTAGGTTCTAGCCCCACAAGGGGGCTAATAGTTATTAAGTAAAAAAATACAGACCACCAAAATATTAAAAGTTTAAATCACCCCCTTTCCAAATTTACATATAAAATACATAAATAAAAAAAAACATTAGTTATGGCCAAGCCCGAAAAAGTCCAAACTATTAAAATATAAAAAAATATGGTGAACACCGTAACAGAAAAAAAAAAAAAAAAAAACCAAACATGCGATTCTCCATTTTTTAGTCAACTTGTCCCCCCAAAAAATAGGATAGGACTGTTCTATTATAGGCCGGATATTACAGAAATGCAAAATGCAAGTGGCTTTTTTGGGGTTTTATTTTTCGTTCGCGTGGTATCGAGTATCGCAATACTTTTTTATGGTATCCAAATTGAATCAAAATTTTAGTATTATGACAATCCTAGTGCAGTTAGAAAGTACAACTTGTCCTGAAAAAAAAAAGCCCTCATAAAGCTATGTGAACGGAAAAGTAAAAATGTTATGACTCTGGGAAAGCGGGGAATGAAAAAAGAAAACCCAAAAACAGAAAATCGCCCGGTCCTCTACAAATTAAAGAGGACCTGTTTTTTTTATAGCACCTTATATGTAAATTAGCACTGAGTTGTTAAAGGGAGGCTTATACCTCAAGCTCTCTCTCAAGGTGAAGCCTTCTTTGTGGCTCCACCATCAGGGCGCCAGCTCGGCAGCGTGGTCTTACGCCACATATCGTTACTTACTTTGGCTGTGATGATTGACAGTAACGAGAAGAATGCTTGGGATGCTACAGACACTCTCAGTCCTGACAAGTCAACAGCACACCTCCATATATCGCTCCACGTACCTGTCTGTGGACAATCTTGGCGTGTTTCAGGATGGCGATGACATCTCCCACTGCTGTTATGCCCAGTTCATTGATGATCTCCTTGGTCAGATCCATCAGCATGGACTTCTGGATCCTGGATAAAACACGTTAACAGAAGCTGGTAAGAATTAATACACGAAGGTTTAGTCACTGCACATTACACAGTATACATCCATAGCCTCGGTCACAGAGACCTGCAGCGTGGAGCTCCTTTCCTGTCCTGCACGTCACCCATCAACATCAGGAATGCTGGATGAAGTCTGCGCTCTAGATACCTCACACACAATGCAGAGTCTACGATTTAAATACCTAATGATCGGTACAACTAAGGGGCAAAAGTGCTCTCTAAACCAGTTACATAATTTACCCAGTCTTCATGCAGAAAAAAAAAAATGCAAATAAGAGCCAGAATGGCGCAAAATGCCGTGCTCAGTGGAGGTCTCAGCACCCACAATACAGTTGTCTGGAAGACAAAGGAGAATGTCTCTGTTTGTCCAGCTGAAAAATGAGACGTATGGACATGAATACTATAACCCAAGAATTAAGTGACTGCCTGAGAGCGAATGATCCACCTAGGCTCTGGGATTATTATTTATTTTACACACTTATATAGCGCTGACATATTCCGCAGCGCTTTACAGACATTAGCATCACACTGTCCCCAATGGGGCTCACAATCTAAGTTCCCTATAAGTATGTCGTTGGAGTGTGAGAGGAAACCAGAGTACCTGGAGGAAACCCACAAAAACACGGGGAGAACATACAAACTCTTGGACTTGGATTCTGTCCCCTGCAGCCTTTATTGGTTTATTTTTTTTTAATGCAATTTTTTGCTAATTTTTTGTTGTTTGGGGCTGTGCTGCTCTTAGCACGTATTTCTATCAAACTCCATGCAGATGTCCATGGTCAGAGTCAAACCCAGGCCCCCAGCGCTGCAAGGCACAATGCTGCCAGGTAGGGATGACTGCAATGCCAAGTGAGTCACACCAAAAACACATTTACAGTGCCTTGCGAAAGTATTCACACACACCCCCCCCCCCCATTTTAAATTTTTGGTGAAGAATCAACAACAAGTGGGTCACAATCATTTAAACTTTTTTGTAATAATAAAACTGAAAAGTTGGGCGTGCAAACTTATTCGGCCCATTTACTTTCAGTTCAGAAAACTCCCTCCAGAAGTTGATTGAGGATCTCTGAATGATCCAATGTTGTCCTAAATGACGGATGAAGAGAAATAGAATCCACCTGTGTGTAATCAAGTCTCCGTATAAATGCACCTGCTCTGTGATAGTCTCAGGGTTCTGCATCATGAAGACCAAGGAACACACCAGGCAGGTCCCTGATACTGTTGTGGAGAAGTTTAAAGCCGGATTTGGATACCAAAAGATTTCCCAAGCTTTAAACATCCCAAGGAGCACTGTGCAAGCGTCATATTGAAATGGAAGGAGTATCAGACCACTGCAAATCTACCAAGACCCGGCCGTCCCTCTAAACTTTCATCTCAAACAAGGAGAAGACTGATCAGAGATGCAGCCAAGAGGCCCATGATCACTCTGGATGAACTGCAGAGATCTACAGCTGAGGTGGGAGAGTCTGTCCATAGGACAACAATCAGTCCAACACTTCACAAATCTGCCCTTTATGGAAGAGTGGCAAGAAGAAAGCCATTTCTCAAAGATATCCATAAAAAGTCTGGTTTACAGTTTGCCACAAGCCACCTGGGAGACGCCAAACATGTGGAAGAAGGTGCTCTGGTCAGATGAAACCAAAATCCAACTTTTTGGAAACAATGCAAAACGATATGTTTGGCGTAAAAGCAACACAGCTCATCACCGTGAACACACCATCCCCACTGTCAGACATGGTGGTGGCAGCATCATGGTTTGGGCCTGCTTTTCATCAGCAGGGACAGGGAAGTAGGGTTGTCGCGGGTATCAAAATTTCGATACTGAATTGATACTTTTATACCAGTATCGATTCAGTACCGGAATTTGCTCTTTTTCGATACTAAAATAAAAAATTTTCTTACCTGTCCTGCGCCGTGGCTCCGGCGCTCCTCTTCTTCTCCGGGCCCGCGCTGCACTGTCCTGACCGCGTACAGCGCCGGGAAGAGAAGAAGAGGACCGCCGGACTCGGAGCGGAGCCGCGGCGCAGGACAGGTAAGAGTTTTTTTTATTTTATTTTGATGGGGGCAGAGTGGGCTGATGTTAGGTCTGACGGGGGCACGGTGGGCTGATCTGATGTGAGGTCTGATGGGGGCACGGTGGGCTGATGTGAGGTCTGATGGGGCACACAGATTTTTTTTAATTTTTTCGGCGTGGTATCGAATGGTATCGAGTATCGAATACTTTTTCTTGGTATCGAAATCGAATCAAAATTTTGTCATCGTGACAACTCTACAGGGAAGATGGTTAAAATTGATGGGAAGATGGATGGAGCCAAATACAGGACCATTCTGGATGAAAACCTGTTGGAGTCTGCAAAAGACCTGAGACTAGGACGGAGATTTATCTTCCAACAAGACAATGATCCCAAACATAAAGCAAAATCTACAATGGAATGGTTCAAAAATAAAGGTATCCAGGTCTTAGAATGGCCAAGTCACAGTCCAGACATGAATCCAATTGAGAATATGTGGAAAGAGCTGAAAACTGCTGTTCACAAACGCTCTCCATCCAACCTCAAAGAGCTCCAGCTGTTTTGCACTGTTTTGCAAGGAAGAATGGGCAAGAATTTCAGTCTCTAGATGTGCAAAACTGATAGAGACATCCCCCAAGAGACCGCAGCTGTAATCGCAGCAAAAGGTGGCGCAACAAAGTATTAATGCAAGGGGGCCGAATAATTTTGCACGCCCCACTTTTCAGTTTTATTATTCCAAAAAAAGTTTAAATGATCCAATAAATTTCGTTCCACTTCACAATTGTGACCCACTTGTTGTTGATTCTTCACCAAAAATGTAAAATGTTATATCTTTTTTGTTTGAAGCCTGAAATGTGGCAAAAAGTTGAAAAGTTCCAGGGGGGCGAATACTTTCGCAAGGCACTGTAGATGTCATGTAACCATCACACTGCAGTGGACACCAATGGTAAAGGTTGCATAGTGCCACATGTCCCATATGTTTTCTTATGGTCACAACATCTGCATAACTTAGGATGACGGCCTCAATGCACCCGTGCTCACTGAGGGTCAGTACATTATGTATCCAGCATGTTGACCACATGCAGACTGGACTGACACTTGCACCTATAAGCTCTATAGCAGGGATTAGCAACCCTGGGCACTCCAGCTGCTGTGAAACTACAACTCCCAGCATGCAAACTTACTCGGCTCTTTTTGTAATGCCCACAGAAGTGAAAGGAGGATTCTGGGAATTGTAGTTTCAGAACATCTGGAGCGCCGGACGTTGCTGATCCCTGCTCTATAGAGAGGCTCTAATGCAGAGGATTCCAGCGATTTCCCAGAATATATAGACGATGGGCCTCATGCAGTAACATAACACAAGCACACAATAGGAGATCTGCGGGAGCAGCTGCCGTCCCCTGCCCCATGCCGGGTGGTGTTTGCTTTATGCCGGCAGCCCTCGCCCCCTCACCTGTTGTCCACAAATGTCACAGCGTAGTTGACAGCTGGCCCGGCAGGGATCCCGGCTTCTTTGAAGAAGTTGATCCACTCAGATGTGGCTGAAAAGAGAAAGGATGACTCTGAATGTAACCAAAACCAGCGCAGGGGACTAAACGTAATGAAATCGTAAAGTACGCAAAAACATCTTACCCAATGTTACAGACACCATGGTGGGAGCCGGAGAGATGACCGACAGCTGCAAGGGAATCACACAAGATTATTCTCTACCGGGGACCGCGCATCTCGGAATCAAAATGAGTTCAGTCACTTCCTATGTGTCCAGAACGGAGAGGACGCGGGCGGTGGGGCGAGGGGGCTCCCCTCCTGACACACTCACTGGGAAGCAGCTGGGAGCCACAAATAGCTCCTGACTAAACACAAGGCCTGCGCTCTATTTATGGCCAGGACTGTCCGGGGCCGTCACAGAAGACCGAGGCAGCCTTATACACAATGCGGAGGACATTACATTTATCTACCTTACATAAATATTAGATATAAGGCGCGGATCTCAAATTTCATAGCCTGTAACCAGACGCCCAGGAACATGGAGCAGGGCGACAACCTCCTCCCAAGAGAAGTGCATTAGTGTGAGCCCACAGCAAACAATCAGATCCCAGCTGTCATGTCTCAGAGTCCCCTTTGCTAATTAGCAACCAGTTTTTGTTTTTTCACTATGGCCCTCCAGCCAGAAACATCACCTCTACCCACTGGATACATGATAGCTGTTAGATCAGGGGCCCGACCGTGTTGAAAAGGGGTCTACATGGAGAGGTGATCAAGCATGTGATCTGTATGGGAGGTACGGACACGGCCAAGACAGGGGACAGATGCATCAGGCAGGAGTACCCCTTCAACCCCCTAACTGTTTTGCCAGAGTCCAGCTCCAGCAGTGGGAAACGTAGCTACCTGGAGGGGGAAGGGCTGCTTTAGATACTGCTACCTCCTGAATGGTAGCAGCTAGAAACATGCAACTGATAACAGGCTGAATTGGATGGACAGGTGTCTTTTTTTCAGCCTTCTAGACTATGTTACTATAATCTTGTTTGAAAGCAGACATTCCAAGCTTTCAGACAATACCAAAAATAACAGCAATATGTTCAGGACAGAGAAAGATATCACTGATAGTAATCGGGATGCTGTGAATGCAGCTGAAAGTAAAAACAGGTTTTACTTGCGATTATTCCCGACTACATTTCTAACTGTGATTTCTCCTCTGTTGCTTGGACTAGACCTGTAATTGGTCTTGTATGAAAGCCTGGACTGTCAGCTTTCATACAAGACCAGTTGCATGTTTCTAGCTGCTACCATTGAGCAGATATCACCATCTAAACCAGCCCTCCCCCTCCAGTTAGCTACTTTGGACTCGGTTAATACAAGAAGAAAGCATTGTATGGACACTTCCCGCCATGCTGGAATTTTTTCCTCAGCTCACCATACGGCATCAGATGTTTTCTCTCCTACAGATTTACTACAAATCATACGCTGGGTACCATGGTTGCATCTATGGGCGTTCAGCAGTGCTCCCCAACTAGTCGCCCTCTTGTCTGCAGCCACAGATACCAATATGCATCAGGTACAAAAACATCTGCAACTGTAACGGTAGAAGGCTATCTGTAATAGCCTTCTACCTTTAAATACTAAACCTGGCCATACACATAACTGTCAGCCGAACCCACCCGTTTCTGTGGAACCAGATCAACATCTCGGATTTGCAACGCAAAGGGTTAAATCTTCACAGAAAATCTGTACCAACAGCGGACTTGCTACGGATTTCAAAAAATCTGCACCATCATCCATTTAGCTGGTTCTGAATTATGCTGAGGATTTTCTGTGTGAAGATGGCCTTATGGCTGTGGCCAAATCTGTTAACCCTGCAGTCTGGTGCAGAATTAAAGGGGTTGTCCATAGTCGTGCCAAATCCTCCAGGGAGAGGCGTCCCTTGCCCTATAGCAGGGGGTTATAAGCTGAGAGCTATTCCGCCAGTGATGCTCACTGCCAGCCATGACAAAGTCATGTCACATCAGCTGCCAGCTAAGAGATGGACACCTGGATTTACAATGTTAATGTATACATTACGATGACACAACAGCCCACACCTGCCATCTCTATCTCCACAGCAGATACAACCATAACTCTCACCTCTGCCCTCTCCACAGCCGCCTCCTCTGCCCCTCTCCCCGTCCCGGGACCTTCTTCCTGTGTGCACGCGCCCGGATTCTACGTCATCCATACTCCCAGCCAACCAGTCGGCGCTCTCCTCACACGGGACACGCTGATTGGTACAGGTGGACACGTGACCGCCCATTTTAGCCCAACTGTTTGTTGGGAATAGTAGTTCTCGTCTCTGTTTTGTGTGAGGCGCTGTTTGCGTGCTGACGTCACGCACGACGTGGGGAATTCCTGGTAAAGGCGGGCTGAAAACAAGTTCCGGCGCCATTTTTTTTTTTTTTTTTTTTTTTTTTTTTTTTTTTTTTTTTTTTTAAACCTTGTACAGTGTATGGTGGAGGTGTGCTATTTGCATGACTCTACACTCTGGAGCACCTACTTGTATGGGTATGCATGTTGGGAGTTGTAGTTGACAAGTTAATATTTTATGGCCATTTATTGTGGTAATGTGATCACATATATATATATATATATATATATATATATATATATATATCACATACTATAGTGTCACTGGGTTGTGTATCGGCCCAAAAAAATCTAAGAATTTTATTTAATTTTTTTTTGCATGTGATTTTTTGCAATTACAGTTGCATGCAGTATGGTAGCATTGTGCCTTGATGATTTTTATTTTTTGCTCCACCTTCTTTACTGATATAGCGCCAATGTACACCGCATCATCTTAAAACACGAATAGGGTACGTGTAAAGAGAAAATCGGACAGTAACAAATCAAAACCTCAGACCGTAGGGGAGTGGCTGACAAGTTTTGGAAGTGGGCAGGCGCGAGAAGACTGCCTAAAAAGTGGCGCACTTTGCAGCATCTAGGGCAGGGATCAGCAACCTTTGGCACTCCATCTGCTGTGAAACTATAACTCCCAGTATGCAAACTTACTCGGGTGTTCTAACTCCCACGGAAGTGACAGGAGGATTCTGGGAGTTGTAGTTTCACAATAGCTGGAGGTTGCTGATCTAGGGTTTCTGCATCAAGGGGCGGGGCCTAAGTTGCTCCATTTTACTGGCGTAAAATTCAGTCTCTGAGTAAGCCTAGCAATAGTCTGTATAGAGTCAGAGAAAAGAGCCGGTCCCTGCACCACACGTATCACTTAGCCGGAGGCTCTATGATAGATCTGGTGCAGGTCTACACCGGCGGTCTTATCCTACACCATCTATAGGATCAGTAACTCTGAGTTAGATTAAGGGGCATGATAGACCACCCTAAAGAGATAAAACTATAAAAGTACGGGTGTTGCGGGTTAACCTGATTGTCCCAGTTAGTCCATTCCAGGGAACTGGTGCAGCTCAGGAGAAGTCTTGAAAGGTTTGGACGATAGTCATGTCCTTGGCGGACTGGAGAGGATAGTAGATATATTTTGGGGATGGGGAGGGCACAGCCTTGTGGAGAGCTCTGTGGGTGAGAGGAAGAAGTATAAATTGAATTCCATATTGTATGGGCAATGACTGGCACGGGGTGGAGGCAGCAGAGTAGCGGTAGGACAGACTGGGTGCCATTGCATTTATTGCACCTGTGGGCAGGGGTGTAACAAAAGGGGGTGCTGAGGATGGAGTTGTACCCAACCTTGGAGATTAAGTGCGCACTATGGCCTGACACTGTGTGACGTCAGGTCCCAGTGCAACACACGAAGAAGAAGACAGAAGATCTCTGGAGTGTCGGCAGTGCCCCTACAGGAGAGGGAAGTATTAGACTGGGGACTTATGGCTGGGAGGGGGAGATGGTGGCACTGGGGGGGTTAGATGACACATCTGATGCGTTTTTATAAAGAAAAATGTTCTTTTAATTAGTTTTTTCTTATTAGAGTACGCGATTAATCGTTGGATAAATTGATAGATTACTTGATTACTAAAATAATCGATAGATGCAGCCATAAGGCTCCTTTCACACGAGCGTCACGGATTCAGTCCGGATGCGTTCAGGGCGCGTTCCGGAACATTCGCACCAATCGCCACGCAATCGTTTGTTCCCGCGCGGGTGCAATGCGTATGGATGCATTTCGCACGCGCGTGATAAAAAACTGAATGTTTACAAACAACATCTCTTAGCAACCATCAGTGAATCACTTGTGTGCGGATGCAATGCGAATTTCACGCAGACCCATACACTTCAATGAAGCCAGGGCTGCATGAAAAACGCAGAATATAGAACATGCTGCGATTTTCCCTCAACGGCGAGCTGATGCGTGAAAAAATTTGCCCATGTGAAAAGACCCATTGAAATGAATGGGTCAGGATTCAGTGGGGGGTGCAATGCGTTCGCTTCACGCATTGCACCCCCGCAGAAATCTCGCCCGTGTGAAAGGGGCCTAAGTGTCAGTAAGCAGCCATATCTATGGTAAAGTATAATATACCTAGCGGTAAAGTGAAGCAATAAATGATATAAGGTTAACTTAAAAGCCAAATGTCACCAACATTTGAAATAAATACGGAGGTTAATACAATAAACACATACCTGGAATACGGCGCAGTCAGGAAAGAGACCACCTCGGCACGCGTTTCACCTGCTGGCTTTATCAGGCGAAGGTAAAACGCACGTTGAGGTACAGTATGGGCACGGCCGACACCCTAACGCTGATGTGAGAGGACTTAGGCCCCTTTCACACGAGCGTGTCCGGATGCGTTCAGGAAAATCCGCACGCATCCGCACCAATCTGCACGCAATCGCAGTCAGTTTTGACTGCGATTGCGTACGTTCGCTCAGTTTTTTCCGCGCGGGTGCGAAGCGTTTCAATGCGTTTTTCACGCGCGTGAAAAAAAACTGAATGTTTACAAACAACATCTCTTAGCAACCATCAGTGAATCACGCAGCCCCATTCACTTCAATGGGGCCAGGGCTGCGTGAAAAACGCAGAATATAGAACATGCTGCGATTTTCACGCAACGGCGAACTGCTGTGTGAAAAACATCGCTCATGTGAAAAGCCCCATTGAAATGAATGGGTCAAGATTCAGTGCGGGTGCAATGCGTTCGCATCACGCATTGCACCCGCGCGGAAACATCGCCCGTGTGAAAGGGGCCTTAGGCTACCTGCACACAAATGAAATCCACACAGAAGAACCGCCACGGAGAACTGACATGCTACAGATTTAAAAATCCACACGGGAGCTCCATGTCCACTGAACGAAAAAGCAAAGTGTACGTGAGATTTGTGAAATCTCATAGGCCTTGCTGGTGCTGTATTAGGGTCCACGCACGAGGCCATAGCTTTGGTCCACAGCTGATTTACGTCTTTTGCAGATCAACTGCAAACCTATTCATTTCAGTGCGGCTGCAAAAGTGCATTCTGCAAAAAATAATAGAACATGTCCTATCCTTGTCCATTTTGCGGACAAGGATAGGACATTTCTGCAGGAGTTAAAAAAAAAATCGCTGGGATCTGTGTTTTTTGCAGATCTGCGATTTGTGGACGGCAAAGCACCTACAGCTGTGTGCATGAGGCATTACGCTTCCATTTTTCTGCACGAGAAGCCATGCATAATTCACAATGTGTGCAGTCAGCTTTAGGGTCCATTGACACGTCTTGATTTTTTTATCTGCATCCGTTTCCGCAATTTCGGTCAATTTTGCGGATAGGATGCGGATCCATTCATTTCAATGGGTCCTGAAAAAATGCGGACAGTACACCGTGTGCTGTCCACATCCGTGTGTCCGTTGCGACTGTCCGCATAAAGAAATCCTCTTGTCCTATTTCTATCCTGATTTTGCGGTCCGTAGCACAATGAAAGTCTATGGATCTGCAAGAAATGCGGATGACTTACGGAAAGGCATCTGCATGTCATCCGCTCCGTTCTAGGAGGGTAGAAAAAAAAATTGGATTCCTCCTTTCATTTTTTGCGGAAAAACGGAACGGATGTGCTTGAAAAAATGAGTTTGTGGAACAACGGATCCGCAAAAAACTGACCGTTATCCAGGATGTGCACAAATACGGACATGTGAATGAAGCCTTATCCAAGAGTATAAAATGCTGACCCATATGCCCAGACCCCTCACATTGAATCTACTTACCTGGCTCCCCGCGCCGCTCCTGGTTCCTGCACCGACCGCCACAGCTTCTCCCTGTGCGCAGATGAAAATATCCGGTGTCTGGGGAGCAGCCAATGGGGGACGGGGACGAGCCTCCCTAACATCGCGGGTGACGCTAGGGAGGCTTGTCCCCGCCTGCTATTGGCTGCTCCCCTGACGCCGGATGTTTTCATCCTCGCACGGGGAGAAGCAGCAGTGGTGGTGCGGGGACCAGGTAAGTATATTCAGTGTGGTGGGCCTGGCATGTGGGGGGCATTTTATAATCTTGGATAAAGCCTCATTCACACGTCAGTGTTTCGTGTTTTCCTCGGACAGCACACGTCCCCATTCACTTTAATGTGTGTATTCAGACATCAGTGTTTCATCACAGTTACGTTTTTTTAGCACGGATGCATGTCCTATCTTGATCTGTGTTCCCGGATCCCTCACACCCATTATAGTCAATGAGTCCATGAAAACCACCTTCACGGACAGCTTCACGGATGCCTCACTGACTACCTGCTCGCGGATTTAGTTAAGGTAGTTCATCAGGATTTACCGCTATGTGGATTCAGCATCACTGTTGTGGCTCCTATGTAAACGGAAGCCATGATGCTAGTGTGAACAAAGCCTAAAATGAGGGTCTGACTGCCCTGGTTCACACATAACAGATTCAAACAGAAGTCCTGCTGATGAACGGACGTTCTTGAGTCACACAGAGACGTCTTCTTGTTTCCTGCACCTCGCTACGCATGACACTGGCCTGGAATAACCACACCTACATCAGGAAGCCCAGCTTCTCACAGCCCCTCCTGGAAAACACTGAAATCCTGCCCCTTTGTGTATGCCGGGCCTGCCTGGGCAGCTGCTGTGTATTCCACAGATGACCGTGGATGAGGACGCTGCCAGGTGACCACCAGGTAGGTGTCTAGTGGTAAGTCCTGTGACAAGACTGTCCAGCTGCGGGGGTCGTCTCCTCTCTGCTGCTCTGCAGTTTCCTGAAACTCTTGAAAGTTTGGAGAAACTTTTCTGGATCCAGTGTCAGTATAAGGGGGCAGCCCCTGTGCACGTCTCCATGGTGTTACTGGTAAGGTCCCAGCTGTTATTGATTTCTAATTACAGTCCTTCTGGTTTCACTGGTTACCGTACTTTCTAAACCACAGCCCTGCTTGTTTACGGTCTCCATCTGCGTTCTGTGTCAGATGTAAAGATCAGAAACGACAGCACTGTGAAGGATCAGACTTTACACAGGGCAGTGAACGTACAAGAGGACAAAGGGTGAAAAGACAAAGAGCCCTGAGCCCTGCCTAGAAGAGCTTACCGGCTGCGGTATAGTACGTGTTCATCATACTTTACTACTCTTTGTGCAGTTTGGTTGCTACAGTACTTACATTACATAGTAGTGAATTGAGGGTTTTTTTTGTATGTTTTTTTAATTTAATTTTTACATTCCCATAAACGGCACAGTTTTTAGGGTATGTGGCAATTTGTTTTTGACACCATGATAGTTTTGTTGACTTCAGTGGATAGAAGTTGGACATGTAAGACACACAAACCCATAAGTCCTAAAGGGTCTGCTCCTTGAATAGGTCTAAAATATAACACAGTGGGAGTCATTTATTACAGTGTTTTGCTCCTGTTTCAGTCTTTTATTTTAGACTAATTTTTTTTAGGGCTCTTTCACGCGACCGTATACCCTCCGAGACATACAGTCTGTGAGCGGGCCGTATGTCCCGGAGCGGCATCGATCGTGCGCACGGGAGCGCGTAGCATCATTGATTACAATGATGCTGTGTACGCCGGGCCGCCCGCGGGACTATTGTCCCGCACTCCTCAAATCATATGAGTGCGGGACAATAGTCCCGCGGGCGGCCCGACGTGGACAGCATCATTGTAATCTATGAAGCTGTTCCCTCCCATGCGCACGATCAATGCCGCTCCGGGACATATGGCCCGCTCACGGACTGTATGTCTCGGAGGGCATACGGTCGTGTGAAAGGGGCCTTAGATGCATTTACTAATGAAAGTGCACCAGTTTTGGAGATATTTATACAAATTTGGATTACTTCTTGTGATGGTTTTTTTTTGCGAATTTTTTGGCCTATTTATGTAGGTATGCCTTTTTTATGCAGGAATTGGGAACAAAAACATTCTAATTTTTACTCCACTCTAGGGGTGGAGTAGTTTTGTTTGTCTGCTTTGTGTTGAGCCGTGTGACAATTTTGTTAAAATAGTCGCATCTTCTGGTAGACATACGCCTTTTCACAAACAGATGTATATGGCCTCAACTTTTTTTATATCTAATATGCGACCTCTTAATCTAATATATGCCCCCATTCCACGGCTCTTTTGCACCAAATTCGTAAGTAGGGATGAGCCAACTTGTGGTTTTCAAGTTCGGCGTACAAGGTTCGGGTTATCTAAGAACTCCGTTATCGATTCTGCTACCACGGACCATAACGGTCCGCGGTAGTGGAATCCATAATGGGATTCTTAGATAACCCGAACCTTGTACGCCGAACTTGAAAACCACAAGTTCTCTCAGCGCTATTCGTGAGCCGAGCCTAACTGCACACGATCCACCTGCACCCTGATAAATACAGGCGTTTCGCCTAATTCATCACCTGCTGTGCTACTCTTTATAAATATATACGAGATACTGACAGGGTAGTCCACTATGTCGGTCTAATCGCACTCTAAAAAACAGGCGAGCAAGATAAACTTTGTTGAAAAGGGGGCGGAGCCTGGTGAATGGGTGTGGATTGTCAAGGGGTGCAGTCTAAGAGGCAATGTTTTGTGCCACTATTATGGCATAAAATTCTGTCTCAAAGAAAGCCACCTACCATCCAGTAGTTGTTACTAGAAAGGTGTCCGTCCCTGCACCACGCGGAACCCCTGTGATAGATCCGGTGCAGGTCTACACTGCCGGTCTAAGTTTACACAATCTATAGGATTAGTAAATCTGGGCCATTGGAGCACATAGAGTAAAATAGTCGCAAGTCCACTTTTTCTTTTCTTTTTCTTTTTTTACCAACCGCGTGACAACCGTGTTTTACGTTGTGTCTGCCCAGTTGGGTGTGTTGGGGGCTGTGCTGGGGCCAGGACTCCAGCCCTGGAAACATGCGTACATGTTAATAAAAACTATGCCAGCCAGGAGCTGGCGTACTTTTTACAAGACTGCCACAGATGCACCTAATTTGCACAGCTGCCCTCCATTCATTTCTATGGGCCGGTGAAAATAGCCGAGTGCTGGGGAGCTGCGCCTCGTGGTGGCCGGACCCCGGGAAACCCGGGGTCCTCCAGGCACAGCACTCCCTGCTCCGTTCTCGATATAGGTGTGGGTCCCAGCGGTGGGACCCGCACCTATAAGACAATGGGGGCATATCCTAGCGATATGCCCCTATTTTCTAAGATGGGAATACCCCTTTACCGAAACATAAAACGGGAATTGAGCGTAAATACTCTCTGCTCTCCATGTCATATGCTGTTGAAGGCGGTCTGCTCTGTGTTATCAGCTGTTTTAGGGCAGGTGACTGTAGTGTTTGTCATATTCTCTACTTTCCCTCACATATCTCCAGAGGTATGTACACACATTCTTAATCTATCAGAAGTGGGTTTAAGCAGTGTGCACAGGTCTGTGAGTCTAAAGACTCGTGCACGACAGTATGTATTTTGCAGTCCGCATGTGACATCTGTGACATCCGTATTGCTTTGTTTGTTTTTTTAAATCCTAGCGATATGCCCCCATTGTCTATGATGGGAAAACTCTTTTAAAGGGAACCTGTCATCACCTTTATGCTGCCCATACTAACAGCAGAATAAAGTAGAGACAGGTGAGATGATTTCAGCGCTCTGTCATTTATAAGTTAAAAGTAAGTGGTTGCCAAGAACCAACATCACAAACATTGCAGATTAGGCCTGGAAAAGAGTCAAATCTTCATGAGAAGAGTCCTGGTTATTCATGAATTCCTGCTTTCCTTGCCCACCTGATGATGACTGACAGTCTTCTACCTAGTTTTCTCCCTTTCTCTCTAGGAGAGAACTGCCAATCATCAGCAGACGGGGGGAGAGCAGGAGATTAAGAATAACCATGACTCTTCTCAGGTAGATATGACTTTTCAAGGCCTGGGATGCAATGTTTGTGATGTTGGTTCTCAGCAACCACTTATTTTTAGCTCAAGAGAGACACACCGCTGAAATCAGCATTTATGTCACTATTTTATGCTGCCCTCAGTACAGTCAGCATAAAGAAGATATACAGGACTGTGTGCCACCATACAGCTTCTGTTCCCTGTGGGTATAGCCGCACGGGGCAAAATTTCCACTGCGCATCTGTTGCAGATTTTGCTACAGATTTCACCCTATACATTGCATTAAATCCACACGACGGGTCAATTTACGAAGCAGATTTTTATTTTTTTTTTCCACAGATTTCTTAAAAATGTTTCATTCTTGCAAACTTATTTCAACCCTTTTAAATCTACCTATATATGGTTCCTTTTAAAATATATATTTTTCTCAAAAAAAAAAAAGAAGCAGCCCAAAACACACTCTCGTATGAATAGTAGTTATTCTATTTGGAGTTTTGTTTTGTTCTTTTTTTGCGGATACTTGACTTGTCTACCATATTGTAAGGCTATGTTCACACTTTGCGGTCATATATTTTCAAGGCTTCACACAAAGTGTGAATAGAGTTTAAGGAGATTCCAGAAATTTACAGGCTGGACTCTCATGGATATTGACTGACAACCTGATAGATTCGTTCACGCCACTTCTGTATATTGTCATCACGTCAGGGAACTACCCATCATCCGTTATCTGGAACGACTGTTCCTGCAAATGCTCATTCCCAATAATTTGGCCATCTAAGTGTTGCCATCACCCGATGAACAAGCGATCCCTCGTCCCCATACTGTGGAGGAGATGACTACATGTAAATGCAGAGGTCTCCTTCACTGAATGAGCTGCTGACTGTCTGGAAGGAACGTTTCATCAGTCGCTCCCTCGGCCTGTATAAACCCCCCTTAAGGTGTCAGCAATCCTTGTATTCTCCTGACAAACAGTGTGATTTCCAGTTATTATTTTTCTGATCTTTGCATGCATCGGATTTAATACATGGCCATAAGTACATAGTCCTTCACTAAACTTCTGTGGGTACACTGGGTACCAGCGTTTCTCGTTTATAGGTGGGCGAGTTGCTCTGTGTATTTAAATTTGATTTATGTAGGATGTTAAAGGGGTTCTGCAGTTTTTTTAAAATTATATGATCTATCCTTTGGATAGATCATCAGCATCTGATCGGCGGTGGTCCGACACCCGGGACCCCCATCGATCAGCTGTTTGAGAAGGCAGCCACGTTCCAGGAGCACAGCGGCCTTCTTTGTGTTTTCCTCAGGCCCAGTGATGTCACGAATAGTATCACTGGCCTGGGCGGGGCGAAGCTCTGCTCACATGAATGGAGCTTAGCCCCGCCCAGGCCAGTGATCCAGAGGATAGATCATCAGTTTAAAAGAAATGCAGAACCCCTTTAAATCAATAAGCCGATGTGAAGGCCTTTGAGGGTATTACAAAGGCAATGAACATGAGAACAGAGACAAATAAATAGGTCTGTCCCCAAGGAGGCAAGTAGCTGGTAATTTGTGGAAAGAAGTGCCCAGAAAGTCTGCAATGATGGAACATATATTGGTCCAAAATGTGCTAACAACTGGACATGCCCACCAGATATAGTACATTGAGTCACATCCTCGAAAACAGAGAGGTGAGACCGTGGGGTAAAATCTATGTAATCGTTCAGGGACCATATATGTCCTATGAAGTACTTAAAGGGAGTCTTTCACCTGTTTTTCACCAATATAACTAAGGGCACTGCTCCACAGAAGATTGCAGACACAGGTATGCCTGGGATGTGACATGTAATACAGACACACAGTGCACACAGGTATGTCTGGGATGTGACATGTAATACAGACACACAGTGCACACAGGTATGTCTGGGATATGACATGTAATACACACACAGTGCACATAGGTATGTCTGGGATGTGACATGTAATACAGACACACAGTGCACACAGGTATGTCTGGGATGTGACATGTAATACACACACAGTGCACACAGGTATGTCTGGGATGTGACATGTAATACACACACACAGTGCACACAGGTATGTCTGGGATGTGACATGTAATACAGACACACAGTGCACACAGGTATGTCTGGGATGTGACATGTAATACACACACAGTACACACAGGTATGTCTGGGATGTGACATGTAATACACACACACAGTGCACACAGGTATGTCTGGGATGTGACATGTAATACACACACACAGTGCACACAGGTATGTCTGGGATGTGACATGTAATACAGACACACAGTGCACACAGGTATGTCTGGGATATGACATGTAATACACACACAAGTGCACATAGGTATGTCTGGGATGTGACATGTAATACAGACACACAGTGCACACAGGTATGTCTGGGATGTGACATGTAATACACACACAGTGCACACAGGTATGTCTGGGATGTGACATGTAATACACACACAGTGCACACAGGTATGTCTGGGATGTGACATGTAATACACACACACAGTGCACACAGGTATGTCTGGGATGTGACATGTAATACACACACACAGTGCACACAGGTATGTCTGGGATGTGACATGTAATACACACACACACAGTGCACACAGGTATGTCTGGGATGTGACATGTAATACACACACACACAGTGCACACAGGTATGTCTGGGATGTGACATGTAATACGGACACACAGTGCACACAGGTATGTCTGGGATGTGACATGTAATACAGACACACAGTGCACACAGGTATGTCTGGGATATGACATGTAATACACACACACAGTGCACACAGGTATGTCTGGGATGTGACATGTAATACAGACACACAGTGCACACAGGTATGTCTGGGATATGACATGTAATACAGACACACAGTGCACACAGGTATGTCTGGGATGTGACATGTAATACAGACACACAGTGCACACAGCTATGTCTGGGATGTGACATGTAATACAGACACACAGTGCACACAGGTATGTCTGGGATGTGTCTGCAATCTTCTATGGGGCACTGCTTAGTTATATTGGTGAAAATTAGGTGACAGACTTTAAGTGAGGTCTCAATAAGAGAGACCAGCCAACTTCCCCTACTTATAGTCTCACAAGTATGCCATTTAGACAGTGGCAGTGTGCAGTGCATGTCCTCCACCCATTTGGTCATAAATGGTAATTTACATTCGCTTAACTGGTTATTTAGCAGATTGTATAACTTAGACTATAACCCTACTCTTTCAAAGGAGTATAGGATAAAACGCTCAAAAGGAGAGGAGTTGGCGTCCTGAGTGGTTCTCGTTATGGTCTGCCAGAATGCCAAGATTTGCAATAACCGATAGTCTTCGTATTGTGGTGGAGAATATTTGGTTTGTGCTTGTTCAGAGGACATCACCTTCCCTATACTCAGGAAGTCATGTAGGTGTGTTAGGACTCTGGCAGACCACCAGGAGAACGCCCTAGCATTCACACCTGGGGGAACGTCTGGGTTACATAACAGCGAGGATTAGATTGCAGTCTAAACTTAAAGCGAACTGATCTCCACAGCTGAATAGCATAGAAGGTCAGGGGGGCCCTAGTTTTAAGGTCAGTTGGGAGTGCACTTGAACCCCATATTAACATGGGACAAGCATGGGGAGATATGAGGGCAGTTTCCACATTTACCCATATAGGGGGCGTGTGACGGCTACGAACAAGAAATAGCTGGGCCACACGGGCCACTCTATAGTATTTTATTAAATTGGGAACAGAGAAACCCCCCAACCTCTTATGCAAGAACATGGTTGTAAGTTTAATGCGTGGGTGTTTGCCTGCCCAAAATGGAGAAAGCACAGTGTAGTGCGGGAACCAGAATGGGAATGGATCGAAATAAATAAAACGGCAGTATAACCATTTTGGTGGAATGAATCCTCCCTATCCAAGAAATCCAGAAGTCCACATTTACACCATGTTCAGACGGTGCAGGTTTGTTGAGGATTTATCCATGGCAAATCTATGGCATGTATTTTCCTATAATATACAGAGATGATGCATTTTGTGCCAGGGGGTAAAGGGTTAAATCTATAACACATTCACATATAGATACAGATAGTACTGCGCTATCCCTGATCTACCTGAAATCCATAAAACACGCCTCACCCATATGAATAATATCTATGCAATGTAGGTCAAGGGAAAAGGCATGTGACCGAGGAGAATGAATGTGATTGGTATCTTGTGACTTGAGTTAAATTGAACAAGAGTGTATGTATGTGTATACACGCTAATTGACAAATAAAAACACACACACCGAGAAGCCAGTTGTCAGATTGAATTTATGTGTTATTGTCGTAATAATGATATATGTAAGGGATTACAATATTAGAACAAAAGAAGTTTGTTGGGCGCCTCTAGCCTGGATACAGGATGGGATCCGGCCTCTAGCCTGGGTACAGGGTGGGATCCGGCCTCTAGCCTGGATACAGGATGGGATCCGGCCTCTAGCCTGGGTACAGGGTGGGATCCGGCCTCTAGCCTGGGTACAGGATGGGATCCGGCCTCTAGCCTGGGTACAGGATGGGATCCGGCCTCTAGCCTGGGTACAGGGTGGGATCCGGCCTCTAGCCTGGGTACAGGGTGGGATCCGGCCTCTAGCCTGGGTACAGGGTGGGATCTGGCCTCTAGCCTGGGTACAGGGTGGGATCCGGCCTCTAGCCTGGGTACAGGGTGGGATCCGGCCTCTAGCCTGGGTACAGGATGGGATCCGGCCTCTAGCCTGGGTACAGGGTGGGATCCGGCCTCTAGCCTGGGTACAGGGTGGGATCCGGCCTCTAGCCTGGGTACAGGGTGGGATCCGGCCTCTAGCCTGGGTACCGGGTGGGACCCGGCCTCTAGCCTGGGGTACCGGGTGGGACCCGGCCTCTAGCCTGGGTACCGGGTGGGACCCGGCCTCTAGCCTGGGGTACCGGGTGGGACCCGGCCTCTAGCCTGGGTACAGGGTGGGACCCGGCCTCTAGCCTGGGTACAGGGTGGGATCCGGCCTCTAGCCTGGGTACAGGGTGGGATCCGGCCTCTAGCCTGGGTACAGGGTGGGATCCGGCCTCTAGCCTGGGTACAGAGTGGGATCCGGCCTCTAGCCTGGGTACCGGGTGGGATCCGGCCTCTAGCCTGGGTGCAGGGTGGGATCCGGCCTCTAGCCTGGGTACAGGGTGGGATCCGGCCTCTAGCCTGGATACAGGGTGGGATCCGGCCTCTAGCCTGGGTACAGAGTGGGATCCGGCCTCTAGCCTGGGTACAGGGTGGGATCCGGCCTCTAGCCTGGTTACAGGGTGGGATCCGGCCTCTAGCCTGGTTACAGGGTGGGATCCGGCCTCTAGCCTGGTTACAGGGTGGGATCCGGCCTCTAGCCTGGGTACAGGGTGGGATCCGGCCTCTAGCCTGGGTACAGGGTGGGATCCGGCCTCTAGCCTGGGTACAGGGTGGGATCCGGCCTCTAGCCTGGGTACAGGGTGGGATCCGGCCTCTAGCCTGGGTACAGGGTGGGATCCGGCCTCTAGCCTGGATACAGGGTGGGATCCGGCCTCTAGCCTGGGTGCAGGGTGGGATCCGGCCTCTAGCCTGGGTGCAGGGTGGGATACAGTTGGCATGGAAGCATATAGGTTCTGTATGGTATCCTGGGGCACACATACTCAACCTGACCATCGTTAGATTCCAAAAACAACCTGAATTAGTTGCCTAGATGGTGGGCAATTTGTTGAAATGACCATCCTGCTTCTCTCAGTCCAATGATGCGCTCCCTGTGAAAATTTGTCAACTGGGCAAAATGTCTTTGAGTGTGTCATAGAGGCTTGTCTAGCAGACAACCATCTCAACAAGAGATACTCTACCCAAAAGGAGCCCCTGAGAGAAAGCCATATTATAGGGCAGTGGGTGGATGCACTTTTACGCCCTCTTGTGACAAGACCCAGTTTGTAATCAGATCATATGCATACATATTTACATATGCAGGAACAGTTTTGACATTTCTATCTGGGTGTACTAAATGCGACAGGTCCTCAATGTTATCTGTACCACAAGTTCCTTCCCAGAATAGTCCGAGGATCATGACCCAAATATTCAAATGTACAAGTCAAGCACTCCTGACATTGAGTCATCTGGGTCAGAGTCTTCAACGTTCTTAAAGCCACCCTTACACTTTTTAGTAGCTGTCAGCCTAATGCTATTCTCCTTAGGCCTCATGCACACAACCGTGTGCTGGGCGGGCCCGTGCTGTGGACCACAGATTGCACGGGCACCGACCGTAGGGCTGCCGCATGCGGATGCAGACCCATTCCCTTGAATGGGGTCAGCGATCTGCATCTGACGGTCCGCACCGCAAAAAAGTAGTGCGTGGCGGCATGGACAGAAACCCCATGGAAGCACTCCGTAGAGCTTCCGTGCCTCCGTTCCGCAACGACCTTCCGGATTGCATACCCATTCAAATGAATGGGTCCGCATCCGTAATGCAGGGTGCACACAGCCAGTGCCCGTGTATTGAGGACCAGCTGTTTGCAGGCCGGGCAACGGCCACGTGCATGAGGCCTTAGACGTGTATGCTCAGATCAAGTTTGTGTTCTGAATGGGAGAGCAGAGAAACTGCTGCCAAACACCCGAGGCCGCCGCTCACATAACATTTTCCATAACTGATTTGGCAGCACGTGTTAGATGCAGAATTTGATCTGGATTTGCACCCTGTGCATTTTGATATGTGCTGCGGATTTCACCATTTGCAAATGGTGATATCTGGAGCGACTACGAACCTCCATGCAAGACGTGCGGATTTCGGAGTGGATTCCTCCTGCGGCGAAATCCATGGCAGAAATACACACCTCACGTGAACTTGCCCTTTAAATAAAGACATTCTGTCCCCCATGTCTGGGGCTGGGACTTGATGGCTCTCACTGGCAAAAAGTTGCCGACCATCAGAATCCAGTTCCTGTTACTGAACAGTAAGAAGACTTTGTCAGTGCTCGTCCTTGTGTTAAGTCTTAGGAAATGAATCACGTTCACCAGTCACTTGACTTGAAACTTGATTACTTCTCACTACGGGATATGAATTTCTGCAGACTCTTGGGTTATATGTAAGACCTGAGTCGGATCACAACGAGAATATCCGTGAAATAGGGGAAGAGCGGCTGTGATGAACAAGTGTAGAAACCAGTGACTGCACATCTGGATGACACATGACAGAGCCAAGTGCTGATCAGTCATCATGGTCCTGACCATAGGTCACATCTAAATACTACTGTATGTGTAGCTTCTGTTATATAATGGACTGTTTGAGTAATGCTCTGATTATAGCTGTCGGTAATATGATCTGCAGGGTGCATTGTGAATAAGTAGTGATTAACCATGTTTGTGTGTCATCAGGACTCTTGACAAAGTGACCTATCCTGACTGAAGAAACGATGAAACCAAAAGTGGCCTACAAACCGGTGAGTATTATCAGTTTAGGACCCTTTTACACAAGCTGAGGATCGGGCACAAATATCCATACGGCCAGTGTAAGAAACGCAGCTGATCAGCAGACAAGCAAGCAAATGGATCCTTTATGTGAGCGTAAAATGGTTGTCTGACGATAATTTGCAACTGAAGGGGGACAAACAATCGTGTTAAAAAAAAAAAAAAAAAAAAAATATATATATATATATATATATATATATATATATATAAACAGTTCAGACCAAAAGTTTGGACACATCTTCTCATTCAAAGAGTTTTCTGTATTTTCATGACTATGAAAATTGTAGATTCACACTGAAGGCATCAAAAGTATGAATTAACACATGTGGAATTATATACTTAACAAAAAGGTGTGAAACAACTGAAAATATGTCTTATATTCTAGGTTCTTCAAAGTAGCCACCTTTTGCTTTGATTACTACTTTGCACACTCTTGGCATTCTCTTGATGAGCTTCAAGAGGTAGTCACCTGAAATGGTATTCCAACAGTCTCCAACAGAATCTACAATTTTCATAGCCATGAAAATACAGAAAACTCTTTGAATGAGAAGGTGTGTCCAAACTTTTGGTCTGTACTGTACATAAGGGGTTTTTCGACCTTTTTTTTTTTTTAGACTGATGGCCTATCCTCTGCAAAGGTCATCAGTATCTGATCGGTGGAGGTCCGACACCCATAATCCCCACCGATCAGCTGTTTTAAGAGGCCATGGCACTCCCCGCTCACAGCTTTTCCTAGTCCACTGATGTCACATTCATTGGTCACATGGCCTAGCTGAAGCTCAGTCCCATTCAAGTGAATCGGGATGAGCTGTTATACCACTATACAATTAACAACGCTGTGAGAGGGCCGCAGAGCTCTGGTGAGCGGTGCAGCTTCCTCAAACAGCTGATCGTTGGGGGTCCCAAGTGTCGGACCCCCACCAATCAGATACTGATGACCTATCCTGAGGATAGAGCATCGGTATATATATATATATATATATATATATATATATATATATATATATATATATATATATCCGAGACTAAAAAAGTGTCCCCCATATGCCCGGACCCCTCGCACTGAATCTATTTACCCTGCTCACTGCACCTCTCTTGGTCCCCTCACCGCTGCTGCTTCTCCCCGTGGGTGGATGACAACATGTCGTAGTTTTGGTCCGGCCGCCTTATGGCAAGTTTGCCGTGCTGCGGCCGAAACCGTGGCCCGCCACCATTATAGTGAATGGGGCCGAGGCGTAGTTCCCACACGTGCACCAGCAGCATCACGGATCCGGCAGGCTGTTCACCCGCTGGAACAGCCTGCCGGAATCCACTGCCTCTAGTGTGAAAGTAGCCTAAGTTCCCTATCAGTATGTCTTTGGTGTGTGGGAGGAAACCCACGCAAACACGGGTAGACATACAAACTCCATGTAGATGTTGTCCTTGGTCTGAACCCAGGACCCCAGCACTGCAAGGCACATGCAATTTTTTTTTGGGTTCCCTCATATTTTACTTATTTTAGGTTCACAAAAAAAATTATGCATGTGATTTCCACCCCCCCCCCATATGAAAAATAGGAAATTTAGGAAACATATTTTGTATAACTGTATACCTGTTCTCACACCATCTAGTGACTGTTTCCATCGGAGAGGGCCCTCACTACATATATCCACATTTCTCACATTTGCCATATAGTTCCCTCGGCGGAAGTATCCTGCCATTTCTAGCAGCCCGTGTTTTGTATCTGGCACAGAGCGGCTTCTGCAACAGTATATTGTCATAAATTATCAGACATTTTGGATTACTGAATGCTAGATATCGCTGTATATGTTTTTAACTCTTAATTTTTGTGCTCTCCCCCTCCCAGATTTCCTTCCAAATGGAGGCAGAAGATCATCTCGTACACATGCGTCGTTTACGGAACAATGCTCGCTGGGTACGTCTTCCTGTAAAACTCCTGTAGTTCTGAGTTTGGTAAAGAAAAAAAAATGCTCTGCCATATCCATTGAGGTAACCAGAGAGCTTACTATTCTCCAAGCTGGTGCCCGGAAGAGTGGCGGTAGATTTTCCATGCATACACCACCTTCAGGGATCTGATTTGCATGTGACATCAGATATTTCTATTGCCCATCCTTTGCTAGACATTTGCTTTAGCAAATATTAGTGAACTGTTGAGTCTTCTTTAAGTGCATCCGGTATTGTTGTACGGATGTATGGCTGCATATAGAAACCCATACAAGGTCTTGTTTTAAACAGGTCCTTCTTTGGCCGAGTTCACATCTGTCACTGAGGCTTTTGCAGTTCCATCGGTTTGACAGCAGGAAAACTGCAGCATGCTGCGATAACCTTGCCGTCAAAATGATGGAACCCCCCCCCCCTCATGGAAGTTACTGGTTGGATCCAGCACTGCCCTGTGTTACAAATGGAAGCCACAAGAATGTGTAGTCTCGATAACTGTCCTGTGTAATGGTGACCCCGATCATCTAACAGAGGAGCAAACGCTTGTGATGGCGTCTTTGCTATGGCACATAAAATCATCATTTGCTGGCAGCAATGATGTGCTGCTGGCAAAGCTGTGAATCTGTATGGGGATGATCACAGCAAAGATCATTCATCCACACACTGAGGAGATGATTGCAGCTGAAAAGTAGCGAACTGGAGGGGGGTGGCTGCTTTAGATGGTGATATCTCCTCAATGGTAGCAGCTAGAAACATGCAACTGGTCAGCTAAAGTCCAAGCAACAGAGGAGAAATCACTGTTAGAAATCAAGTTGGGTATAATCACGGGTAAAACCTGTTTTTACTTTCATTTTCAGCTGCATTCACAGCATCCTGATTTCTAGCCGTATCTTTCTCTGTCCTGAACATATTGCTGTCATTTTGGTATTGTCTGAAAGCTTGGAATGTTTGCTTTCAAACGATCAGTTGCATGTTTGTAGCTGCTACCATTCAGGAGGTAGCAGTATCTAAAGCAGCCCTCCCCCCTTCAGTTAGCTACTTTTCCCACTGCTGGAGCTCCACTCTGGCAAAACAGTTAGAGGGTTAAAGGGTTTTCCTGAGATCTTTTTACTGGTGACCTATCCTCTGGATAGGCCATCAGTATCTGATCGGTTTTGGTCCAACACCCGGCACTGGTGCTTACAGTAGCACTCTGGCCTTCTCGCAGTTTTTCCTAGGTCAGTGATGTCACGTTCAACGGTCACATGGTCTAGGCACAGCTCAGCCCCATTGAAGTGACTGGGGCTGAGTGCGATTCCAAACACAGCCGCTGTACAATGTATGGCACTGTGCTTGGTGAGTGAGAGAAGGATACGGTGCTGCTGCAAGCATCGGTGCCTTCTCAAACAGCTGATGGTCCTGGGTGTTGGACCCCCACCGATCAGATACTGATGACCTATCCAGAGGATGTCATCAGTAAAAAGATCTCGCAAAACCCTTTTAAAGTGTATATCGGATTAGGTAGCATTTTATTACCACTTTCTGCTTGTGATTTCAAGCTTGATGGTGTCATATATACGGTATGATGAGGATAGTAATATATATATATATATGTTATTTTTCCTGCAGTACTATCTGTGCGCATTGTTCATTGCCACTTCGGTCACTGTGCTGTTCTGTCTCCTGGCCGTCCAGCTTCTATTCTTTCCAATGTTCTGTACAAGTTCAACGGAGAACTTGGTCAAGCAGGACACCAGCTGTAATGACTCCTGTAGGTAAGTCAGCTCATTATCTGGACCTGGTGGAAGAGTTTATAGCGGCTGTCCAGGATTTTTTTTAATACAGAAACAGCGTTGTGTAGGTCCAAGGGTAGTATCTAGTATTGCAGTTCACACTTTTACACTTGCATAAGCTATATATATATATAATTTTATTTTATTTTTTTCTAATTTTGGTAACCCCCTTTAATGCCTCCTCCTTCATTCAAATACACTTGTATGCTCAGCTGTGCCAGGCATGCATGTTTATATGAGGGTTGAGGAGACAGCTTATGTAATCATACAGTGGTAGACCTGCTGTGCTGGGACACTTATAACCTCTATCCTTTCTATGTTAGTATCGTTCTAGTAGAAAGCATCCCCGAGGGGCTGGAATATCCTCCAAACTCCACCTTCAATCCATCCGTATTTGACAGCTGGATGAACCTTCTGAGCCAAGCTAAGAGCAGTGTAGATATTGCATCTTTCTACTGGACTCTGACCAATAATGACACCCACACCCAGCACCCCACAGCTAACGAGGTAAGATGTGGTAGACATTCCTTAAAGGGGTTTTCAGAGATTTTGCTACTGATGACGTATACTCAGGATCGGTCATCAGTATCTGATTGGTGGGGGTCTGCCGATCAGCTGTTTGAGAAAGCAGCGGCGCTTCTGTTAGCACCGTGGCCTTCTGGCAGCTTACCAAGCACAGCAACGGACATTGTATAGCGGCTGTGCTTGGTATAGCAGCTCAGCCCCATTCATTTCAATCTCGGAAAACCCCTTTTAAGGTGATTCTCTCCTATAGTCACTGATTCTTTAAGTTTCGTTGTATGGGCGATAAACATCTTTTTTTAAAAGTCATACTCACCGATTCCCAACTGGTCCCTCTCAACACTCCTAAACGGCTACTCAGCTAATCGTTACCTGTGTTGAGAAGGAACAGGAAGTTAATACCATCGTGGAACAGGGTGGCAGGGGATCAGTGACCATCATTTCCATAATTCAGCTTTCTGCAACCTCCTTGCTGTTTCTAAAATAATTAGTAGGGAGAGTTCCCATCTCCTTTTCGGTTCTTCTGATCTGTCAGAAGAACAGAAAAAAAAAATAAAATAAAAATCTTGTGCATCAGTTATGCATATTTGGCGCCCGTTTGAGCCATTTCCATTAGTTTATATGGGAATAAAAAAAGTCCTGCATGCAGTCTTTTTCTTTGTCTCAAGAAATCTCAGACAGAAATGGCTCAAATGTATGCCTAATATGCATAACTAATGCACAGGATCTTTTCCTGTTCTTCTGACGGATCCTTTTAAAGGGGTTGTGCCACAAAACACATTCTACATTTTTCAAACCAGAACCTGGATCTGAATACTTTTGTAATTGCACGTCATTAAAAATTTAGTATAGCCACTAAGTTATTCAATAAAATGCGTCTGTATAGCGCCACCTGCTGTTTGTTCTTTTCCTTATTTCTCAGTCCACCTCACTGAGATGGTCGTACGTCAGCTGTCACCAGCCATATTTTCTGTTAGAAGCTGTGGAGGTTACAGGGAAATAGCTGCAGCAGAAAGGACGCACCCCCTGAGCTGCCAGTTTGAAATAAATCTAGCAGAACAATTAGTGCAATGAATGGGGAGATCTCTGATTCCATGTGAGGTACAGGGTACGGCAGGGTACGGCAGGCTGTTCTGGCAGGGAAACAGCCTGCTGGATCAGAACTAACGCTAGCCCATGGGTGCCGCCTGAAGTTCGCTCCGGCCCCATTCACTATAATGGGGATGGTGGGGAGATGCAGCCGCAGCACGGCAAACATGCCGAGAGGTGGGTGGAAAAAAAGTGCAGCATGTTGCAGTTTTTGTCCAGCGGCCTATCGGCATGTTTGCTGTGCTGCGGCTAGACCGCCAACCGGTCCCTATTATAGTGAATGGGGCTGGAGCGCTTTTGATTTTTATGAAAATAAAGCTTAAAGGGGTTGTCTCATCTTGCCTAATGGGGGCATATCGCTAGGATATGCCCCCATTGTCTTATAGGTGCGGGTCCCACCGTTGGGACCCGCACCTATATCGAGAACGGGGCCCCGCAAGGTGGTGGCTGGAGGACTCCGGTCCGGCCACCACCAAGCCGGCTCCCCATAGAAATGAATGGGAGCGCACCGCGCTTGCGCGGCCACCGCTCCTATTCATTTCTATGGAGCCGACGGAAATAGCCGAGCCAGCGCTCGGCTATCTTCGCCGGCCACATTGAAAATGAATGGAGGCGGCTGCGCATGCGCAGTGCGCCCCCGTTCGCTTTCGGGGCCCCGTTCTCGATATAGGTGTGGGTCCCAGCGGTGGGACCCGCACCTATAAGACAATGGGGGCATATCCTAGCGATATGCCCCCATTAGGCAAGATGAGACAACCCCTTTAAAGAAGAACTCCTGCAAAAATTTTTATTCTCTGACCTGCTAGAAAGGTACATGATATAATCTGTAGTGATTGTCATTTTCTTATCAGAGGCTGTTTCTGTGAGTAAAAACCTCTCTTCTTATTGTAGCTGGGTCATGTGACCAACTCCCTGACCTCCAACTGACCCAGGACAGAAAGCCAGTAACTGCTCTATTCATTCCTATGGGAGCCTCACTTTCAGTCTCATAGGAATACATAGAGAATTAGACTTCCTGTCCACACATAAGTCTATGTGTGAGTTGGTGGGTCTAATTCCTAGTCACATGACACAGATAAGAAACTTCAGGATGATATAAGTCAAAAATACAGACACTGGTAAGAAAATTACATTCACTACAGATTACATCATGTACATTTCTAGCAGGACATGGAATAAAATTTTCTTCTTTAATGATTGTATAATGAAAGGCAACTTGCTTATATATTTTGGGGGTAAGGTAGTGAGACTGGCACTCCATATGCTAGTCTTAGTAAGTTGAGCACTGGCATAAGATGCACAATATTTAATATGAGGCAAGTTTGGTTCATCCTCTGCCAGTTCTTGCACCAGAAAAAGCAAATCTACACCAACTATGAGCTGAAACTGCAGTTTCTGGCGTAAATTCTAATACATATGTTGGAATGTCCGAGGCCCTGTCCCTTCTACTAAGCCCCACCTTTATTACCTAAGTCGTGTAAAAATGAAATAAAATGTGTTTTTGCACATTTGTAAGTTTCTGGTGTACAGCCTTAGATAAATTTACCCCTTTGTGTTTCCATTCCCTCATTTTCCAGTGAGTAAGGCTTTGTGAGCAGAATGTGATTACGACAGATTTCTGAAGGGCAACAGGGATGTTCATATTCTATTCACAGCAAGCAGAGATCTTGAAGATGGTGAAGAACTGAAATACAAAATATTTTTAAAACTTATGTAACGATAGGAATACAAATATATCTAACAAGTGGCAGTAAGTGTTGATCTTTAGGAGGCCTGAACATTGGATTTTTTGGCAGCTCTTGTCGATGTTGGTGACCTACAAATATCTGACGTCTATTTCCAGCTTTAGGTAGGCTTTTAGAGGAGACAGCAGATCTATAGTCAGTGTTCAGCTTTTCATATTCTTTGCTATTATAACACTTTTGTGCTATTGATTAAAACGTTTCACCATACAAATGATTTTTGCTTACAGGGGGAATTAATCCTGCAAGAAATGCTAAAATTAAAGCAGCGAGGGATCAGTCTAAGAGTGGCGGTCAATCCCTCAGGATCCCCAGCGAAAGATGCAGACATTAATGCACTGAGAGGCAGCGGTAAGAGTTTGGCTGTAGCTGGGTGATAGAAGGAGGGACTGCTGGCGGTTTGTAACAGTTAATTGAATTGGGACCAATGGAAAAATCTGGTAAAAGACACTGATGACCGATCCTCAGGATTGGTGGGAGCCTGACTCCCAGGACCCCCACTGATCAGCTGTTAGAAAAGGCCGGGCACTCCTTGAACAGTGCAGCCTCTACTCCAGTGACATCACTGCATGTTGGTAGCTTTCATAGGTCGGCACTCCGGTATCATTGCATGTAGGAGAGGCACTGAATATGAAGAACAGACCGGCACTCACTTATCAAAGCTATTATGTATTCTTTATTGTCACATTACTTTTCAAGCTGAAATGCGTCACTGTTTGTTGGTCACATGGCCTTTGAGCAGCTCAGCCATATTCAAGTCAATAGAGCTGAGCTGCAGTTACAAGCACAGCTGCTATACAATGTAAGGGGCTGTGCTTGATCATCTGCTGGGATGCCGCAGTGCAGCAACCTGAATCAACTGATTGCCAGGGGTGCCGGCACTTGGAGCCTCACCAGTTGGATAATGGCCTATCCTGAAGATAGGTCATCACTAAAATTTCCCAGATAATCCCTTTAACTCCAGTTTTACAGTTTATATATCGCTGTGATCGGAATAATCAGTTGCGTAATTCTGTAACTGAATACAAGATAAGTAACATCTTACATCCTGGTGTTATAATCCAGTACTGCTGGCATACTTACAGTATTTATGCACTAACATCTCCTGGAGTACTATCCGTACACAGGATATAGATATATTTCAGATTTAAAAAAGAAAAAAAAAAGTAAAATGAATAACAAAAAAAGTACAATAAAACTTATTCACAATAATGAAACTTTATTAAAATTTCGCAAACATAAAATAGTATACACATATTATGTATTGTCAAGTGTTTAACAATGTACGTGTAAGTGTAGCATCAGATATATGATGGCCTATGTTATAAAAAAAAAAAAAAACTAAATGTGTGTATATATGTGTGTGTATGTATATATATATATATAATGCTAATGTATGTGTACCAAGAAAATGGCTCCTACTACATAAGAACAGCTTGTCTCACTAAAAACAATCATATCACTAGGTGGAACCAAAAAAATAAAATGCAAAGAAGAATAATAAAACAAGGGGTATAAGGGGTTGTCAGACACTGAAAAAAAACTTGCAGGGCAGCTGGACAGAGAAAACAGCACTCCCCTGAGCCTCGGTGGTAATGTGCTGTTCATACACACGGCACTGTTGAAACCAGTGAATGGCCGGCAGTGGTCACATGCATGTATATTGCACATTATCACTTCCGGTGTGGCCTTGAAGCAGCTCTGGAACCGGGACACTGTGAAAAGTTTTTGTTTGTTTTTTTTTTTTAACTTATTTTCCTACTTTTTATGGTCACTTTACAACAATGAACACATTGCCCTTGTATGTGCTGGACAAGTTTGTGACGATTTATCACCTCCCATCTTTGTCATGACCCAGGAGCCGAGGTTCGGGTTGTAAACCTGCCAAGCTTGACTAACGGCGTGCTGCACACCAAGTTCTGGGTGGTGGATGGAAAACACTTATATATTGGTAGTGCCAACATGGACTGGAGGTCATTAACACAGGTAATTTAATAATATCTATCCAGTTTTGGTGGAATCTGCCAAAAGTTGTCAGAACATTGTACAATGTTCCAGAAGGGATTGAGCTGGAATGACTTCACCTAGTTAAGAATATTTCTCTCTGACTTAAAGGGGTTGTCTCACTTCAGTAAGTGGCATTTATCATGTAGAGGAAGTTAATACAAGGCACTTACTAATGTATTGTGATTGTCCATATTGCTTCCTTTGCTGGCTGGATTCATTTTTTTCCATCATGTTATACACTGCTCGTTTCCATGGTTACGACCACCCTGCAATCCATCAGTGGTGGTCGTGCTTGCACACTATAGGAAAAAGCACCAGCCTATGTGCGCTCCCATAGTCCTGGCCACCAGAGAGGCCGATGCTTTTTCCTATAGTGTGCAAGCACGACCACCGCTGATGAATGGTCTGTAACCATGGAAACGAGCAGTGTATAATGTAATGGAAAAAAGAATCCAGTCAGCAAAGGAAGCAATATGGACAATAACAATCAAAGGATTGAAATCCAACATGTCTCATCTTTTATCTGACATCTGCCATTGGAGGCATAAACATCACCAGATCAGCAACCGATCCAGCAAATATTAGCGGGTTCATCCAGCTTTTGTCCCTTGTTTCGGCCAGCTTTAGGCTGATTCTATTGTAATGAATTGATGAATTTTCCTGACAGGTTAAAGAATTGGGCACCACCCTCTATAACTGTACTTGTCTTGCTGAAGATTTGGCAAAAATTTTTGAGGCCTATTGGGTACTTGGCGAAGCCAATGCTACTATTCCTTCTCCATGGCCAGACAAATTCTCCACCATTTATAACAAGGAAACTCCCATGGAAGTGTCTCTAAACAACACTGCCTCCCTCGTGTATCTGTCTGTAAGTACAGCATTCCTGTGCACATGTAGCCCTCCTCATCGAGCGCCATCGACCTGGTAGATGGTAGAAGATGGCTGTAAGTGTGGACTGTAGGATTCACCAATACATTTCTACCTCTTCACCAGAGCTCTCCTCCACCACTGTCTGCAAAGGGGAGAACAGACGATATAGACTCCATCCTGAGCATTATAGATGACGCCAAGAGGTTTGTGTATATCTCTGTCATGGATTATACACCCACTGAGGAGTTTTCTACACCACGCAGGTAATATGGAAGCCCTCTGATGGAGTCAAGGCCTCATGCACACTGCCGTTGATTGGCTGTTCTGTGCATTGGGGACCGCACTTTTGCAGTCCCCAATGCACGGGCAACATTCGTGCGGATTCCGCAGACGGATCCAGATCCATTCAACTAGAGTGGGTCCGTGGTCTGCCCGCACCACAAAAAAGTAGTGCATGTGCTACTTTTTTGTGGAGCGGCGGCACAGACAGAAACCCCATGGAACAACACTGTAGTGCTTCCGTGGGGTTCCACACCTCCGTTCCGCAACGAACCTTCTGGATTGCGGACCCATTCAAGTGAATGGATCCGCATCTGTACACCCCCACCCTGCCTATTGTGGACCCGCTTTTTGAGGGTCGCAATACAGCACGTCTGGGCAAGGACTTTGAAGTGTTTAGTGCTTTTTTTTTTTTTTTTTTTTTTGCTGGTGCTTTTTACAAGTTTCATGCAAAAAATGTCAGATATTGCATGAAAGTCTACAGGACATGGTCAACTCAGCACACACAAGCTTTTTGGTGTGTTTTTTTATGGTGTGACTTGGAGCAATATAGTTTCCCCATACTGCTGTATAGAGGAAGTGATATACTGTTTTTAAAAAAAAAGGCTAGACATACTAAACATGCCTTAAAAAAAGCTACAAATAAATGCTGAGCAAGGTTTTTTTTTTATTTGGCCCAAAGTAGCACACAACACAAAACTGTGTGTAGCAGGCTGACCACATGGTCTGTAGTGGTGGCCCCAGTATGCTAAACTGAGAGACAATTTTGAGGGATTTCCTGTATTTGTGAATAATGTGATATTTGTGTGCTGTGCAGCTAGTTGTAATACATGTCATGACTTCCTTTCAGTTTGCGTTACCACAGGTTTTCCTTCCTTGTTTTGTAGGTACTGGCCAGCAATTGACAATCATCTGAGAAAAGCCGTTTACGAGAGACATGTGACTGTCCGGCTGCTGATCAGCTGCTGGGCAAACTCTAATCCAAATATGTTTGCCTTCCTGAACTCCCTTGCTGCTCTGCATACAAAGTCACACTATAATATAGAAGTGGTAGGTCTTCTAGCGTATCCTATGTATTGCGTACCTTACTACTAATGCCTCCTATCCGCCCTCCACAAAGAGAAGTAGTACCCCCTGGATCCTGACCTAGGCCTCTCGCCCAACTAAGCCAGTTCTCTTTGCTCTGTACTGATGATGGGTAATCCTCCAGAAACAGCAGTCTGCAGATGAGGTACTGGCTTGGCTATAGACCTAAATTATGTCTCAAGGCCTGTGTAAAAGGTTGAACGTTCGACTTTTGACACAGGTAGATAGGTGGGGGGTAAAGCTGTTTGAATACCTCAGTTGGGTGCTCATGATTTTTGCTTATTTCTCTCTGACTTAAAGGGGTTGTCTCACTTCAGTAAGTGGCATTTATCATGTAGAGGAAGTTAATACAAGACACTTACTAATGTATTGCTTATTGAGTAGGAGACGTTTTAATGTTCCCTCCATGCCACAATCACAAGTGCCATGGAGGTGGTCTCTTTGTCTGTAGTGTCTCAGGGTCTCTACACTGACTGATTCCCAACCCCTCTGCTCTGATGGCTGTAGCGTTCAATCAGGAGACCACTAGAGCAATCATTCAGGACAGTGCACATGAAGGAACCGCCTCCATGGCACTTGCGATCTTGGTGGCAGGGCATTAAAGGGGTTATCTGAGTTATATTTATTGATGACCTATCCTCGGTGTCGGACCCCCGCCGATCAGCTGTTTGAAGAGGAGGTGCGCGCCGTGCCAGCGCTGCCTCCTCTTCATTGTTTACCTGCTCGCCGTAACACATGTAGCGGTGAACAGGTGTAATTACACCCAAGCCGTCCCATTCATTTCAATGAGTCGGCTCTGTAGTATACACTTGTATAGGAACGCGCCGTCCCATTGAAATGGTCATCAATAAATATAACTCGTATAACCCCTTAAAATACACCCCCCCCCAGCGGCTTCTCCAATGGACTAGTTCCAGCCATGTTCATAGAAGCCACTGGACTAAATGGACTTCCACATTGGTGGTGACTTGTTGCACTGGCACATACTGTACATAGCCTTGTATTTGCTTGTGGACACAACTGTGATACAAAGAAGCAGAAGTGTGTGTGAGCCGGCGGCTGAGAAAATCCGGTGTGTATAGGGCTCTACACAACGTTGCGGTGACAAACTTATTATTGTGGGTCAGCACTGCTTGCTCCTTCAGCTCTAAACTGTAACTTTGCACAACGTATGGATGTTGTAATGTAGAATAATTTTTTGTTTAACCTGTTGAGTTTTTTTTTTTTTTCTATTTTCGCTTCAGAAAATTTTCACAGTTCCAACATCTCCGGAGCAGAAGCACATCCCCTTTGCCCGTGTAAATCACAACAAGTATATGGTGACTGACCGAGTAGCTTACATAGGCAAGTATACGTCTCAGTGCAAAGCATCTCGTCAGTTCCTGCTACTGTGCACAAAACCTATAAAGCTGTGTTTATGCATTGAACAAATCCTAAAAGGACACTGGAGACTAGCTTTATGTAAGGACTCATGCACACGACCGTTGGGTGTTTTATGGTCTGCAAATTGCGGATCCGCAAAACATGAATACCAGCTGTATGTATTTTGCGGAACGGAAGAGCCAGCCCCTAATAGAACAGTCCTATCCTTGTCTGTAATGCGGACAATAATAGGACATCTTCTATTTTATTTATTTTTGTAACGGCCATGCAACATACGGACATGGAATGCACTTTTTTTTTTTTTTTTTGTGGCCCCATTGAATTGATTTTGCTTACAGGCTGCAAGAAAAATGGAACGGACACGGAAAAAAAACCACATTCATGTGCAGGAGCCCTAAGGCTTTGTGCACAGCTTGTTTTTTTTTCTTTTATTGGGGGTGTATTCTGGTAACTGCCACATAAAACAAGTGAATGGGTTGGAACTACAATACCAGACACAGCACATAGACAAGATTGGCGCTGTTTCTAGGGGAAAAAGTAAGCAGAACCTTTCTTTGATTCCAGGACAACTGCGTTAAAAATTTTTAGCCATTAAGATGAGTGGCATGGATTTCCATAACTTGGCACCGGTCCTGTATCGGCAAAAACCTAGATCAGGGATGCTCAACCTGCGGCCCTCCAGCTGTTGAAAAACTATAAATCCCACCATGCCCTGCTGTAGGCTGTCCGGCAATGCTGCAAGTTGTAGTTTTGCAACAGCTGGAGGGTCGCAGATTGAGCATGCCTGACCTAGATTGTTTTTTTTTTTTTTGTCTTCAAGACTTAAAGGGATTGGCCCATCTCAGTCATTAGTGACATTTCGCTATGATATGCCACTAAAGTGTGATAGGAGCAGGTCCCACCTCTGGGAAACACACTGCGTAAGCACGGCCACCAATACCAACCCTGACATTTCTATGGGGCTGGTGGATTGTCAGCATTCCCACAGAAATGAATGGAGGCTGGCCATGCAATGAGAGGACCTCTTTGACTTCATATGACTTTCTAGGCATGCTCTGTGGCCTATACAGAGGGCATTGTACAAGGCAGGAATAGATAAGCTCTGACGATGACCTATTGTGAATGGTGGATCCTGTCTTATCTGTACACAGAGGTGATATCATTACAGGCAGGATACGAATGACAGATAAGCAGATAACTGCAGTAAAGTGATCTGTACAGAGCAATAAGTGGCGGCTATTAATAGTCTTAGGCTACTTTCACACCAGCGTTTTTGCAGGATCCGTCATGGCTCTGCAAAAACGCTTCCAAGACTGATCAGTTTTGTCCTAATGCATTCTGAATGGAAAAAGGATCCGTTCAGAATGCATCAGTTTTGCTTCAGTTCAGTCAGCATTCCGCTTTGGACGTGGACACTGAAACGCTGCTTGCTGCGTTTTGGTGTCCGCATGACGAAACTGAGCCAAACGGATCCGTCATGACTCACAATGTAAGTCAATGGGGACGGATCAGTTTTCTCAGACACAATATAAAACGGATCCGTCCCCCATTGACTTTCAGTGGAGTTCATGACTATCGTTTTGGCTATTTAAAAGATAATACAATCGGATCCGTTCAGAACGGATGCAGATGGTTGTATTATCATGACGGAAGCATTTTTGCTGATCCATGACGGATCCAGCAAAAATGCTGGTTTGAAAGTAGCCATAGTGGCCAGTGTGAAAACTGCAGGATTTTATGGCTTTTGTTTAAATATAGATATTGACATGGAAAATTAAATATAACCTCATAAAAAAATATTTAAAATGTCAAACCTAAAAACATGATTTAAACAATAGGCCATTTTCTGATGACATCTTCCCTTTAACCCTTACATGTACGGCGCTGGGGCGATGCGTGAACATGTCGCCCGCTCGCAAGTGCGGTGGGCGTCATGGCCGGCAAGTCTCTGCTGTTTCTAACAGCAGAGACTTGCCACTACTTACCTGATCGGCGGCGTCTTGCTGGGTCTTTAGATGCCGTGATCACACATGATCACGGCATCTAGTTGCATCTGAACCCGGAAGCGTACGCTTCCGGGTGGTGTACAGACGCCCCGAGTGGCCAATTGGAGTGTCTGTACACCATATGAAAACTGTAATCCTCGCTGGTGAGGATTACAGTTTTCAAAGTGCAATTCTTATTCTGGCCACTAGATGGCAGGCCAGGATAAGAAATGAGCAATTCTTGGATTTATCTGAGTCTAGAAAATCCCTGATTGCTCATAAAGAAAAAAAACCCACAATATATTAGCTCATATTTGAGCTTTAAAATAGTTAAAAAATTTTTAAAAAATGTTAAAACATATCTAAAAAATAAAAATATATAAAAGTTCAAATCACCCCCCTTTCCGTATAATTAAAAAATAAATACCTAAATAACAATAAATATAGACATCATGGGTATCACCGTGACCTAAAACGCCTGTACTTTTAAAATATATATTAAAAAAATTCCAATACGGCGAATTGTGTGGCGGAAAAAAGCGTCCAAATGGCAATTCGCCGTTTTTTTTCTAAAAAAAATTAAATAAAAAGTGATCAAAAAGTCATACACACCCCAGAATGGTATCAATAAAAACTTCAGATCGCCCCGCAAAAAATGAGCCCCCATACAGCTCCGTACACATAAATACCAAAAAGTTATAGGGGTCAAGATATGACAAGGAAAAAAAAAGGGCAACTTTCTAATTATTTTATCACTATCAAAACGCAGGAAGAACTATACATATTAGGTATTTCCGGATTCGTACTGGCCAGTAGAATGAAAGTAACTGGTCAGTTTTAATGCACATCGAACGCTGTAAATAAGAAACCCCTAGAACTGTAGCAGAATAGCGGGTTTTTTTTGCAATTTCACCCGATTTGGAATTTTTTTTCCCGCTTCCCACCACACCATATCAAATATTAAATGGTGGCTTTGGAAAGTACAACTTGTCCCACAAAAAACAAGCCCTCATACAGCTATGTGAACAGAAAAATAAAACAGTTATGGCTGTTTGAAGGCAGGGAGCGCAAAATGAAAATGCATAACCGAAAAAACCTCCGGGAGTGAAAGGGTTAATGTCATAGGCTGGTAGAAGAGGCCTTGGTGCTCACCTAAGTGCCATAGCCCCTTCAAACAGCTGATTGCTGGGGGTGCCAGTAGTCAGATTCCCCCCACTACTGATCAGATATTAGTATTATTATATTAGAGAAAAGGTCATCGATAGAGATGAGCGAACGTGCTCGAAACGAGCACTGTACCGCTCGGCTCCCCTGCGCTCGCATGGGCGCAGGCAGCCGCTTCCGTCCTCCTGAGGAGGACGGAAGCGGCTGCCTGCGCCCATGCAAGCACGGGGGAGCCGAGCGGTACAGTGCTTGTTTCAAGCACGTTCGCTCATCTCTAGTCATCGATATTACAATCCCTTCAGGCATTGGTTGTCTTGTGCTTTCAGTTTCTTCATGCCATTACTGACGGACGCTCTGTGTTCCCTCAGGTACCTCCAACTGGGCTGGAGATTATTTCATCCGTACAGCCGGATCTGCAATAGTGGTAAATCAGACCAGCACAGCGAATGCCACAAACACCATGCAGGAACAGCTGAAAGCTGTGTTTCTGAGAGACTGGAACTCCAATCATACCCAAGTATTGCACTCCCTGACATCCTACAAGGAAAAGTGCAACTTCACCCAGGAGCTTCCATACAACAGAGACTTCTGACATTGCAGAGAATATGCTCTGTCAAACCTTCCGATCAAAATTAAAGCTTAAAGAAGAACTCCCGACAAAAATTTTATTCCATGTCCTGCTAGAAATGTACATGATATAATCTGTAGTGAATGTCATTTTCTTACCAGTGTCTGAATTTTTGACTTCTATCATCCTGAAGTTTCTTATCTGTGTCATGTGACCAGCAATTAAACCCACCAACTCACACAGCACCTTATGTGTGGACAGGAAGTCTAATTCTCTATGTATTCCTATGAGACTGAAAGTGAGGCTCCCATAGGAATGAATAGAGCAGTTACTGGCTTTCTGTCCTGGGTCAGTTGGAGGTCAGGGAGTTGGTCACATGACCCAGCTACAATAAGAAGAGAGGTTTTTACTCACAGAAACAGTCCCTGATAAGAAAATGACAATCACTACAGATTATATCATGCACCTTTCTAACAGGTCAGAGAATAAAAATTTTTGTGGAAGTTCTTCTTTAAGTATTCTACCCACTGCTGAACACTGATTACTCTGCCGTCCGTTACCATCAGTGGGTTGTCAGCATTGACTCCTGAAGCACTTTCAAGGACTTCTTTTCTGTTACTACTGCAAGATCAGCACCCTCTCGTGTTTAGTATGAGAGCTTTATGGGTTCTGTCCCTTCCTCAGTCATGTACTGTAGGGTGCTGAGCTTCTCTGCAAGAACAAATATACCGCCGACTTACCGGAGACCTCTAAACTTGATGCATTTGTATTTTTTTACTTTGTATTGGGGAGGGATCGATTCATTTGTTAATACTGGAATAAAGTTAATGTGGTGGTTGAAGTATGACTGACCTGATCTCTTGTAGTGCACTGGTAGTGTGAATGGCAGATTTCCAATACATTCATGACTTAGTTGCTGTACGATACAGAGTATGACGATGGTGCAAACAATTTACATCAAGAATTATTATTTGTTAGGAAAACATAATTCATTTTGGGGTCTACTGCATGTGCATTTGGCAGCTGAAGGCATCTGCGTTGGTCCCATGTTGATATGTGCCCGCGTTGCTGAGAAATATGGTGTTTTAATATATGCAAATGAGCCTCCAGGAGCAACGGGGGCGTTACCATTACACCTAGAGGCTCTGCTCTCTACAACTGCAGCGTCCTCTACACTTTGACAGGACCAGGCAGTGTAAACATGATCACACCTGGCCCTGTTGATCAAAGTGCAGAGGACGCATCAGTTGCAGAGAGAGCAGAGCCTCTAGGTGTAATGACAACACCCCAGTTGCTCCTAGAGGCTCATTTGCATATAGTAAAACATCATTTTTCAGCAATGCGGACACATGAACATAGGACCAATACAGATGTCTTCAGCTGCCAAGTGCACATGTAACAGGTCAGCCAGTGTCATAGGTACAAAACTGCTGACAGATGCCCTTTAAAGACACCAGACCAGCCTTTAAAATTATTCAGACCTCAGGACAGACCCCTAAACCCGTTTAGGCCCAAACCAGACTCCTACAATTGAGCTGATCACCAGGGGGCACACAGAGCTGGACATCCCACAGCCCGGCATGGAGCAGGGGGCATACTGGATTCTTGCATCTCCTCTGACTCAGAAAACAAGGTGGTTCTTTCTCTGTCTCTCACAGTACCGAAGGAGCCTGAATCCAAACAGTATGTATGGTAGTTCTGATTGCAGACCTGCCATCATAGGTGCACTGGGGGAGACCTGCCAGAACTGCTGGCATCCATGGTCTGGATGAGTTGAGTACTAGGGCCCATGCAAACAGTGGATACTGCCATAGATGGCTTGGCCGTGTAATACATATTTGCCTATATTCATTTTAATATGTGCCACCTTTCCACTTCAGTGGCTGCGGATGGGACACAGATGAGCCGCAGCCACTGGCTGTATGGATGGGATATGTCCATTAGACTGTCCACATGGACATCTGTGTTCTGTTATTTCAGCCCCAATCACTGAACGTTTGAGGAATAATCCTCTTTTTGAAGAGATGCAGCCTAAGAAGAGCAATAATGTGCTTTACTGCAGAAATGAACCCACCTGATGATTGGCAGATAGCACCTTGAGCTTATATGAAAAAAACATCATAACCAAGAGACGTCATGTTTTTTTGTTTTCTGCTTTTTTAATGTTCACAAAATAGGAATATTCTCATCCTTGTTAGATGAATCTATCAAATGTTTAGTTTTTTTTTTTAGGTACATTGGATGGTTTTGAATGCCTGCAGTCCAGCAGATGAAGAGCTCCTATGATGTCATCTGGTCTGCTTGCTGGCAGATGTATGTCATGCAGGCCATTATGTGACTTGCAGTGCCACACAATGGAGGGTCGACGTGGTCTCCCCACATTTCTATGCCAGTCTTCCACTTGTCCGTGCTGTGGCAGACCCTGTCCATGAGCGGGCCTGTGCTGCGCTGCTCCGTCTCTGTCTGCAGATTAAAAATGCCTCGTTAAAATGACATATACCTATAGATGATTTCACCCCTATCCCTAATGCCGGGTAACTGTGCACCAAAATTAAAGCTGAAAATGCTACTTTCCCCTGAGGGGAAGAAGACAACCTCCAGGTCCCTACTGTTCCTGACATCTATGAGGGTCTTCACATGTGTGGGCCTTTCACCATGGCTTCAGGTTGAGGTCCTGAACAACTCTTGTTGACAGACGGCTCCTGGTTTGTACAGAAAACGGACAGGTTCCCAAAAGCTTACAGCCATGGACATGAAAGTGCTGCAGAAAGACCCCTGTTGTCTCCAGAACAGCTGGACAAGTTAACTACAGATCAGGGATGCCCAACCTGCGGCCCTCCAGCTGTTGAAAAACTACAACTCCCAGCATGCCTTGATAGCCTGCAGCTATCGGTCTACAGCAAGGCATTCTGGGAGTTGTGGTTTTACAACAGCTGGAGGGCCGCAGGTTGGGCATCCCTGCTACAGATTATTAGTGACACCAAATGACAGTTTTCATAATCGCATAGTTTTGGCCTATGTTTCCTCATACTGTTATTTCCCTATCTTGGTAGGAAATAATATAATTTACACTATGCACCCCAGGGAAATATAGCTTAGTACTGCAGGGGGACACTTAGATAAAACTGGTTTCTCAAAGCCATCTCTTTCCCATGGTATCTATCTGATTTTACGACCAAGATGTTGAGATGAAACCTCAGAATGACCGGATTAGGACTAACACAGAGTAAATGAATACATAAATCTTCACGTTGTGCTCACCTCTGGTTTCCGTGCAGCAGTATGGGCTTCTACGTTGCCTGGAGATAAATGAAGAGTGTTGGCGATGGAGATCTTGACGTTTTCATATGTGATTGCAGGTTCTGGGGTTTGCTTTCCAATAAAATCTAGATTTGAAAAACACACAGCTGACTTTAAGTACTGAGGATCCTTAGATGTTGTTGAGGTGTAATAATTATCCATCTGAGCTGCTACAATCTCCCTTCTTGAATCTGGGTGAAGGGGTTCAGTGAAACATGATAAATCACATAGATGTAGAAGGTCTGCGTGGCCTGCTTCATCTGTCACCTTCAAGTGAGCTTCTTCAGCAGCCTTTTCAATGTGGAGCTCATTCATCTGCTCTGTCATCTTTTCGGCCTCCTCTCCATCAGTACTGTCATTTATCAGACCTTGGTAATAGTTGAGAGACCAAAGACCAAGATGGTTTTCTGTTGGCATGCTATAATTAAAAGCTTGCTCTTGTATCGTGGCATCATATTGGCACTGCCTCGACAGCTGGTAGTATCTTGAGTTCCTATAGTGTACCTTCAAATGCTGGAGAGAAATAAATGGATGCTTAAGAGCTGTGTTAGGGTTTATCCTCTTGTTGGAGTCCCAGGTCAGCATCCTCTTCATGAGCTCCACCATGTTCCTCAGGTCATAACGTTCGGCCAGGACTTCTAGCTCTGGGTAATAGGAATTAGTTTCATACAATAGCTCTATTTGGTCAAGAGATTTCAAGATGTATTTCCTTCTTTCGACAGGTCTCACTTTGGGTGCCAGTTGGTATTCTTCTTCCGTTTTCATCCTCCATTGGATTCTTCTTTGGGTGTCCACCTTGTACTTGAAGAAGAAGAGGGCTTTACTTGCCGCATTCAACAAATAGTTGTCCGGCAACCCTTGTGTCTCGCAGATGTATTTGATCTGGTCGTACTCACTGTTTCCAGGGAAAAGAGGATAACCAAAGTGAAGCTCAGCGATAATGCAACCAAGAGACCACATATCCAACTTCTCACAGAAAGGCAGGCCAAGAAGAATTTCTGGAGCTCTGTAGAAACGGGATTGTATGTATGGTTCCTTCACGTGTTTCACCTCACTCAAAATGCTGGCCGAACCAAAATCAACAATTTTAACTCTAAATGGATATCTCACTTGATCAACCAGAACTATGTTCTCCGGCTTTAGGTCTGAGTGGATAATAGAGAGCTCTTTTAACTTGGAAAGGGCTTCTAAGACTTGAGCGGTGATGGTCCTTATGTGTCTTAGGGGAATCGGAGCAAATCTGATCTCTTTCTGATATTCATACAGGTTCTTTTGTAAAAGCTCAAAAACCAAGCAAAATGTATCCTGGACACGAAAATGTTCATAGAAGCGAACAAGATGGGATGCATCTAGATCGACCTGCCTGATCACGTTAAGTAGCTTGATCTCGTTCCTGATGACGTTGCTCCTCTTCTGATCATTCTTGATCACCTTGATGGCCACTAGTTGGCCAGTTTCTTTTTTCCGAGCTTTCAGTACTTTTCCAAACGTACCTCTACCAAGCTCTTCAATGACATGGTAGCAGTCGGATTTTGACCGAAGAAGAGCCATGACGGATTTTGTCTTAACGCTCTGTGCGGGTAGGAAATGCCAACTGTCATCACGAACCTGCCGGGTGTCTTTAGAACTCTGATGCATCATAACCAGATATGTTCCGTGGTTGCCAGGAGAAGTCGGGCCACTGGTGTGAACATCACATGGGCGTAACTACCAGCAGCTACTATGGGGCCCAACAACCTAGGGAGCCCATGTCAACTCAAACAGTTGGTTTGTAAGGGGGCATGAAAAACTGACCGGGATAATCCACCATGTTGAGCTCATTAACATACATGAGCTGTATATTACTGACTTGATAAATCATACTTAGATAATAATTCTCCAGAAGGGGAAGCAAGCAGCCTATGGATATATACAGATACTGAGCTCCATGTGAACTGTACAAATCTGTCTGCAGTGTGCTCCCCCTAGTGGTGGCTGCAGGAAGCCACTATGACACTGTCACAGCAAGCAGGGATAGCAATCCAGAGCCAGACCTTATAGCATCTGTGTTCCTTGTTGCTATGAGAGGTACGCCACTAAATCTATAGCTTGTTAATAGGGTGCAGGAATTAGATTTCCTGAACATTTTGGGTTCGCCATTGTGATCCCTCTTTCACCTAAATATTGCAATGATCTGATATAGGAAAAGCAATATTGCTATAACATTGAAAAAGAAAGTGTGTTGCCCATATATCTGGAGGTGGCGACGCTCGAGCAGCCACGATGTCTTGATTCAGCTTTGGCACAGTTTGATCAGAGACCCAGGGGTGAAGGTGGGTGGCCAAGCCTGAAAGTCAGCAGGTAGGTTCCACATTACTGGCCTGCTGAGAATGCAAATACTGGTCTGTATCTATGGCCTGTGGTTGGTAAAAGTCAAATGATAGAAAAGAGTGTGATATATTCTCAGCATTAGTGTCTGTAACTGCTGAAAACAGACATTTTCCAACTGAGAAAATGACTGAGGCAGAAGACGGGAAATGAAAAGGGACAACCCGAACGTTAGCTGTCCGCAGCCCAAAATAACCTAAAAGGAGCCAGAGACTATATCACACTGTGCAATGTACACCTAGGCCTGCTAATCAATATTCATTCATTTCCCCAAACTCATATCTCCATCTATTGTAATCTACTACAAGCTTTTGTTTTGTTATCCGCTATTTCAGGCAGTGGTTGAGAAGTTGAGAAAAAGTTTCTGATCTTGTAATCGGTACTTTATCCAACATATGTCCAGTTATTGAGTGCCCCCATGCTTTGTGTGTAGAGCTGCGGCTGTGATGTAGTCTTAGAAACCTGGAATGATCATATCAGAGAAATAAAGTGGAAGGGAAGCCGAAAGTAGAATGTGCAGTACCACCAATATCCACCAGGTGGCAGAGATAATATAATGCACTCTTTGTAGAGATGCCGGAGATACAGATGATTCTGTACTATATCGTGGGATGAGCTCTGGGGTCGTCCCCGCATCACCTTTCGTTTGGAAGAGTATTACAGGTTACTGTGGATTTCCATCTCAACATGCAGCAGATTTCTTGCAGAAATTTTTGGCAACTGTCCCATTCATCTGAATGAGGCTTGCAGAAATCCATGACTTGACTTTAAATGTCTTCATTCAGATTGCATGGAACTAATTTTTAGTCTTAGTAATTTTTGCAACAAATCTGCCACATGTGAACATACCCTTATATTAGTGATCTCCTCATATGGGCCAGTGGACCTTTTGGTCCCCAGCTGCAATCTCTGCACCTCCTACAGTTATAGCCCATTGTGGGAGACAAGTTTCTAATGATTTGCATATGACCTACAAGATTTATACATTGGTGATTTTGGGGATTGCAGTGCATGGTCCTATAAGTAACTGACTCTGTGCATACAGAGATAGCTGTCAGTGGCATACTTAGCATGAGGCAGACCACGGCACTGCTATGGGGCCCCTATTGAGAGGGGGTCCAGCACTGAGCGTCTCCTACTTCCTGACACAGATTCACTATATGACTATATGTTCCTGCAGATACCAATACTGCAAGTTCAATGCAAATGAGTTTTACAGCTTCCATTAAGTTTAATGGTAACTATAAATTCCTATGCACTGAGCTCCCTCTAGTGGTGGTTGTAGGCAGTTTTAAAAATATACTATGTGAAGGAAATCACAAGATTTCTAGCAGTGCAGGGGAGATTTATACTAGTTTTCTAATATAATACATTGAAAAATTTGGTATTCCAAAATTATAGTGAATAAGTAATAAAGGCTTATAGCCATCTGAACTGAGCTGAGGTCGAAATAACCCTGATATGGCGTTGCCACCGATGGGAACTGATAAGGAAAGCCGGGCGGGCCGTGCTGTTTTCTTTCCATAACTCACTTAGAAGTGAATGGAAGCTACGCTGAGTTTTGCTATGGGGCTCTATGAAATCTGATGTAGTAAATCACCGATAGGACGACTACTGCACTTCAAAGCCCAAATAATCATGTTTAAAGGGAGTCTGTCAGCAGTTTTGGCAATGCTGCTGGGAAGAGAAGGACAAACATACATTTTATGGAGCTTTTATTATAAGGAGTAGTGAGAATCTGAAGTTTTATTCTACTGCGAAGTGCTCCCTGCATTGAGCTGCTTCATAGCCCCTCTGCTCTGAGTGACAGCTGCAGTGGTCTCCCTGATTGGATGCTATAGCTGTCACTCACAGTAGAGAGGAGGGGCTATGGAGCATCTCAATGCAGAAAGCATTTTACTGTGAAGCTCCCCCTCCGGAGCAGTTGCAGGAGCTGAATCTGCTAGAATAAAACTTCATATTCACACTACTCCTGATAATAAAAGCTCCACAAAATGTATGTTTGTCCTGCTCTCCCCAACCCCTGTTTAGTACTATCAGCAGTTTAGCATAGGCGAAACTGCTGACAGACTCCCTTTTTGAATTAATAAATACAAGTTCTCTGGAATATTTTCCCATAAAGTTATATATAAATCTGCTTAGCTCCTTCTGCTCTATAACATAATGCACTGGAACACTGCACTGCATTTACATGGTGATCAGTAAGTGATTCAATAGAGTAACCTGGAGTCCAAGGTGAATTTCGGGAAGACTGAAAAAAGGATGAGAAATGAGAGACAGGCGCTATAAGCTATATATAAGATGAAACTGCCGGCTATGGTCGACCTCAGATATAATCAAAGAGACGCAAAGAAAAGGAGTCAGCACATGGTGGATACAGAGGATTCTTCTCTTCTTGCCCTCATGACCCATAATAACCCCTCACATCCCCTTTAATTTCTCCAGAGATCTTCATACAAAGGATGAAGAGTCAGGGACCATTTAATAGCACAGACCTGAGCAGGCAATTTATCTTCTAGGTTCCTCTGAGATATCCAGAGATGGAAGCTTCTTAAAATAGGCCATAAACCCTGAGACCCGGCTTTGCCGCTAATTAGTACCAGGACTTAATAGAAGCGAGGCTGCAGTCTATAAGCTCCGCGCCTCCTCATTAATGAGCACTACCTGCCCCTAATGTGTTTCAGAGAGCAGGTATTGCAGACGTAGCCATATTTCATAGTCCTTGGATCTCACAACATGGGGGAGGTCCCAAACCATCAATATAGTGGGACCAAAGTAATTAGGTGCAGGCATGTGTATGCTGACCAGACACAGTATATTAGGGTTAGGGCTCATGCACACAAATGGATTTTCTTCCTGTGCTCGTTCCGTTTTTTTTTTTGCGGACCATATGCGGAACCATTCATTTCAATGGGTCCACATAAAAAACGGAAGTTACTCCATGTGCATTCCGTTTCCGTATGTCTGTAGTTCCGTTCCGCAAAAAAAATAGACCATGTCCTATTATTGTCCGCATTACAGACAAGGATAGGACTGTTCTAATAGGGGACAGCTGTTCAGTTTCGGAAAATACAGAATGCACACGGATGTCATCCGTATTTTTTTCGGATCCATATTTTTCCCTTAAAGAGGTTTTCTGGAAGTTAACTACTGATGACCTATCCTCAGGATAGATCATCAGTATCTGATCAGTGGAGGTCCGACACCCGGGACCCCTGCCGATCAGCTGTTTGAGAAGGTACCAGCGCTCCCGTGCCTTCTCCCCGCTCACCAAGCACAGCGCCGTACATTGTATAGCGGCTGTGCTTGGTATCACTCTCAGTCCCATTCACTTGAATGGAGCTGAGCTGCTCCGAAGCCACGTGACTAATGAACGTGACGTCACTGGCCTAGGAAAAGCTGAGAGAAGGCCTGAGGATAGGTCACCAGTAGTTAACTCCTGGAAAACCCCTATAAGATCTCCACTCTGAGCTTTGCCTGATATTGTAGTTAAGTCCCATTCACTTGAAAGAGGTTGTGCTGCAATACCGGACACAACCTATGGGCAGATGTGGCGCTTTTTCATGGAAAACACTTTTTCCTACTGCTATGGTTACGGTCATATTGGACATAGACAGCTTTATTTTATTATTATGTATTTATATATATATTCGTATCACGTGTAAAAACCAATTAGACGTCTGTTTCTATTTGCTAAATTACACTAGTGCAGGGATACTCAACCTGAGGCCCTCCAGCTGTTGCAAAACTACAACTCCCAGCATGCCCTGATAGCTGTATACATAGGGAGAAATAACTGAAGTAAGCACTGCTTGTATACTTTCTGTATGGTCAGCATGCAGTACCAGATGTGCCCTGCAGAGGCCACTGACCACAAGCAAACATCTTGCCAATACTGACTGATCTTGAGAGATTTGTCCATCTCAAATCATCCATTTACGTACAGTGCCTTGCAAAAGTATTCGGCCCCCTGGAACTTTTCAACCTTTTGCCACATTTCAGGCTTCAAACAAAAAGATATAACATTTTACATTTTTGGTGAAGAACCAACAACAAGTGGGTCACAATTGTGAAGTGGAACAAAATTTATTGGATCATTTAAACTTTTTTTTGTAATAATAAAACTGAAAAGTGGGGCGTGCAAAATTATTCGTCCCCCTTGCATTAATACTTTGTTGAACCACCTTTTGCTGCGATTACAGCTGCGGTCTCTTGGGGTATGTCTCTATCAGTTTTGCACATCTAGAGACTGAAATTCTTGCCCATTCTTCCTTGCAAAACAGCTGGAGCTCTTTGAGGTTGGATGGAGAGCGTTTGTGAACAGCAGTTTTCAGCTCTTTCCACATATTCTCAATTGGATTCAGGTCTGGACTGTGACTCGGCCATTCTAAGACCTGGATACGTTTATTTTTGAACCATTCCATTGTAGATTTTGCTTTATGTTTGGGATCATTGTCTTGTTGGAAGATAAATCTCCGTCCTAGTCTCAGGTCTTTTGCAGACTCCAACAGGTTTCCATCCAGAATGGTCCTGTATTTGGCTCCATCCATCTTCCCATCAATTTTCACCATCTTCCCTGTCCCTGCTGATGAAAAGCAGGCCCAAACCATGATGCTGCCACCACCATGTGTGACAGTGGGGATGGTGTGTTCAGGGGGATGAGCTGTGTTGCTTTTACACCAAACATATCGTTTTGCATTGTTTCCAAAAAGTTGGATTTTGGTTTCATCTGACCAGAGCACCTTCTTCCACATGTTTGGTGTCTCCCAGGTGGCTTGTGGCAAACTGTAAACCAGACTTTTTATGGATATCTTTGAGAAATGTCTTTCTTCTTGCCACTCTTCCATAAAGGCCAGATTTGTGAAGTGTTGGACTGATTGTTGTCCTATGGACAGACTCTCCCATCTCAGCTGTAGATCTCTGCAGTTCATCCAGAGTGATCATGGGCCTCTTGGCTGCATCTCTGATCAGTCTTCTCCTTGTTTGAGATTAAAGTTTAGAGGGACGGCCGGGTCTTGGTAGAGTTGCAGTGGTCTGATACTCCTTCCATTTCAATATGACGCTTGCACAGTGCTCCTTGGGATGTTTAAAGCTTGGGAAATCTTTTTGTATCCAAATCCGGCTTTAAACTTCTCCACAACAGTATCAGGGACCTGCCTGGTGTGTTCCTTGGTCTTCATGATGCAGAACCCTGAGACTATCACAGAGCAGGTGCATTTATACGGAGACTTGATTACACACAGGTGGATTCTATTTCTCTTCATCAGTCATTTAGGACAACATTGGATCATTCAGAGATCCTCAATCAACTTCTGGAGTGAGTTTTCTGAACTGAAAGTAAATGGGCCGAATCATTTTGCACGCCCCACTTTTCAGTTTTATTATTACAAAAAAAGTTTAAATGATCCAATAAATTTCGTTCCACTTCACAATTGTGACCCACTTGTTGTTGATTCTCACCAAAAATTGAAAATGTTATATCTTTTTGTTTGAAGCCTGAAATGTGGCAAAAGGTTGAAAAGTTCCAGGGGGGGAGAATACTTTTGCAAGGCACTGTATCTGTGCAACCAAATTGGGTTATTCAAACATTTCAGAACCTAGATTTTTGGAAGCCTGTGTTATTGCCCTTGAACACTTCCCGATTTTTCCTTAAAGGGGTTGTAAAACATAAAAATCAGAAATAATATAGGACATGACAATCTCTTTCTAACAAAGCTAGAACCAGTCCTGTACCTCACATGGACCCAGGGATCTCCCTATTCATTGCTCCAATTGCTCTGCTACATTTATTTCATGCTGGCAGCTCAGGATGGTGTGTCATTTCTCAGGGGGCGTTTCCTTTCTGCTGTAGCTGGTGGCAGTTGAAGGATGGAACTGAGCAGCACATGTGCAGCCTTCTCAGTTAACTTGACAGAGAAATTAGAAAACGAACAAACATCAGGTGGCGCTATACAGATAGAGTTCATTAAATAGCTCAGTGGTTATACAACATTTTAATTGCAACTACAAAAATATTCACATCTAGGTGCTAGTTTGAAAAATGTAGAATATTTTTTGTAGGACAACCCCTTAAACTATTATATTGTTCAGATAAATTGAGTCATCTGTGGGCAAAATCAGAGAGGATTGATCACATGGCCATACACATGAGCAGAGTGAACTCCAATTTTGGCAGTAATGGGCAACTATCTTACTTGTACGGGGATATAATGACTCATTGACAGATGATTTCGGGGTAATGAAGGATCGGGCATATTGAATTTCAATATTCCGATACTTGTTTTTTTTGGGGAGGTAAACCATTGCCGGAGGTGTCTGGCATTGGCTTGTTTCCTCTCCCCTTAGAAAACACCCAGGTCTGGCTGAGTGTGCATGTGTGTCTGGGTCGTTAGGAAGAATAATATCTGTCAGTTTGGGGCAACATTTATTGAAGGTGTATGGGCACCTTAAAAGGAACCCTCAGGTTTAATAAAAAAAAAATCACATTAACTGCAGAATGAGTAGAACTGTTACCTGATTTTTACCTTTTTATCTTTTCATCTGCAGATCTGCCAGCTCTCAGACTCCTCTTCTGCCATTCAAGATGGCTGCTCTGGCTCTGAGACTTCCTGAGACACACTGCGGGGAACCACATTAAACACTTTCTATGTTATCTAATGAGCTTATCCACTACAACAGGGAAGACCCTCTTCTATAGTAACATGACCTTAAAATACGGAAAAATGTTCAATGACTTGAGCAATGGTCATGAAGAAGTCATTCATGATATTGGCCATTGCGTCCCTCCATACAGATACATGTCACCATTAAACTCTTGACCTTCCAGAATTTACAACCATGTTCCAAGAATTCATATACCAGTTATGATGAAAAAAGTTCCAGGTCTCAGCTCTTGCTAATTAGCGAGGCTCGTCTATGACATCCAGGGTGGGGGGACCTTAGACCTGAATGGTACACCTCCAGGAGTCCGGTCTACAGATCCACAACTCCTTCTGGTTTAACGAGCTGGAGTTGGTAATTCTATGTAATTGTATCTACGGGGTTAACCTCATTAAAATGAGAAAAAACCTCCAGTATTGATCAGGAGCTATGATAGAAGCCTCTTCTGTAGTGTGGATGTACATGGCTAATTGATTTGAAAGGAGGATTATAAATCGGGGGCTATTAATCTCATCATGGTTACCCTGTTTATATATGTTAGAGAGGGGTCCTTATCTATCTATCTATCTATCTATCTATCTATCTATCTATCTATCTATCCCTTCCATATCTATCTCATATCTAATTAATATCTATCAAATTCATATCTATCTATCTATCTATCTATCTATCTATCTATCTATCTATCTATCTATCGATTTCATTTCTATCTTTCTATTTAATTTGTAAAGTGCTATGGAATATGGTGGTGAGATATATATATATATATATATATATATATATATATATGTGTGGTAATATTCTAGATTTGGGGACATCTTTACCATACATTAAAGTGTTGGGGAGAAGCTGTTCACTTTTATTGCCTTGATATGGGGCAGATGACACAGGTCCCTCATACGTGTTTCCAGGGTGCCACTAGCACATACATGCAGGCATGTTTGCCGTGTGCTGGTGGTATTTTCGTGCTTTGAGGCCTAGTTGAAATTCAGAGCATTGTTCCCAGGAGGCGGTTGCTAAGCAACAAGGTCCCCTCATCACATCCCAGCCAGATGCAATAAGCTGACATGGATGGGATGGGGGGAGGGAATGCTGTAGAGGGCCAGGGGGGTATCCTGCAGGATAAGGAAATCCCAGGGTCTTCTACGTTCTAGCAAGTTAATATTGTAAATCCCCCTATTGACGCCCTCATGTTTATTGCCCATCCTAGAAGCTGTTGTGATATCTGGTTCAGTATTAGAAGTGTCATTAACTCTTTATATAGCGGCAAAGCAATATAACTCTTCCACTGCTGCCTTCACGTTCACTATTGCATGACAGGATAATTAAGGTCTCCCAATGATCCATATATCGTTATATGGACACCTATGTTGTATAATGTTACATGATCTTCCTTTAATATCTGCAGGGCGTCATGCTATATGTGATGGCTCCATGATGTCCTTGATCACACATCACGTCCTACATCTACCTATGGTGTATGAAGGTCCTATAGCTTCAGTCTAAGGATGTCCTTTCTATGAATACACTCCTATACAAACTGAGAAAACTTACTGTCCTTGATGTTCCTGTAAAATCTTAGTAAGCCATCTTTGAGGACATCTTTGCAGAAATGTCCATGAAGGGTTAGTGGGCCACATTAGTTCTTGTGGGTCCTATTAAATGGGATAAGGTTTAAAGGGGTTATTCCATAATTAATGTAAAAATGAAAATCAGCCATCACATAGTCCATGACAATCTCTTTTTAACAAAGCTAGAACCAGCCCTGTACCTCACATGGATCCAGAGATCTCCCCATTCATTGCTCCAATTGCTCTGCTAGATTTTGTTTAAGCTGGAGGCTCAGGGGGACGTGTCCTTTCTCAGGGACATGTCCTTTCTGCTGCAGCTAGTGGCAGTTGAAGGATGGAACTGAGCATGTGCGTCCATCACAGTGAGCAGGACAGAGAAATTACACAAAGAGCAAACAGCAGGTGGCGCTATACAGATAGATTTCAGTGACTATACTAAATTTGTAATTACATGCAATTACAAAAGTATTCAGATTCAGGTGCTGGTTTGAAATATGTAGAATATTTTTCATGGGACAACCCCTTTAAGCAAGGAGAACTTATAAAAAAGGGCATGAGGAGTCTGGTGGGGTTAAAGAAAAAGGGTTGTAAAGAAGGATGCAGTAAGTCAAGTGGTATGGTCCATGTATAGTAAAACTGGAAGAGATGGGAAAGATCATGATAGAGTTGTATAGAAGTTCTACATTGTACGGCGTTATATAGAAGCGAGGGATTCTGCTTTACCGTATATACGTGCGTCATGTTAGGATAACTTTCTGCCTGCAGACCTTCAAATATTTAAGAACTAAGGGTCGGTCATCCTATAATCCCTGCCGAGGGCTTCTGACACAAGCCGAGGGCTTCTGACACAGTAGCAGGGTGTAGATCATATTCAGGGGGTTTTGCAGGCATGATAAGGGAATTTAAGACCATCATCTAATGAGTAGTATAATGGGAAGATGGGCAGAGAGGTGGGTGGAAGAGATAGAGGAGGAGGGCGAGGGAGGGAGGATATGAAACAGGAGGGGAGGGCAGTCTCACTATCCAGGTTGGGAAGAAGGAGAGAGGTGCAATACTGAAGAGGATGAGAAGGAAGAAGAGGAGATTTGGGGAAAGGGAGAGAGGAATTGGCAGCATGTGAGTAGCCAGAGGAGGGGGATCTTGGCTGAGGAACAAGGGGGGGGGAGATATTGAAGGAAGAGGGTGAGAGGGGTCATTTATAGAAGAACAAGGAACGATTCGGGGAGAAGAGGAAAATGGACATTAATGTAAAAGACACGTTCTGCTGGATAGATGGTAAAGATAACGGAGAGGAGATGGGTGGACATTAGTGAGCGCAGAGTCTCCGTTCTTGCAGTCTGGAAAGAGCCTTGCAGGCGATTGTGAAACGACCACCTGTGCCACTGTGGAGCTGGGAGCTATGCAACGTACCTCGCGGTGAAGTACGGAGACTGGATTTACACAAAGAGACACTCCATTTATTGCACCCGTATCCATCCATAACCCCTGGATCTCTCAACAGAAATCTTTACCACGTTACAAGCGCAATAATCAGGTGGTAGTCTACTTGAAGCATTAAGAAAAAATCACTGTCTCCATGGAAGATGGCTTGGACCAGGGTGGGAGAAATGTAGGTAGGCTCTCCATACATCAGTATTAGGATTCCAGTGATTGCTTTGTGTGCATGCAGTAACCCCAACCTGACCTATCCGTGGGAGCTAAAACAATGACTTTATGACATACATGAAGCACCGTTTGTCCCTGTGTGTCTCCTGCGTGTACGTGACGATTCTGCATGTACCAGACTTCAACAACTTGCAGTATGTGTGGAGAGAGAATACGACTTGACTCAGTTGCATCGTAGGATTTGTCTGGACAATACATTGACAGCATTTTTGATCCAGTACGATAGATTAACAATCGTTTCCTCAGTTGTTTCCATATCCAGGGTGTTCAGTAAAAGCCAAAAGAATTTCATTCTTGAACCGTGGTTGTACTGGACCTAGGTACAAGGGAGAAGAAGCCTGTACCCACATCTGTATCCTGGTTTCATACCAGATTAGAGCTATATTCTCTACTTTAACAAGGGATTACCCTGGCTTAATGTGAAATCTGTTTACATCTTCCTTGCGTTACTGTCTCACAAGAGATGATAGAAGCTTCAGGCCTTGAAATCGAGCCATCTACTGCAGCACATCTGGAGAAGATATGAGGAAGTCGTCTTGTAAGGACCCTCACAATGGAGATACCTAGCACTGCCCCCTATCCAGATGTTGTGATATCTGGTTAAGTATTAGAAGATTATCTGTGAGTTCTTTAAGGAGTTTCTAAACAAAAGAAGAGGATTGAGGAAGTTTCCTGGCCAGATCTTGTTCGAAAGGGAGGAGGTCGTGGAGGAAGGCAGATACTCTACTGGAATCTGTTCCCAGAAAGTGATGCTGTGCTTGGTAGGTAGTCATTCCTGACATAAGGCATGGAGAAAACTGGCAGATATGACCCAGATCCTGTTAATACAGTTTCATACATCAAGGATTTTAGGGCAATGATATGCAAATCCTTATCTATTATCTACAGTAGGAACCAAGAGTGTAATACAACACAGGGCGTTCTGCCTTTAGGACATTTTCTACAATGTGCTTGAGTATGCAATCTTTCTGAAAATATTTCCATATCTTTCCATGCTTTTCAGTGCTGCATTTACATTTTGGAGGACATTTATATTTTAATTCCCTTGTCTTTTCTTGCATGTCGCATGTCAGGAACATGGGTTTTCTTATGCATTTATAGCACCTGCTGAGATGTCAATGGTAAGGCCACACTAGCAGGATTTCTTCACCGGTGTGCTCCATCAAGGTCTTGATTAAATGGGTCAAGCTACTTATTTTCAGCTGAGTTGGCCTCATATTGTCCACCATATCTCCAAAGGAAACAGGGCAAGTTTCAGAAACATCCTGAAGGCACTAGTATTAGAAATTTCATATAGTAAGGGGGCCTTTTACAGGTTTTGCCTTGGGGCCCAGGAGCTTCAAGCTATGCCTCAGCAAATAAGCTTTGATATCTGTTCTTCCAGGATGTGAAAGGAGGTCCCAACATTTACTGTTGCGACCTTTTGACTTGTCTAACTAATATACCAATTGGCATATACATTACATAGAGAGACTTAAGGGCCTTTTACTTAGGCCGATTATTTGCCACAAAGTAGGTACATTCCCAATCATTGGCCTTTGGGAAAGCCCCTCTGATCAGCCATCAAATGAGCAAAGGGCTCTTGGATATTTTATGCCGGCATTAAAAAGCAATCTGATCATTCATGCAGTGTTGCTCTGTTCCAGCGCCGAGGCTCCTGTCCCTGCTGCTTGTGGTTTCCACCTGACCGGAAGTATGACGTTCCATCTGTGCTAATGTGCATTACTGCAGCCATTCACTGGCCTCAGCAGTGATGTGTCCTCAAGCTACTGCGGAGCGTCCGTGCTCATGGGCCAATTTGGGAGAAATCACCTCCGCTTTCCCGGCCCTAACTAAAATTATTTTTTGGGTTGGACGCTCCATTAAACAAGTACTAATCAACTTGCTATATTGTCCATCAACACTCATTACCAAATTGAAATCTGCCCATGTAAAAGAACCCTCCACAATCTATAAGTTCCATGTAACAGACTTTATGTGGAAAATTGATGGCTTTGCACCTTGTGGTATACCAATATTCATATGTAAGTCAATGTACAACTCCAACACCCATCAGGTAAATCCGTCCATGCATGTTATAGGAGGAGGCATGCATCATTAGAGTCTGCATTAATGCTGTATTATTTAGTTGGGACAACCCCTGTCCGTACAGCTTATTAGGACCTGGACATCATAGTGGGATGTTCCCCCTTTACAAGCTAGTGGGAGACTGTCTCCCGTTCTGGCAGACTCGTCCAGGCGATGTAGTATACTGTCACCCAGGGGCATAGCTATAGTTGATATTATACAATATTATACAAAGTGCATGCTGGTCCAGTTACACCTCTGGCTGGAGAGAAGGGGTTAGTTTGAGAATTGGGGATGGGGGGGAGGTGCCCTTTCAATTTTTACTTGAGGGAAGGGGGGCCCAAGCCGACCTCTTGCACCAGGGCCCATCAGTCTTTAGCTACACCCCTGCTGTCACCCATTAATTTGAATAGATGCTATAAAATACTGTAGCAGCCATTCAAGGAGTAACGTGTCCAGCCGAAACTTCCCTCAGGAAACAAAGGGGTTTCAAAAGCAGGATTTGTAGTGATCAACTGATTGTTGAGGGGTGGGGACTTTCTTTACAAGTAACATACACAACTAGAACTCATATTTACTGGTCCAGACATTATAATTCACACATCCATACTGAAGCCTGCCATACACATGAGATAGCTGTCAGCCGGATGCTCATTCAGTTGGCTGCTGATATCCGGCACCAGCTGTTTTGGGCCAGAAACAATACAGAGTACAAAGCGGAAGCAGGAGGCTCCATACACTTGGTAGGTTCTGGCCCCAGCTTACTGAAGCTCAGCTTCCATACCGTCTAATGGGCACCAAGCTGCAGTTCTCCGGCAGTGCCACTGCACTATGTACGGATCAGTCTGCCTCCAGCTCTGTACATAGTATAGTTTCCAGTGCCAGAGCTGTTCGGTGGAAGTGGTGGGTGTCGGACCCCCACCAATCTGATATTGATGACCTATCCTGATGAGAGGGCATCAACTTCTATAGCTGAGAGAACCCCTTTAACTGTTGGCTTCCACCAATGACAATCAATCATGAAGGATATAATTAGGATGTCAATCTCAATGAGCATATATAATATGGTAATCATAAAATGGGCACAAGAATGAAGGGGTGCTCCACACGTGCATCCTCTTCTCCATTCACTTCTTTGGGACTGCTGCTAGCTTTTGACAATCCCATAGAAGTAAATGGAATGTAAGACGTGCATGAACACCACTGCGCCGCAGCACTTGCAGACCCCCGTTATTGTGATCCATGAGGGTCCCAGAGATTGTACTGGCAAAACCCTTTTAGTGCTGGCAGAAGAGGCATAGTCATAATGGGCAGTGGTAGTGTTGCTATTTTAGTACTTTTACCCTCACGCTTTTCTCTAAAGGCATGGTGACGTGTCAAAGAGTCAGCCATGACACCTGGCATCAGATCACAATTATATCTATGGTATTTACCCTCTCTGCCAGCAGATGGCAGCACCATATGAATCAATAATACCCACAGTACCAAAGAATAGTTGCAGCAGTGCCCCTCTTCTCAGTAAGCTATGTCTGGTATTGCAGCTTAGTCCTTTTCAAGTCAATTACCTCAGCTGCAATACCAGGCACGGCCTATGGACAAGAGCGGAGCCGTTTATGGAAGCAGATTATTTTGTCTAACCCTAACCCACCAAGTAAAAAGTCCCCAGAATGCTCTGCACAGCAATATACCCACTTACCCTCTCCCATTCCACCCATATAATTGCTGGTGGTGGTGGGGGTAGCCATTTCCTGGCATTCACTTACCTTCCTTTACAGTGCAAATATCCTAACCCAATTTGAGGAAGTAGAAAACTCATGAAGCATGTAGACGGCCTTGTATAAATGCTGGGCCGGTGGATAATACGTACCATGTGGATAAAACTGCCCTTTAAAATCTGGGGCTTGGTCATTGAAGACTCATATAGCCTGACGTATTGAAGGAAACATGAATAAAGATGTATGTATAGACAGATTTATAGACGTTTTTAAATAGGTTTAAATATTCTATAGAAAAGCCCTATAAAAAATAGTTTATGAAAATATGCCAAGCTCTCAGAGCGCCCCTTTAAGAGCTACAGCATCAAGTTACGGTGTTTTCCGAACTACTGAACGCTGAAGTGATACTGCATAGTAGCGAGAATATGTGATGTATCCGTAAAAAGAGCAGCTTAAAAGTATGAATCTTAAAAGTGTGATTTTAAAAGGGTGGGTGATAGAGGTGGCGCACTGGCACTTCAGAGGGCACAGTCATGGTGAAGAGATGGAGGGAAAATGCAGCCGCTCACTATGGATAAAAAGTAAAAGGGGTTCTTCAGTATAGAGTCCAGCACAGGACGTGTCAAAGGGCTGCCCATACATTTTGGGTAAAATGATCAGGCATACTAAAATCTGTCCTCTCTGATCCTTGTTCCCCCAGGGCTGGTTTTATAAGAACCATTTACATAATCAGATTACCTGGACAATTACAAATTTTTCTAAGAACGATCAATCCCGTTAATCACTCAATGTAAATGGGCCTTCATTCACCCCACAGAAAAACACTTATGTAGCACCATGTTTTTTGCAACACATCGCCCTACATAAGCATGAATGAGCTACTGAAAAACAATGAATCTGTATGGGGATGAACAACCGCAGAAGCGATCATTCATCCCCATATAGAGAGGGGCTGAATACTGCAGGTTTGCCAGGTTTTTAATACTGATGACCTATAATCAGGATAGGTCATCAATATGTGATTGGTGGGAGGCTGCAGTAAGGCACATTAGCATAGATGGGACGTCACACTTCCGGTCGGGTGGAAACCACAAGGAGTGGGGACAGGAACCTTGGCCCTGGAAAGGAGCAACACTGCATGAATGATTGGATTGCTACTCATTTACATATACAAGATCATTTTAATGCCAGCATAAAAGATCTAAGAGCTATTTGAAGAGACTTCCTAGTCCTGTGATGTCACGTTCATTGGTCACATGGCCTAGGAGAAGCTCAGTCCCATTCAAGGGAATGGGGCAGAGCTGCAATACCAAGTACAGCTTCTATGCAATGGACAGTGCTGTGCTTGGCACACTGCGAGGAGGCTGCGGCACTCATGCGACCTGATCAAACAGTGAATCGCCGGGGGTGCCAAAGGATAGGTCAGCCAGTATCAAAGAGCATCTGTCAGCAGATTTGTACCTATGACACTGGCTGACCTGTTACATGTGCACTTGGCATCTGTGTTGGTCCTATGTTCTTATGTGCCCGCATTGCTGAGAAAAATGTGATGTTTTAATATATGCAAATGAGTCTCTAAGAGCAACAGGGGCGTTGCCGTTACACCTAGAGTCTCTGCCCTCTCTGCAACTGCTGAACCCTCTCCACTTTGATTGCCAGGACCAGGCAGTGAAAACATCATCACACCTGGCCTTGTCAAAGTGCAGATAGCGCAGCAGGTGCAGAAAGAGCAGAGCCTCTAGGTGTAATGACAACGCATTTGCATATATTAAAACATAATTTTTCTCAGCAATGCGGGCTCACATGGACATGGGACCAACACAGATGTCTTCAGCTGCCAAGTGCACATGTAAAAGGTCAACCAGTTTCATAGGTACAAATATGCTGACAGATGCCCTTTAAAAGCTATGGAGACCTTCAGGGCAATTTTTCTTTATTTCCATAAAGCTGACGGCTTATGTGATGCCTTATCTCTCATCTCCTGACCTCATGAACACTCTTATCAAACTGCTAACAATATGGTTTAAATGAGTGTTTATGAGATCAGGAGATCAGAGAAAAAGCTTCACATGAGCTGTCAGATGATGGAACTCAGGAGGGATAGTATGCAAATAACCTCATGTATCACAAAAACTGATGATAATTTTTAATAAAGACCAATTGAAAAATTATTTTAGCCCAAAATAAGTAATATGCAATCATTTAAAAAATGCCCCGAAGGCGTTCATAGCCTTTAAACACCTTTAACGAATGGGCAACGAATGGGAAACTAATGGTTCATTCCCATCAGTGGCCCCTAAGAGGGCCTCTACAACAAGCCAAGCAGCGCCCAACCACTTGACGGTTTGCCAAGACAGTACTGCCATATAAAGTCCACGTAATGCTAACATATAGTTCCAAGACAATGCTGCCATATTCAGCTCACATAACATCACTATATAGCATCCACATAATATTCCCTTAGGCTCTGTTCACCACTGGGTCGTCACTTAAACATATTTTCCTTTCTTTCCAGGAAGTGATAAGGTCACAAAAAGAACAGGTCTAAGTGAAAATGATTCCAGGGGGTCGAAGAGAAGGAATGAATCCCGAGCGGACAGGAGAACCTAAGGAAGACCGTGAGGAACGTATTTTAGCCATGTTGGGTATTATTGGAACCATCTTAAACCTTCTGGTTATCATCTTTGTGTATATATATACAACAATATAGAACCATAGTATTTCTTCAATCAAATAATTGGCACAAACAGCCTTGAAGAAAGCCTGGCAATTTTCGATATCATGCCTACAAAGTCTTTGTTTGGATACCAATTTTTTGAGCCTAGAACCGGATTATAAAGCTCTGTTGAAATTTTTGGAATGGTGCTGCCATGGTGCTCTCCAGTCACCACTACTCACAGCCTTCGGCACCCGGTTCTTACAATAAGGAGCAGGCATATAGTGCTACAGGTAATTAGAAAAAGCACAAGTGGGATGGAATATGTGGTCTCCCATTGACCGTCTCAAATTTCTCGCACCTTATGTAGAGCAAAATATTGGGATGCAGATTGTCCTCCATCTACTAGTATATGGTTATAGGACTTACAATTCATGGACACCATTCCATCTCCATGAAGAGCCAGATGCAAGAAACCAGGGACAACCTGATAACTGTACTTGACGGATGTGGTCATGAAATAAGAATTTTTCACTCGTTGAGCTTCATTTACATGAACTGACCATGAGGACACCAGGGATCTCACATCATGAAAAATCCATTGTAAAGGGTTTAATTATCATCAGACACGGATGTCAATATCATGGTGGGTAGTGAAATTACAGAACCTCGGTACTTCATGTAGTGTTTTATATATTAACTACGAGCACTGATGATTACATAAGACTTAAAGGGGTTGTAGGACTTGGTCAATCCCATTTTGTTAAAAGGGCCTGCTTAAAATAAGACAATGGCAGAGTATTCTGCTGTTGGGAACCCATCTATCAGCTGTAATCTGTGAAGGAACCTAGCAGTAAGTGTTCCCTCCACCGGAGGGGAAATAGAGCATTACAAGTTGGCCATGGAAATCCATGACCTGTCTATGTAATGCACAGAGATGCCAAGTCCTCCAGCATAATAGACACTCTTTGTATACACTCCTCCTCTGGGACTTAGTACATGAAAAATCTATTAAAGCAACCAGTACTCCCCTTCACTGAAGCTTATTTGCATCAGTATTTCAATTACCTGATAATCCCTTTTTCTATAGTATTCTGTATTTTTTATTCATTCTGTGCTTGATGCAGTGGAAATCATCTCTCCCTGCACTGACTTCCTGTTCTGGGCTTGTGTTTATACACAGCAGCCAATCAGGGGAAGCAGAGCTGCAGGGGCGGGAGAAATCAGCAGCCTGAACCAATGATGAGATAGGAGGTGTGTCTCAGACTGCCTCAGAGCTCCCTTTAGGCGCTGGAGCTAAGCTGTAGTCACAGATCACAGCTCTAAGGGTACGTTCACACAGCGGATATATAGATTTTCTGTGTGGTTTTGGTTTCGTTTTTGCCCCGTTTTTTTTTCACCTTCCCATTCATTTCAAGGAGAATGTCAGCGCAGATCCTGCTCCATGTTCACATTGTTTTCAGCGTGGAGAAAAAGAAGCAAGTTCTGGATCCCATTGAAATGAATGGTAGGCTTTTTATAGGCTTTTTCGGCATGGATATGCCACACAAAAAAAACGTTGGGTGAACAGTCCCAAATAAAGGTAAGCTAAAAGGCAAAAACAAAAAACAAAACAAGATCTAAGGAAAAATCTGCTGGCAATCATCCCCTATAGGTACATAGGTACTGCCAATGAGCTACTCATTGGAAGGTCATCTTAACTGAGAAGGACCTAATGGTTAACATGGGATCAAGGAAAGATGAAGAATAAATACTGTGATTTTCCCCCCCCTACTTCTTCTAGATATCTATAAATTGGGAATATGGTTATTACTGACTAGTGTACGCTGAGATCATGGGAATGGATGACGACGGCTGATGATACATTGGGGCGATCGCAGAATGTTCACTTACAAATTTTCCTATTCAATCACGTTATAACCTTATAATTCTGCTGCATTTTACCCTTTAAAACGACGGCATTTATCTAGGCCACAGTTTAGTCATGCAGCCCCTCCAGGCGCCCACCCCTGTGTTATGTGACTCAATGTCTAGCACAGAGCAGTGGTCGCATCATGTTATTTCCAAATGCTCAGCGTTTAATGCCAGCCGTAGTTCCCTGTAGTTTCGCATTCTCCGATAGCTCAGCAGCCTCCTGGGTAGCAGCAGATTTCCAGTTTTAACCAGCTTCCACTAAGCAATGAGTGATTTTTACATACGGCAGATCCATTCCAATTTGGATTCAATAAACTCAACCAGAATCTGCACTGAAAGAGGAACAGGGGTCATTTTAGGTCTATAAGCCGCCCACATGAAAGCAATACTGTAGCATTAATGGGAAATAGGTCACCTTACAATGCTCGCATAGGCTAAAAACAGAATGGATTCCTTGTGATGATGACGATAAAAAGCTTAACCTTATCTTCGAAAGCCTAATACCATCAGATTTGGCCATTCATGGAAGGGGTTGTCCACTTTTGGACAAAACGGTTTTGTTAGAAAGGCCCCACAACAAAATCTGATGGTCCTTCTTCTGCTGGTACTCCCAATGATCAGTTAACATCTAGGGGACATGCTGCAGCAAGCATTCAATTTCTCTGCAGCACCTCCACAGGAGAATTTAAGCATTACAAAGCTCTCGAATGAAATCAATGAGCTGGCCATGTAATGGATGGATATGCCAGATCCTCCAAAACAAGAGACTCTCTTTGTAGCCACTTTCTGCTCAGGCAACTAGATGAGTGTCCAGGCCATTTACCATGGTTCCCGAGAAAATTGGCATTATTGGTGAATATATGAAGGTTCTAACGAGGCCTGGACTGGAATTATGGAAGTTCTGGAGTTTACTTTGGTGTCCAAAACTTCTTCTTAGCTTCAGTCTGCCTCTTGGTTCTGTTCTTCTTCAGTTCTTGGCTGCCATTAGTGACCATATATTTCGCAATGCCAAGGCTGATTTTTAGCTTCAGTCTTTCTCGTATTCTGTACTTCAGTGCAGTTCTTGTGCCAAACTGAAAGGAGTCTCAGGGGAACTTGAGAAACAAAATGTTCTTGTAGCAGTGCTGTAGCCTGTATTACAGGTGTGTACCATTGTGCTCCATGTAATCCTTTACAGTGGATGGAGGTTTTTGGGAAAAGAAGAGAATGTGCTTCCAGTGTATGATCACATTTCAGAAAAGAAATTGATCCTAAGGTGTGTGGGTAATCAGAGGATCCAGATGTACGGGTAATGAGAGGATCAATTACAAAATGGTTTGGCTTTCTGTCAGGATGATGGGGCTTTCAAAGTTTTAAATGGAAAGGAAAAATTGAGGACATCTGCTCTTTCTGGATTATATTCTATATCTGTATATCAAGTCTATGAAACCATCAGGTCTAATATAATCCTTGTAAGACAACAGGGTGGTGGAACCCTTAGGGAGAGATAAGAAATTAAAGCTGCCATACTGCTTATTTTATTGAGGTATATGTTAAAGAACCAACATCAGTACCTATGAAGGTTCATAAATGTTCGGGAAGACGATGCTGCATTGTAATATTACTATCTAGAGTGGTATAAGACGTTCTGTGTACATGTCCAAACTATTCTCCAAACGTGCCCAATAGTAGTCTTATTTTTTTGTAGCTAGAAGGTATTTAAGACACCATTGATCCCCCACGACATTAGTATGGACACCTGCCATTTTGTTAATGCCTACTACAGCAGATCTAAGGTATCAAGCCCCCGGTGAGAGGTTGCTACTGTCTCCTATGAAGACAATAATGGATGGTCCTTGGTGTTACGGTATTGAACTGGAGATTCAGGTCACATGTGTTTAATGATAAGGTCTTGGAGATTGAGTCAGAAGGTGGAATCATTTTATATTGTCTCTTACCATACAGGGCAACTGTTTACATCAACGAAAGTTTCCAATGCAGGAATGTTCAGGTCACAAATTCCCTCCCGAAATTTGCTCAGGATTTTTGAAAGTACCCGAGGACAAATCACAGAGGAAAAAAGAACAAACAAAAAAACATCATCTATATATCTCTTCCTCTGTGACATCATCCTACGATGTGCTAAAACATTTCTTTCTTCCATATATTTCTGGAGTGGACTGATGGTGAGACAAGAATTATTTTTACGCGTGACGCAAATAACACGTTATAATAAGTACGTTACAAAACTTCCAATGTTGGTCTTCCACAGGACTTGTACAAAAAACAAGGGGAAAAAAACTTCGTACTCCATAAGAGGTGGATGAGGTACTTTAATTCTGAAGGTTGTCCTCAGATGAAATGTATTTTGTATGTATTTCTTGATAAATAAAACTATTAATAAATTATTTATTTGGGCGTGTTGGTTTGGGTTTTTTTTGTTACTTGGGATAAATCTATGAAATGTTATTCATCTGATTGGTCTTATGAGATCTAGTAGGCCCCTGGGGACAATGTTGGGGACCCTTGTTGTGGAAGGTTTGAGTTATGTGAAGACAGGAGAAGTTTGAACACCAAAGTATAATGTGAAAAATAGGTTAATAAAACCGACCTGAATTATTAAGCGGAAGTTCTGAATTGCGTCATACTAGAAATTCTGAGACTATTAAGTCTCAGGGACAACAGCCCCCACCATATTCTGTTCCCTTTTGTAGAGGTAATATACTACAATTGTGTCCATTCCTACAAATTATCTTACTAGACCTACCCATCAGGTGCATAGCTATAGGGGAAGCATGAGAAGCCGCTGATTTGGGGCCCAAACTCAGAAAGGTCCCACCCAGGAGGAGGACTAAAATATTTTGTCAGGGCCCCCTCACAGGATTATACAGTGACATTATATATAGACACTGTAGGAAGCGGACTGAGCTAAGAGCAATCTTGACTAGCCACAAGAGTGGGGATTGCAAAGAAATTGCTGGGGTGGGAGGCCCTGTTCAAAAATTTGCTGTGGGGCCCAGTCCTTAAACTGTAGGAAATGAACAGCTACTGGGCCTGGTCTGAGAGAGCAATCTTGACTAGCCACAGGATTGGAATTGCATGGGAGGAGGGGTTTACGAAGAAGTTTCTGGGGAAGCAAGGTTTAAAAAATTTGCTGTAAGGCTCATCCATTTCTAGTTATGCCACTGCTACCCACCCTAGGATAACGAGGGGCACCATTTCACTTTAGGCCTCAGGCGACAGCTACAGATGAATTTTACACCCTGAATTTTTTTTGCTGTCCAGGCCATGGTTGGATAGTCCATCTGACTATATAATGCCCCATGCATGTACTGCTCATTTATCCTTTCCTCACTTATCCATATTGATCATCCTTCTAAAGAAGTGGGAAAGAAAAGCTAAAATATTGTCCTCTCTATAAGACAGAATGGACATATAAAAGAATATATCATGCACATGTCTCTTTAAATGCTCTCTGGTGTCTTTCTTCATAGTCCACCATGCGGAATGGGAGCAGTTTGAGTCTTACGTCTTTGGTCCCCTGGGTAAAAGCAAGAGAAGCCATGTGTAAAATGGATGGATTGGCTGTTAAATGATTTATGCCGTCTCTGGTACCTCTCCCACCTCCCCCTGCTTTCTGTTACGCAGCAGTGATTGGTTTAACCCGTTCAAAAACTGGCAGAAGGTACCTAATTCCGTACGCCAAAGGTCCATCGTAAGAAGCAAAGTGCTGGTGATGTCTAGTAATTCAAGGATTGCTTCTTAAAGGGCCAGTAAACTTAACATTGCTGATAAGTGCAATATATAACAGGACCATACACACACATCCTTTTAGAAGCCCCCAGAACTGGAGGTACGGTATGTACGGTACAATTGTGATCTTGGAAGATGATGTTTTTCTCTACGTCATGTCACTAAACTCATTCACAAACACTACAGTCCACCCCCCCCAGCCTGGTAGCTGATGATAGGGAGCAATCAACTAGAAGACTTTAGGTTTAGTATCCTTTTAAGTTGTAGGTGATACAAACCTATACCCAGATACAAGACCTAAGAGCCTCTTCTGTTTTGGTGAACTGAAACCATCCATGAATGCCATGTAATACTACATTTCACCTGCAGGTTACATTACCCCCCCAGCAAAATTGGCTGTTGGCAAGGGGTGTCGGGGGTGAAACCTGGGGTGATCAACTCATTCTGATGAGACAGCCCATTTAAACAAATAGCTGAGAACCCACTAAGATCTCTCTTAATAGTAACCACTGTCATCATCTACCAGTCATATTATCCGTTAAGGCAGTTTTCTGGGAGTACAATATTGATGTCCTGTTCTCAGGATAGGTCGTCAACATTGGATCGGCTATCTGAAGAGGCCATGTGACTAAGGAGAGTGCCACTGAGTCTTCCTAGGACAGTGACGTCATACTGCCTATGTGCAGCTCAGTCCAAATCAAGTGAATGGCCATGATCTGCAATTCCAAGCATAGCCACTATCCAACATATAGCGCTGTACAAAGGTGGGCATCTTCAAACAGCTGATTGGCGGGTGTTTTGGGTGTCAGCTCCCCATTAATCAGATATTGACAAGGATAGGCCATAAATAGCAAACTCTTGGAAAACCCCTTTAATTAACATAATTTTCACAATTTTCCTCTATTGAGTCTGCAAGCAGTTGATCATGCACCATCAAGCAGACCCCATTCAGTTTTCTTCTAGGCCCAGGGGTGGACTGGCCATAGACTCTACAGGGCAATTTCCCAGTGGGCCGATGCCCAGGGGGGCCACTCGAGCCCTCCTCTTCAGGGCGCCAGGTACATAACAATCTGATACTCTCAACATTAATTAATGATAGGATCATAAGGTACTTACAGTATGTACCCAACTGGGTACCACAGATGCCTCCTGAATTCAAATGTATCACCATTAACAGGACAGTGATACAGTTTATGACTATGGCGGCACATGAGACCATGGTTCCTGCCCCGCCATTTACCCTCATAGCAAACAGACCACTAGACTTGAAGCCTATGAAATGGTGTACAAACGGCACAGGAGCCCAGGCATCTCAGGCTCCAAGGCTGGTAGAGGCCTGTGGCCTGCACTACATATGGTATGGCTGAGCCCACCTACTTGTGTTGCTTCCAACTTCTTTCAAATCGGATATGACATTTAGTTTTTTTTCCAGAGCCACTTCAAGTTGCCCATGGCTTCCTGGCCCGCTGTTCACCCTCATAGGAAACAGGCCACTAGACTTAAAGCCTATGAAACAGTTTACAAATGGCACAGGAACCCAGGCATCTCCGGCTCCAAGGCTGGAAGAGTTCTGTGGCCTGCACTGTATGTTGTAGCCCACCTACTTGAGTTGCTCCCACCTCCTGTCAATTTCGATGGGCCACTTTTAGTTTTTTTTCCACAGCCTCTTTAAGTTTCCCATGGCTTTCTGCCCCGCTGCTCACCCTCATGGGAAACAGGCACTTGAAGCCTATGAGACAGTGTACAAATGGCACAGGAACTCAGGCATCTCAGGCTCCAAGGCTGAAAGAAGACTGTGGTCTGCACTTCATATTGTATGGCTGAGCACACCTACTTGTGTAGCTCCTACCTTCTTTCAAATGAGATGTGACACTTTTTGTTTTTGTTTCCAGTTGTCAATGACATCCTGTCCTACTGTTCACCTTCACAGGAAACAAGCCACTAGACTTAAAGCCTATGAAACAGTGTACAAACGGCACAGGAACCCAGGCATCTAAGTCACCAAGGCTGGAAGAGGCCTGTGGTCTGCACTGCATATTGTATAGCTGAGCCTGCTTACATGTGTTGCTCCCACCTTCTTTCAAATCGGATGTGACATTTAGTTTTTTTCCCAGAGCCACTTCACGTTGCCCATGGCTTCATAGCCCGCTGTTCACCCTCGTAGGAAACAGGCCACTAGACTTAAAGCCTATGAAACAGTTTACAAATGGCACAGGAACCCAGGCATCTCCGGCTCCAAGGTTGGAAGAGTTCTGTGGCCTGCACTGTACATTGTAGGGTTGACCTACTTGTGTTGCTCCCACCTCCTGTCAATTTGGATGGGCCACTTTTAGTTTTTTTTCCCACAGCCTCTTTAAGTTGCCCATGGCTTTCTGCCCCGCTGCTCACCCTCATGGGAAACAGGCCACTAGACTTGAAGCCTATGAGACAGTGTACGGCTGAGCACACCTACTTGTGTAGCTCCTACCTTCTTTCAAATGAGATGCTACACTTTTAGTTTTTGTTTCCAGGGCTACTTTTTGTTTCCAGTTGCCAATGACATCCTGTCCCACTGTTCACCTTCACAGAAAACAAGCCACTAGACTTAAAGCCTATGAAACAGTGAACAAATGGCACAGGAACCCAGGCAGCTAAGTCACCAAGGCTGGAAGAGGCCTGTGACCCGCAATACATATATGGTAAGGCAGAGCCCACCTAGTTGTGTTGCTCTCACCTGCAGTCAATTTGGATGGGCCACTTTAAGTTTTTTTTCCAGGGCCACTTTAAGTTTCCAGTCTGCCCCTGTCTAGGCCTTCGTCCACAATATACACCCCTGATTTTTACCCTATAAATTCCAGCTCACATTCCAGACTAAATGCCATGGGTGCATCATGATCTTCTGTCTAAAATATCCAATGAGACTATATGTTGTGGCCCAGCATGATCTCCAGCCTCTAGATTAGTGGCGTTTTACCTTACCCAGATCCCTTTCTGACAAATGGAATGAAGGATATGACACATAAAAGCAGAAGCTTGGTCCCAGACAATTAACTTTCTATTTCTAACAGGCTATAGATGGTTAGGAAGAGGCAAGTAATTTAATGGCTGGGCCTTCTGTATCCTCCCACCCATTAAAAAAGGAACTGATACACCTTTCCTTAGAGAAATCAATGCATTCCAATGAAGCATTGTCTTGTTACAGCTCTCCGTACACAAAGGGACCCCTTTAAATCAAGCCGACAGGCTCGTAGCTGCGCTGCCCTTGTCACCATAACTCATAGATGTCAGCAATATCCATCACATTCCTGGGGGGTGATCATTCACTTCGGAGAAAAGTGAGCGGATTGATTTTTACTGGAAGAAGAAAACCGCAGTCGGTCAATAGGCAAGCCGGATCCTGTACGTTGTGTGGTAGGGTATCTCTTAGCCCCCTACCCTGTTGTACATTGTGGTATAGCCCACTGTTTAATATTAAAATATACCGCCACGCTACATAGGGCTAATACTGCAATCTACACCAAGAAATGATTTTAATAAACCTCCTTCATTAACAAGAGGCTTTCTTAACATAGGTCTAGCTATAAGGAGGAAGGGGGTGGGTATCATTAGGCCGAGGTCACCAAGGACAGATTTTTAGAGATTCCCATTCACAAATTGCAGCAAATCCTGCCATGATTGGATACTATGGGCACCATAGAGTTTCTGTATGACTGTGCCGTTAATAATGACACTGGGATATAACAGAAAAGAAATCCCAGGACATGCAAGTGCTGTCTTAATTCTACTAGACTTCTAGACAGTTTCATCAATTTGCCCCAACAGAGACCCTGAATCAGGGTGTACACAAAACTACATTTTCATGAAGCCAACACTAGGTGGAGCTCAGTGCAAAGATAAGTTTACAGCTTGTATATATTCCTATGCACTAAGCTCCCCCTAGTGGTGACTGCAGACATCCAGTTTTGTCATATATTATCTGAAGGAAAGCAGTGATTTGGAGCTCTATGGCAGAGATTTATTAATGTATTTCTGCCAGTTGTCTGAAATATGGTGTATTATTTTTGAAACAGCTATTCCACTTTTGCCAACATAGAAGTGGGTGAGCTAGAGGTTGGATTTTTTATTAATTTTTTTTACATTTTTTTCCACTTAATAAAAAAAGCATAAATTGCGATTTGCATTGCTTGAGAGTGTTTGACGCATGCATACTGGGAAACTGGGTGGAGCAGGCGGGCCCTATGAGATTTGTGTACACCCAACTCGTTTGTCTTTGAACAAAAAAAAAAACTATTCTACTTTCTAAATAGTCATTGATTAGAGTTAATCCTGTTAAATATATGAAGGGGTTGTCTATAGGAGAAACTAAAGTGCTCACAGTGGTGTTAAAAATAAGAAATAAAAATCAATTCTCACCCTCACCGATCCTCTGCAGCTACTATTCTGACTTCTAGGGTTCCTTTTGATCTCTCTTTCCTGGTCTGTTTCAACAATGCCAGGAAAGGCTTGCTTAGTCAATCGCTGATTGAGGCGGATCATTGCTGCAGCCAGTGATTGGCTGCAGGGACATCAAGAATTGGGAACAGGAAATGAAGACAAACGGAGACCTGGAGAGCGCTAAAATTGGGGAATTAGTGAGGGTGATTATGGATTCTTTAATTTCTTTAAACCACTCTGTGAACTTTACTAAAAATGTTGTCCCACTGGGCAACCCCTTTAATAATGGAATCATTATCGGGTAACTTTTTAATATACTTTGTGTTTCAACTACCAAACATTTGTAAGACCTGTGCTTGCTGTCAGTACAGGGTATGGGGTCCCTTGGAATGTCTTAAAGGGCAGGTAAAGCATGTCTACTGCCACTACATTCATCTTTATGGGACTGCCAGAAATAGCCGAACACTGTATTGCACACCTAGGGATGGGTGATAACTTGATATAACTGGAGTACCCCCTTAAGCCTCATGGATATTTCCATTCAATGGCAACAGACAGAGGACGTGACAATGGTGACAATATTATACAATGATAAACCCATTGGAGCTGCAGCTCAATTGTACATGCAAACAGATACGAGAGGACTACATCTCTGGGATTTCTACAGGGAAGCAGTGATTTTATGAAAAAAGTCCAGCAAGTAAGCTACCCAGTGCAGGATTCAGGGAGGTGAACTCTTTCTTCTGTTCCTGACATGACAAAAACAGCATTTTCATGAAGCTACCAGTAGGGGGAGCTCAGTGCAGATTTTACAGCTTCCATTGCAGTCAATGGTAACCGTAAATATTTCTATGCACTGAGCTCCCTCTAGTGGTGGCTGCAGACAGACAGTCCTTGCCTTCATACAGGCATAACTTTTTTATTTTTCTGTTCACATAGCTGTATAAGGGCCTGTTTTTTTGCGGGACAAGTTGTACTTTCCAATGTCACTATTTAACCCTTTCAACCCCGGGCCTGTTTTCACCTTCCTGACCGGGCCATTTTTTGCAAATCTGACATGTGTCACTTTATGTGGTAATAACTTTGGAACGCTTTTACTTATTCAGGCCATTCTGAGATTGTTTTCATGTGACACATTGTACTTCATGACAGTCATAAATTTGAGTCAATATATTTCACCCTTATTTATGAAAAAATCCCAAATTTACCAAAAATTTGGAAAAATTTGCAAATTTGCAAATTTCAATTTCTCTACTTTCAAATTACACAGTAATACCTCCAAAAATAGTTATTATTTTACATTCCCCATATGTCTACTTTATGTTGGCATCATTTTGTAAATGTCATTTTACTTTTTTAGGACGTTAGAGGGCTTAGAAGTTTAGAAGCCATTTTTCAAATTTTCACCAAATTTTCCAAAACCATTTTTTTTAAGCACCAATTCTGATATAAAGTGATTTTGAGGGGCTTACATAATGAAACCCCCCATAAATGACCCCATTCTAGAAACTACACCCCTCAAGTTATAAAAAACTGCTGTTACAAACTTTGTTAACCCTTGAGGTGTTCCACAAGAATTAAAGGAAAATGGAGGTGAAATTTCAAAATTTCACTTTTTTGGTAGATTATTCATGTTAATAATTTTTTTCTTGCAACACAGCAAGGGTTAACAGCAAACTAAACCTCAATATACATTACTCGGATTCTGCAGTTTACAGAAATACCCCATATGTGGTGGTAAACGTCTCTATGGATTTGTGGCAGTGGTCAGAAGGAAAGGAGCGCCATAAGGATTTTGGAGGCAGATTTTGCTAGAATGGTTTTTAGGCACCATTTTGTAATTGAGAGACCCTGACGTACCCCTTCAGTGAAAACCCTCATAAAGTGACCCCATTTTGGAAACTACACCCTTCAAAGAATATATTAAGGGAGGTACTGGCCACTTTGACCCCCTAAGCGTTTTACGGAATTTGGAAACACTTGGCTGTGAAAATGAAAAGTTTCATTTCTTCCTATAAAATGTTGCTTTAGCCCCAAATTTCATTTTCACAAGAAGTAACAGGAGAAAAGCACCCCATAATTTGTTACCCATTTTCTCCTGAATAGGGTAACACCCCATATGTGGTGGTAAACTGGTGTGGGGGCACATGGCAGGACTCAAAACAGAAGGAGCGCCATATGGATTTTGTAGAACAGATTTTGATGGATTGGTTTGCGGGTGCCATTGATTTTTAATTTTTTGAGTTATTGTCTTATGTGGGGGCTCATTTTTTGCGGGACGATATGACGGTTTGATTGGTACCATTTTGGGGTACATAAGGCTTTTTGATCGCTTGGTATTACAGTTTTTGTGAGTCAAGGTGAAAAAAAATAGCTGTTTTGGCATGGTTTTTAAAAAATTTTTTTTACAACATTCACCTGGGGGGCTATTTCATGTAATATTTTTATAGAGCAGGTTGTTACGGACGCGACGATACCCAATATGTCTAACTTTTTTATTTTTGGAAAGTTTTACACATTAGATGCATTTTAGAACAGAATAAAATCATTATTTTGTGTTGCCATTTTCAAAGAGCCATTTTTTTTTAAGTTTTCCGGCGATTGTCTCAGGTAGGGTATCGTTTTTGCAGGACAAGATTACGGTTTGATTGGTACCATTTTGGGGTAAATACGCCTTTTTGATAGCCTGCTATTACACTTTTTGTGAGGCAAAAGGGAAACAAATGTCTGTTTTGGCTTAGTTTTTTTTTAAATTTTTTTTACAGCATTCGCCTGGGGGGCCATCTCATGCAATATTTTTATAGAGCAGGTTGTTACGGATGCGGCGGTACCCAATATGTGTATAATTTTTATTTTTGGAAAGTTTTACACATTAGATACATTTTTGAACAAAATAAAATATTTTTTGTGTTGCCATTTTCTGAGAGCCATATTTTTTTTTATTTTTCAGGCGATTGTCTTAGGTAGGGTCTCATTTTTTGCGGGTTGATTGGTACCATTTTGGGGTACATACGCTTTTTTGATCACCTGCTATTACACTTTTTGTAAGGAAAGGTGACCAAAAAATGTCTGTTTTGGCACAGTTTTTTTTTTTATTTTTTACTGCGTGTACCTGACGGGGTGGATCATGTGCTTTTTATAGAGCCGGTCGATACGGACGCGGTGATACCTAATATGTCTATTTTTTTTTCACTATTTTTTACAATTTTTTTATATTATTTTGTAAAATGATGCTTTTTTTTGGGGGGGGGGGACTTGAAACTTTTTTGTAAAACTTAATTTTTTTCACTTTTTTTTACTTTCTCATTTTACACTTTTTTCACTTTTGGGGGTCTGATCCCCTTACAATGCATTACAATACTTCTGTATTGTAATGCATTGGCTGGAAGTGTATTACACACAGTAATACACTTCCAGCCTTACTGCCTGTGAGATCCAGGGGGCTGGATCTCACAGGCTACCGTAGATAGCAGCCGGATGCCTAAGGAAGGCATCCGGCTGCTATCTAAGCCATCGGGTCCCCGTCACAGCAGCGCGGGGACCCGATGGACACCCGCTCCGACCGCCCGCATCGCATGTGCCGCGGTCAGCGCTGACCGTGGCACATGAAGGGTTAATGCATCGGCATTGGTGTTTTCACCGATGCTGGTGCATACATCAGGGGTCCGGCTACTGGGCACAGCCGGACCCCGCCGCTAATCGGGCAGGCGCAGCTCCTGCACCCGCCCAATCAGCGCGCCATAGCACTACGGCGCTGGTCGGGAAGTCACTTCCCGCAGCGCCGTACATGTACGGCGCTGGTCGGGAAGGGGTTAATATTGCATATGGTGTAGTGGGAAAAAAATTCCAAATCAGGTGAAATTGCAAAAAAAAAACCACAATTTTGCTACAGTTTTACGGGTTTTTTATTTACAGCAGTTGATGTTCATTAAAACTGACCTAATATGTATAGTTTTTCTTGCGTTTTGGAATTTTTTTTGTCATATCTTGACCCCTATAACTTTTTGGTATTTATGTGTACGGAGCTGTATGGGGGCTCATTTTTTGCGGGGCGATCTGGACTTTTTATTGATACCATTCTGGGGAGTGTATGACTTTTTAAACGCTTTTTGTGAAAAAAGGCGACAAAAAATGGCGAATCAGCCATTTTGATGCTTTTTTCCGTTTTGCTTTTTTTCGTATGGGAAAGAATTTTTTATATTTTTATAGTATGGACGTTTTCGCACACGGCAATACCCATGATGTGTATTTTTTAAATTTTTTTACTACTTATTTTTTTATTTTGGGAAAAGGGGGTGATTTGAACTTTTATGTTGTTGTTATATTTTTTACACTTTTTTATAGTTCCCATAGGGAACTATTAGAAGCAATCATCTTCATTGGAGTCTATGATGATTTTAATGCTTTCCTCTATTACACAGAAGGGCTCCATAGGAAAGTCTATGCAGCAGCCTCCTGTCATTGACTATGACAGGGGCTGCTGCATACATACTCCGGTTCCCCCGATCGCCACACGGGGGAGCCAGAGTAACACCGGAAGTGCGCACTTCCGGTGTTTAGAGCCCTCGGATGCTGTGGTCAGGATTGACCGCAGCATCCAAAGGGTTAAATGTCCGCGATCGGCATTAATGCCGGTCGCGGACATGAGCCGCGGATGTCTGCTGTATAAATCAGCAGCTCACCTGCAGCCATGACGCCCGCTCTGTTCAGGAGCAGGCACCATCTTTAAACACGCGCCCATCGCCGTACTAGTATGGCGCTGGGTGCGAAGGGGTTAAAGGATACTTAAGATTTTTAAAAAGTTTTAACATTTCATTTGGTTGCTGAGACAACCCCTAATCACTAAAGGAAATTTTGGTGCATTTACTTTTATGGCTCGGTTAGCTATTCCTTTATTATTCCTGCTAGAAGTTTATGAATAAAAGAACAACTAGTCTGACACTATCCAGTCTGTGCGATTGTGCAAGGACACACCCCTATCTGGTAACTTCCAGTTGTACGCTTATTATCTAGTAAGAATAACTGAGGAACATAAAATAGAGTTATGGAGAATAAAATTATTTACTCATGGCAGGAGTGGTGACAGGTCCTCTTTAAAGCCTAGGGCTGAGGAGGATTCTTCACCATCCCAATATAAGAGGCTCACAGTAATATCCAGGAATTGCACACAGCAGCACCAGGTTTTCTAATCCAGGACTCAACCTAATGTGGTCCTAACAGTTCAGTGGAAACCTAGACATATAAAAGGAGTTTTCCGAGAAATAATATTGATGACCTATCCACTTGATAAGTCATCAATATCACATCATTGGGGGTCCTAACCCTGGCACCTTCACTGATCAGCTGTTTCGGGAAGCTACATCGCTCACTGGAGCCCTGGTGAGCATGACAGCCTCCTGGGCACTTACCAAGCACAGAATTGTACATCATATAGTGGCTATCTTTGGTATTGCAGCTCCGCCCCATTGACTTGAATGGGGCTGAACAGCAACTAGGCCATGTGACTGATGTACGGTGATGTCACTGGCCTAGGAAGAGGCCGTCAAGCTCATGGAGCGACTGGCCTCTTCTAACAGCTGATTGTGTCGGACCCCCACCAATCTAATGTTGATGACCTATCCCAGATTACCCTTTTAAAGACTTCTACTGGTGCTTTTAAAAAGGATCGTCCCAAGAAAAATATTCTACAGTTTTCAAACCAGCACCTGGATCTGAATATGTTTATAATTGCATATAATTAAAAATTTAGTATAGCCACTGAGTTATTTAATCAAATGCATCTGTATAGCACCACCTGCTGTTTGTTTTTTTTCTTATTTCTTTGATCTGGTCACTGAGATGGCCGCACATGCTCAGTTTCATCCTTCAACTGCCTCCTGAGCTGTGATAGGCAGAGCCGAGACACGCCCCCTTAGCTGCAGCAGAAACGACACTCCCCTTGAGTTATCAGCTTGATCTAAATCTAGCAGAGCAATGAATGGGGAGATCTCTAGATCCATGTGAGGTACAGGACTGGTTCTAGCTTTGTTAGAAAGAGATTGTCATGTACTATATGATGTCTGATTTTCATTATATGCATGAATCCTTTTAAAGAGGCTATCCGATTTATATTTATTGATGACCGATTAGCTGTTTGAGGAGGAGATGCGCGCTGTACCAGCGCTGCCTCCTCTTCATTACCTGCTCGCCATAACATCAGTAGTGGTGAGTAGGTGTAATTACACCCAAGCCGCCTCATTCATTTCAATGGGACGGCTCGTTCCTATACAAGTGTCCATATTTTTGTTGCTGCTATATTGACTGCAAAATACATTTGGTCGTGTAAATGCAACCTTAGGCCTCTTCTTAGGCCAGTGATGTCACATTTATTGGTCACATGGCCTAGGGGTGGCGCGGCTTCCTCAAACAGCTAATCTGCGGGGGTGCCGGAAGCCACACTCCCACCGATCTCATATTGATGACCTGAAAATCCTGGTGTGTAATTTTATGATAATACAAAATCCTCATCCTATATAAATATGGTTATTCAGGATCTAATGAAGTGTGTATACAAGCAGAACAAGAAAACAAGGTCTGTGAACTATACCGCCACCTAGTGAAGAAACACATGTATGAGCTTGTCATGGATTACAGAGTTTACATGTCCATGGTTCAGTTTTATTGAAGAATTTACTTTTTGGAAAATATGAGAGAATTGCTAAACCAGTAATCAGTGGTATAAATGGAGGGACTCAAAGCAAAGATAACAATGAGGCCCCTTTCAGGTGCTGCTTGACACCGTCACACAGGGGCGCAGCTAAAGGCTCAGGGCCCTGGTGCAAGAGTTCATCCGTCATCCATCAGGGGGTTCTGTCAGTGCTCTGTGTGTCTTCTTATGTGGCACAAGGGTCTTTGGGCCCCCTCAGGCTCCTGGGCCCGGTAGTGACTGCTACCTCTGCGCCCCCTATAGCTACGCCCATGCCGTCACACTCATAACTTTCAGAACATGAAGCCCTAGAGACTCCATCTGACACTTCCCTTTTACTAACATTGTGAAACCTGTGGAGACAACCGGTGGAGGCTCTTGCCACTCATTAAAAGGTGAAACCAACCTTGAATAGGCCCCCTTTCTGCATGGACCCCATAGCAGTTGAACCTCTAGGAAACAATGTACACTGTGGTTCAAAAGTATGGAGAAATAAATATATGTAAAACAGTGGTTGGGAATGCCATCCGATGTGCCATGTTGCTAAGAGGAAGGGGGAAAATCTGTGAGGAGTGGTGGCCATTTTGAAATGCGCCATCTTGGAACCAAGTCAATATTTTTAAATGGGAAGGGGTGCATGTGACATATGTATCTGACAGAGAATTTGATGAGGAATCCAAATCTGTGCTTAAATGTGGCGCACCTTTAATCCTGCTAAAATTATCAATACTTTTCTCTTTGTTACAGGCACAGATATGGCTGCGAGATTAAAAAATATCTGAGGAGAAGACAGAGATTGTGCTGATATGCGGGGGGTGCAGTCACTGCAGTGGATTTCAATGCTTGGCACCCTAACAGACCACCCATCTACCAATTTCGTCAAACAGGTTCTGTGTTGGGCCTGCCAAATGTGGGTCCCCTTGCCAATGCTGTGACACCCATTGCTCATGGAGATGATGCAGTGACTGGGTCTTGTGTGGGTGCCATTTAGATGTAGCCAGTATCTGCTCGATGGTGGCTTGACTCAACCCGCTCTCCTGTGACACACACGGGGTACCACAATGACATCCACTGTTGTTGCTTCTTCTGAAGCAGTTTTGTTACGTCCACTTTTTGACGGGTCCAACACAGAACCTGTTTGTCGAAATTTGGCAAGACAATTTGCCAACTGTGTCATGGCGAATGGGTGGTCTGTTAGAGTGCCCTCCCGGAGATCAGCACAATTTCTGTCCTCTTTTCACGGTTTCATCTGGCCGCGTTATCTGTGTCTGTAACAAAGAGAAACTTTGTCAGGAATAAAGGTGCGCCACATTTTACCACAGATTTGGATTCCTCGCCAAATTCTCAGATACATATATCACATGCACCCCTTCCCATTTGAAAATATGGACTTGGTTCCAAGATGGCGGCTTTCAAAATGGCCACCGTGTTGGACACCTCTCCTCAAAAATTTTCCCCCTTCCCCTTAGTAACATACTACGCACAGGATGGCGTTTCCAGACACTGTTTTCCATTTATTCAGGTGTCTCCATACTTTTGTACCGCCCTGTACTTCCTTTCTAGATAAAGTATTCTAGCCAGAAGTAATCACTGCCCTTCATTGGATAGGTCTGTGGAGCTGTGCTTGGCTTTCATCTTCAGCGCACAGACTTTGATCTGAGCGGCTAGATGAGCGAATCTAAGTCCAAGAAGTGAACTTCGATACGAATTTCAGGATAAATTAAATTCACCACAAAGCCCAATTTCCTCGTGCTTCGTAGTAGCAAATTAACCTGATATAGTGTAAGAAACAAGAAAAAATCATACTTACCTCATCCATTGGCTCGCAACAAGCTGGGCACCGCCATCTTGATTGAAGATCTTCCACAAAATCCCGTGCGCGGTGACATGACGTCACCACACTGCACAGGCGCAATGACGTCATCTCGGGCCGCATCAGATTTCACTCTAGATCTTCAAACAAAATGGTGGTGACATAGAATACTTCGCTCATCTCTACTTGACACCACTCAATGTAGCTATATAGTTATCAAAACTGGTGTAAAGTAGAACTGGCTTAGTTGCCCCTACCAACCAGATTACACCTTTCATTTTTCACAGCTACTTTGGAAAATGAAAGGTGGAATCTGATTGGTTGCTATGGGCAACTAAACCAGTTCTACTTTACACCAGTTTGATAAATGTCCCCCATAGTCTTGTGGCGGGGAGGAACAGAACACAGGGGTGATCCATATTGGCAGTCAGTGGTTAGACCCCCTCCAATCTAGCAGTTACCCCAGTTAAGTAGTTTTATTTCTGTAAGAAAAGCAGAAAGTTTGCCCTATTTTTAGAAGACCCCTTTAATATTATATATTATATATGGAATCAATCATCACCTATTCAATGGTAGTTCTAGTCAAGTGGATGGGACTCAGATGCAGTACCAGACACAACCCATGGACAAGAACGGCGCTGTTTCTGGACAACCCCTTTAATTTTAGATTCACATGGGGTATTCCAAAACCTCACTGGTTATCCTGCTATTCTTCGACACATACAGTTTACTGGATCTTCTGGACCCCCTTACAAATTACAATGGCGGTCCATGGTCTGTCTGGGAATTCTTGGTGGTGTTTTCCGTGGTTCTATTAGGGAATTGCTATTTAAGCAATTCTGTAAGATTTCCTGTTGCTCAGTTTTCGGGGCTGACACTTATCCCTCTCACCGAAATGCACCGAAATGTGAAATAAATCCGGAGCATTCACCTTTCGATAGTCCGGACAAAGCGATTTCTATCACTTTCCCCAGAATCTAGCTGCATTATTCCTGTTCTTTCTTCTTGTCCGTGTCTCCGCTCCCTCTGCCCGCCTTCCCGTCTGTCCCTCGCGCTCTCCTTCTGTGCCCTGATTTCTCTCTCTCATTCATTCTGGCTCTGGAGCTTTTGTTTAAAGGCAGCGCGGTTGAAAAGAGATGGAGAGGTTTACATTTCAGCAATGTCCTTTGTGTCTGTATGCCACAACACAGGCATCTGAAGCGAGGATGGCGGGCGCCCCCTCCCAGCATGGCACAGCCTGGCAGGGGACCAGCAAACAGCCTTTACCGTGGCACTGTTATGGCAACCGCATGCAAACCAGTCTTAAAGCCACAGTACACCTCATCACGCTGAAATCCTCCATCTAGACAACTGCGTCTTCATGTGAAATGCAGAAAAACATCGAAACGGCAGAAATCACCCCACTATGGCTGTAGATGGGGGGGCTTATTACATATACATGTGCATATGGGTAGGACACACAGAATGTGCTGTATGGATCTGATGCTGTAGGTAGGGGATACATAGAGTCTCATACATGGATTTAACATGGGTCATACATGGAAACTTATAAATTCATGTATGGATCCAATAACATATGAATGGGATATACAGTATAGAATATAGCAGTGTGTTTCCCATGCTATATGTATGTTATATATATTTATATATTAGGATCTCATACATGTATTTGAGCTGTTTGCCATATGTATGAATGGGATATGCAGAATCTCATGTGTGTTTCCCATACTGTATGTATGTAATATATATACGGTAGGCTCTCCATATGGGATATACAGACTCTCACATACTGTATGTCTTTGATCTATGTATCTAATGCCATATGGATGGGATAATTATATTCGCATCTATATATCCAGTGCCAAATGTATGGAATATATAGATTCTCATACATGTATGCAATCGATCTGTTGCCATATGTATGCATCCAATTCTATATGAATGGGAGATATACTGTATACCCATACTGTATGTATTTGATCTATGTATCTAATGCCATATGGATAGGAGACTTATAAATTCACGCATGGATCCAATACCATATGAATGGGATATACAGTATATGCTATATGTATGTAATTCAAAGTGTATTTGATCTACATGTATCTGATACCATATGTATGGATCCAATGTCATATGAAAGGGATATACAGAATCTCATATATGTATCTGGTGTCATGTGGATGGGATGTTTATATTCTCATGTATATGTCCAATGCCAAATAAATGGAATATATAGAATTTCATGTGTGTTTCCCATTCTACATGTATGGATCTCATACATGTATGCAATACATATGAATGGGATATACAGAACCTCACATACTATAGGTATTTGATCTACGTATCTAAAGCCATATGGATGGGATAATTATATTCTGATGTATATATCCAGTGCCAAATGTATGGAATATATAGAATCTCACGTCTTTCCCATGCTATATATACTGTATATGTAATACATACAGTAAGCATAGAATCTGCCGTATGTATCTGATGCTGTAGTTAGGGGAAAGATAGAATCTCATACATGGATTTGATCGATCTGTTGCCATATGTATGGGTTACTTCTAAACCCGTGTATGGATCCAAAGCTATAGGAATGGGCAATATAGAATCCCGTGTGTGTTTCCCATGTTATATGTATGTAATACATACAGTAGAACCCCTTACGTGTATTTGATCTGTTGCCATATGTATGGATCCAATGCCATATAAATGGGATATACAGAATCTCACATATGCATTAGATCTATGTATCTGCTGCCATATGGATGGGATACTTATACGCGCATGTATATATCCAGGGCCAGATTAATGGAATATATAGATTCTCGTGTGTTTTTTGATGCTGTACTGATGGGATACGTAGAATTTCATGTTTTTCTCTAATGTGTGTATCTGATCCTGTACATTTGGGATTAAGTATGTGCACAATTATAGGTATCCATATGGACTGATACCTATAACTTCATGCATGTGTATCTGATGATACTTGGATGGGATACACAAAATCTCATCTATGTATCTAACGTCTTATGGAATACAAAATATCTCTGTGGATCCGAAGTATGTATCCAATGCCGCCCGTATGGATGATGTACGTGAAACCTTATGTATGTATATGATGATTATATCCAAAGCTGTATGGATGGGATATATAAAATGTCATGTATGTATCCAGTGCCATAAGAAGGGGGAGCACAGACTCATGTATGTATCCGGTGGCATTTGGATGGGATATCTATATCTATCTATATATATATATATATAACGTATTTATACGATGTATGTACTGTATCTGATGCTGTATGAATGAGGTATGTAGAATCTCGTCTATGTATCAGATTTATGCATCCATCTAATTGTGCTACATAGATTGTAATGTATGTATCCAACATCCCATCCATATGCATATTTGGACACCGCCATAGTGCCTGAAGTCAGAATTTGGGACCTATTAAACATTTTAGAACCCCTTAAGTGATATCTGTATCAGCTACAACCTTAAATGGCAAGCCGCAATGAATGGGTTAATTGTGAAAGGGTATATTTTCACTTGTGAATGCAGCTAGGTGCCTTATTCTGTGCCGTAGACTTGAGTCCCCTTCCTTGTTAAGCACCTGTAATTCTGAGCCCCCTTTGATGGTGCTGATAGGGTGAGAACAGAGGAGGGGGACGCGGGCAGAGCTAGCCAGCTATTGGTGGGCAGTGAAAGCCCCAGTGTAAGAGGAGAAGGAATAAAAGAGATTTCTGTACTAAGTCTCTGGAGAGGGAGGACCAGGAGGAGTAGGCATTAGGATCTGATGTTTTCTTTCGGTATATTAAATCCCCCTTTTCGGACACATTTCTTCCCTCACAACTCTCACCATCATCCCTAATAATTCCTGGCTTCATTCTTTACACAGCTTTTTATAAGCTCACTATAAGTAATCCTTCTACAGGATTTAGTTCCTCAACTTTTCATTGTCTCAGAGTTTTGCATAGTTGTTCTTGGTGGATCACATATCTCCAAGTTTTCCTTCTTCTACAGGTCAATCCTTTCTAGTCTTCATTGTTCTACAGGTTGTTTCTCCAGTCTTCATAGTGCATCAGGTTGTCCCTTTCTTGTTTTCATCCTTCTGGAAGTTCTCTGATTTCCTCTTGTCTTCATCCTTCTGTAAGCCCTCTCTGATCTCTTCATCCTTCTTCAAGTTATCTCTGTCCTCCTCATCGTTCTTCAAGTTCTCTGTCTTCCTCTTGTCTTCATCATTCTATAAGTTCTCTGTCCTCCTGTTGTTTTCATTCTTTTGCAAGTTCTGTCTTCTCCTTGTCTTCATCTTATTGCAAGAAAAAGTTCTCTCTTGTCTTCACCCTTGTTTGATGTTCTGCCTCTCTTGTCTTCATTCTTCTCTTGAGTATTAACTTTTGTCAGTCCATTCTTCTGCAAGCTCTTTTAGTCTTCAGTCTTTGTGTTTCTTATTATCTTTCTTCCCTGTCTTCATCCTACTCTTGAATAATAACTCTTCTCTCAGTCCTCACTTTTGGAAGTTCTTTTTTTATTTTTGGCTTTACCCTTCTTAAATTCTTGTTCTTCTATCTTTATGCTTTTCCTGAATGTTATTTGTCTTCTTGTCTTCATGTTTCTTAAATTCTCTTGTAGCCCTGGCTTCATCCTTCTCTTCAGTATTAAGTCTCAACAGTCCGTTCTTTATCAAGCTCCCTTGTCTTCATCCTTGTCTTGAGTGTTAACTCTTCACATTCCAGTGAGTTTTCTTTTGTCATCCTCTCCACATCCTTCAGTATTAACTCTAGACATTATATTCTGCCTTCTACTTGCCTTAATCCTTCAGTATTAACCCTTTGCCTCGGGTTCCAGTCTCTCCAAACTAATGCAAATCCTTTCTTGCTTGCATTGATTCTGATGTAAGGTCTTGGCTACTCACTACAAGATCTCTCTGCATTCTTGCTCTGCTATTTCTGTAAGTTCTCTTTAGCCGTCACCTTCTTCATCCTGCTGCCAACTCGTCTGTGACTTCTGTATGAATTTGCACCATGACTTCTGTCGCTGTGACCTTTCTTCTGTGGTTGGCTGGACATTCGTATCTCTGGCCCCTGGCACAACAAGCTGAAAGGGACTCAGGTGTTACTTTGGAAAATGGTTTATTGATTCCTAAAACCAATGTGTCACTTCATGAGGCGATGAGTTCTACAATCCAAAGGATCAATAATCAGACAAGTCATCTGAATCCTGGAGGGAATAAGGAGAAAGTCCTAATGAAAAAAGTGAATAACAGGAGAAAGTCACATCAGAGAAGACTACAAAATGTCAGGTAAGAGAAATACCCATCCTGGAAAGTGATATCTGATGGCTTTACATCAGGAGATTAGAGGTCTATGTCCTCCAGTCTGTACATTAGGAAGGGGTGACAGGTTTGTGTATGATGACTGTGTGTATATATATATATATATATATATATATATATATATATATATATTCCTTATATATAGTAAGTAAACCTGTATATAAGGTTTAAGAATTTGGGCTCCTGAGATGTATTCATTATGTAGAAGAAGTCCATGCCATATCTTCACAGCTGGTTAAAGATGTCACCATGAACATGCAATGCAATCTGCAGGAGTAGCTGAGTAGATGGATGTATAGTTTTCTGGGAAAACATTCAGCAAGACTTTAAACATTTAGTAAGAATTTATTTCAGTTCCTGTTCATTCTAAGTTTAGGAGTCATGTGGGCAGTCCTATCAGTGAATGTGGAGACAGTTATAGCTTTCAGTTCCTAATTAGGACCGCCCACATGACTCCTAAGCTCAGAATGACCAGAAATGTAAATGGAAAATGACTAGTTATACTGATTCTTCTCCCACAAAACTATATATCAATCTGCTCAGCTCCTCCTGTACTGCAAACAGTTTCTCTTTGAAGCCCCACGTTTGGCATATGTGATATGCGAAGCACTCGGCGTATAGACCAAGCGTATCCATTTGCCTGATAGAGGCCAAAAGAAATGTTCTGTTGGTATCCACCAGGCTGGTATACTTTAAAAGTGTAGTTGAGTATTCTTTTCCGGTGTAACCAGTAAAAAGAATACTATGCTATATACATATACAGTGGCATACGTCAGAGCCATCCATCGTTGGTACCGGATGTGTTTGTGACGTATAAGTCTGACTGAAGGCCCTAACATGAGGTCAAGAGAGCCTTAGTAGAATGTTCTAGGACACACAGAAAGACACAGACCCCAAATTTTGCCTATGTGGGTATAAAATGTGTATTAAGGAACTCCAATATCCAATACTTGCAATCAATGGGTCTGTGAAAAATGCGGATGCAACACGAACCACATCCATATTTGGCGGATCTGCAGTTTGCGGACTGCAAAGTGGATACGGCCATGTGCCTGGGGCCTAAAGTATATTCATTTATGCAGAAAAATAGCGCCATCTGCATAATACATGTGTTAGTGGCTTTTCATGGTTTCTAACAGAGCTGTTTGCTGGTTGCACTTATTGTCATAGGAAACATCACATGCCCTGGACCATGCTGTCAGTGGTCACAGAAATGGTACATGGTCACTTGAAGGGGACATGATAGGATATGCCATAAATGTCCAACAGGTTTAGTAGTAGTATTACATGGTGGTTAGAGCGACTCTCCACTCTGGTTGATACAGTGGGGAAGGGGGGCTCCTCTATTATATCCATATGCCCCATGAGGACATAATGGGGTTGTCTTCATGGAGGACTTGCCCCTACTTTTTTTTTCCCCCTATAAAATACAAAGATGTCACCTAGGTTTTGTCTCTAGAGGAAAAAGCCCAATTATGCTAAGTGCAGTTCACATACACTACATAGTCTGGGGGTCCAATGATGTCTAAAATAACCAGCACTTATAATGGATCTCCAGCAAGATATTTCCGACTGCCAGTAAGTCTGCAGCCCGGCATCACGACTTCACTGTATACCGAGGACAATGCACAAGTTAGGCACAAGTTGGCATAACTTCAGGCTCCTGGACACCAGTGCGATGCTTGTTACAAGTTCCCTTACCTACCATGTGCTGTTTATAATACAGGCTGAGGGGCCTTTAGGCTTACTTAAAGGGGTTAAAGGCACACTTATAGAGGACCTTTCACCGTTGCTGACATTACTGTTTTAATAGCTTCATGCATTTCCCATGTAACAACAATTCTGGAGCATCTATTCTTATGGCTCTATGTTGCGCCATTCCTTTATTATTTGCACTAGAAGTTATGAATGAATTGCTATTTGCCTTCAGTAAAGGAACAGAGGGGAGGTAACCAGTTGGGGGTGTGTACCTGCACAGTCTGAACATGGCAGCACTGATTGGATAGAGTGAGTCTGTGCAGGGACACACCCCCAACTGGTCACCACCCCTCTGTACCCTTACTGAAGGCAAATAGCAATTCATTCACAACTTCTAGTGCAAATAATAAAGGAATGGCACAACATAGAGACATAAGAATAGATGTTCCAGAATTGTTAGTACGTGGGGAATGCATGGAGCTATTAAAATAGGCATGTCAGGAGTGGTGAAAGGTCCTCTTTAACAGATGCATGGTAGACGTTCTAAATGAATTACTGAACGTTTAAAATCAAAAAGTAATAAATCTTTATTTGTAATTGTGGCTAAAAATTGGGGTGAAATCCTTATCAATGAAACAGGCGAACTGGCGACCGTCAGTCCCTACAGCTATGCCCTGACCCCAATAAATGGAATAATATTTTCCATATTAGCACAGTCACCCTTTCCCCCTCTTCCTCCTAGTAAATCTTGCAGTTACACCCATGCAGAGATATCCATCTTGGTGCGCGGTTTACTCTATCTGTATACAGTCGCCCCTCTAGCCGTGGAGTGTCTGTTTATACTGGCAGCTCTACTATAACACCCGTCACAGTCACAGCTTATAAAATACTTTCCAAACCGTGCACACAATACACAAAGATCTGACCTCTACTTCTTATTCCTGACTGTATAAATCCACAGACATAATAAATCCCACCGCCATAAAAGCCATGTATTGATATTAGCCACAAGTTCACCCCGCGCAGGAGATATTGAGACCGATAAGCGACATTACTTCTCGTATAATCCGGGCTTGTTGACAGACCGGCACTAGTTAAACCTCATACGGCTATGGAAATATCTCAAGGATGATGGTATTAAACCGACAGATGAGAACCGTCAGTGTAATATACAGAAAAGATGGTATTCTGCAGCAAAGGAGGCTTAAAGGGGTATTCTGAGACTTAAATAAGTCATCAGTATGTGATCGGTGGGGGTCCGACAGCTGGAAGCCCCACCGATCAGCTGTTTAAGAAGGCACCGACGCTCACAGTAAGGCCATGTGACGTCACATTCATCGGTCACATGACCTAGGCGCAGCTCAGTCCCATAGAAGTGAATGGGGCTGAACTGCGATACCATGCACAGCCGCTATACAATGTATGGTGCTGTGCTTGAGCTGGAAGAAGGCCCCGACGATCACAGAAGCGCCGATACCTTCTCAAACAGCTGATCAGCGGGGGTCTAGAGTGTCGGACCATCACTGATCCGATGACCTATACCGAGGATAAATTGTAATTGTAAAGGTAATATAGCCACTGAGTTATTCATCTGTATAGCGCCACCTGCTGTTTGCTTTTTTCTTATTTCACTGTCCTGCTCACTGAATGGAAGCACATGCTCAGTTGCATCCTTGAACTGCCACCAGCTGCAGTAGAAAGGACATGCCTCTTGAGAAAGTGCACGCCCCCCAAACTGCCAGCTAGAAATAAATCTAGCAATTGGAGCAATAAACGGAGAGATCTCTGGATCCATGTGAGGCACAGGGCTGGTTCTAGCTTTGTTAGAAATAATTTGACATGTACTGTAGGATTTTCATTTTTACATTAATCATGGGATAACTGCAGCATCCCAGATCGCAGGGGCATGTGTGAGTGTTGGGGATGTCACAGTGATAATGGTGCCGGTGGTTATAATACTCACAGTTCGGTGACTATGGCTCCCTGGGTCGGCATGCAGTTGTGTGGAAGAGAGACACCAATCTCTTTGGGGCACTCTCTGGTCTTCAGGGCTCTGCCGAATGGTGAGGCGAGGTGCCCTTGGTGGTTTGGTATTAAGGTGTCGGTCGCCAGGGTCATGACGCCAGTGCCCTTATGGCGCAATGTAAAATAAAGAGGAGGCAGCTTGTGTAAAACAAGGGGAACTTTACTTATGCCTTGTGAGAATGTCCTTTTTAGATTACAGTTGGTAAATCCCTTTTCTTAGTATAAGGCAAAGACAAATATGCTGCAGGATTCCCTCTTTAGGCTGGTTACTTGAGTAAAGTGCGCGTTTAGTTATGTTTCTTATTCTTTCTCCGGTTTCTATCCGTTTCTTATTTTCTTATATCAATTAATCCACCTGTTTCTAGGCCTAGTTCTGGATAATACTCGAATAGAGAATAATTCAAATGAGCAACCCCACAGGGTGACATCCCTGGATGGCAGGCATTAATACTTCTGCTCCATTATTTCTGGGTGCTTGGAACATAGATAAGTCCACACTTCCCGGAGGGTTAAAAGTGGGTACAGAACACAACTTGATGTCAATAGTTGTGAAGGACGTGTGCAGGTGCTGGAAGCTATACCTTGCGCACACTGGTGCCAGCAAAGTCTATAAAGCATTAATCAGCTGTTTACCTAAGCTGGACTCTCCTTTATCCAGAATATACTTGTGTCCTAGTGGCTTGGAAATGGTAAGTGCCAACAGCAGACTGACTTGGCCAGGGTCAGACAAATATAGCAGTCTCAGGATGGATAAACTCCTACTTCTCCTCCTGCTCTTTGCTTGTCTGTTTCCTCTTCTCTCACTGACTCATGACTGACTCTAACTTCCTGTTGTCTAGGTGGTTATATGTGAGACAACAGCACCACCTAGTGGTGAAACACTACAATTTGTAGTACTCAGCCTATATTAGGTTCCTGCAGCATGAAATGGTAAAAGACAATAATTAATATGACATGGCTATAATACACAAAGTTTGCGGTGTCCCTTTTCACATAATATGTGGGATGCTGCATAACCTCTAGATATTTGTACAAAATGTCAGCAGGTTGTGAACTGAAGACCTCCATACTAGGACATTATACTTATTCAAGCTCATACACCTCCAACTCTTGTAGCAACGGGGGCATTGCCATTACTCCTAGAGGCTCTGCTCTTTCTGCAACTGCCATGCCCTCTCCACTTTGACTGAAATTCAATCAAAGTGCAGAGAGTGTGGCAGTTGTAATGAGAACAGAGCCTCTAGGAGTAATGGCAACACCCCCGTTGTTCCTAGAGTTGGAGGTATGTGAGGTTGAATTTCAATCAAAGTGGAGAGGGCATGGTAGTTGCAGAAAGAGCAGAGCCTCTAGGAGTAATGGCAATGCCCTGGTTGCGTCTAGAGGCTCATTTGCATATATTAAAACTTCATTTTTCTCAGCAATGCGGACACATATGAACATGGGACCAACACAGATGTCTTCAGCTGCCAAGAACACATGTAACAAGTCAGCCAGTTTCATACGTACAAATCTGCTTACAGATGCCCTCTAATATAATATTTCATATCACTATTTAGATTACATACTTTGGGTTCAGATATGGGTACAAATAAATGAAAAGTGTGGAGTTCTGAGGCTTGATGGCAAAGTATGAGATTTTGATGGTTCTGGACTAGTGTAGGATTCTGTAGACTTCACCAGATTTCTGGGATCTTCCAGACATCACACAGTTACAGTTGTGCCGACCTTGCTCCGTCCCTCAAGACTCTTATGCACTTAGTTAAACCGAGACTAGATTTAATTAGCCTGAATATCCTGGCACATGACTGGACCCCCATGAAGTAATATCCTAATTGTCAAAAAAATCCTAATCCTCTTAAAGCTTAAAACACGTAACCATATTACTGACACGTTATCTGGATGCCTTGGGTGTTCTTACTTCCTACTCATGCTAAAAACTGACACGTCGTTAACATTTCTGCAATTTTTTTAGATCTTTCCACAATGAATAACGAAACAGAGACTCTACCTAAACACACATATCACATTTAATTTTGTTATAGGCTGAGGCCTTTAAGGAGCCAAAAAATTTGAATTATCCTACAAGAACCAGTGATGTTTGGTATGGCTACGTGTGGAGATTTTAAGGAATAGTACGAAAAGTCCTAGAAAATTCCAAGAGATAGACTGGTTCTGTAAAATGGTAGATCTCTAAAGAGGTTCTCCGGGAATTTGATACTGATTTTCTATACTCAGGATAGGTAATCAATATCAGATCGGCGGGAGTCTGACTATAGCGGCTGTACTTGGTATTACAGCTCAGCCCCATTCACTTGAATGGAACTGAGCTGCGCCTAGGCCACGTGACCAATATACAGTGACGTCACTGGTCTAGGAAGAGGCCCAAGCACTCACGGCGCGCCAAAGCCTCTTCAAACAGCTGATCGGCAGGGGTCTGAGTCACGGCAACCCCGCCGATCAACTGTGTGAAGAGGTTGTTAAACAATGAAAGAAAAAGTTATTGGGGGTCAATATTTCCAAAGAAAGAAATGGGGGTTAGTCAACATATCCCAAAGTGCAGGTGCATGTCGCCATGGCTGAAAGCGCAAAAGCGAAAGCAAACACAATGCAACAGCACTCTGCAAACACAAATAATAAAGTAAATACAATAGTGCCATACTCACTACAGAAAATGTACTAATGCTAATACTACACTGTAAATGTGAGATTCTTGGCAAATACATTTTGTACAAAATTATTTGTGCCTGTCCGCCAACGTCAAGGAGATCTCTTTACACTATATACTACCTGTGGCATCTAAAATGAATAAAGACATTACAAACAATTGCTTTTGCATGAGCTGTGCCATTATTGCCCAAAAGTAGTAAATTAAACAAGTAAAACTATACATATTTGGTATCGTCATCATTGTACTGACCCATACAATAAAAATAACAAGCTCATTATGTCGCATGCTGAATGGCGTAAATTTAAACTACAAAAAACAATAGTGGATTCGCTTTTTAATGCCCAGCCCTCCATTCAATTGATCATTCTTTTTTAGCTACTTCAGACTTTCCCACACTGTACTTTCTGCAGGATAATAAATGTTCATGTCTTCTCTTTACTACCCCACAAAGAATTCTCCTTTTCTAGCGCCTAATAGTTTTACCACTTGAGGCTGTAGGGGAGATTCTGTTTGCTGCAGGTCATCCATAGTGTGTGACAGACCCCGTGGCTGCCCCCCACAGCTGAGAACCACACTGGAGGAATTTAAAGGATTTTTGGGGAACATACAACTTATTTGCCCTGGGTACACTCGCTCCCTCAGCATTATCCAACACTCAGATAGTTCATCGTCTAAAATGATGGGACTGAAGACAGGAGTGAAAATACCATCTGGGGGGTCTACATATAATTAGGATTACAGTTTTGCCACAATGCAAACAATGGAAACCTTCCATAATTTATCATTTCTGTTAATTCTTATGGAGCTTTATGGCCCCCAAATTTTCATTTTACGGAACAGGGCCTTTAACTCTGACATAGAAAAGGACCTAGGAATTTTAGTGAACAGAAATCTAAGCTGCAGAAACCAATGTCAGACAGCTGCTGCCAAGGCCAATAAGATAATGGGCTGCATCAAAAGAGGCATAGATGCCCGTGATGAGAACATAGTCCTGCCACTTTACAAATCACTAGTCAGACCACACATGGAGTACTGTGTACAGTTCTGGGCTCCTGTGAACAAGGCAGACATAGCAGAGCTGGAGAGGGTTCAGAGGAGGGCAACTAAAGTAATAACTGGAATGGGTGGACTACAGTACCCAGAAAGATTATCAAAATTAGGGTTATTCACTTTAGAAAAAAGACGACTGAGGGGAGATCTAATAACTATGTATAAATATATCAGAGGTCAGTACAGAGATCTCTCCCACGATCTATTTATCCCCAGGACTGTGACTGTGACGAGGGGACATCCTCTGCGTCTGGAGGAAAGAAGGTTTGTACACAAACATAGAAGAGGATTCTTTACGGTAAGAGCAGTGAGACTATGGAACTCTCTGCCTGAGGAGGTGGTGATGGTAAGTTCACTAAAAGAGTTCAAGAGGGGCCTGGATGTATTTTTGGAGGGTAATAATCTTACAGGTTATAGTTACTAGAGAGGGGTCGTTGATCCAGGGAGTTATTCTGATTGCCTGATTGGAGTCGGGAAGGAATTTTTTTCCCTAGTGGGGAAAACTGGCTTCTACCTCACAGGGTTTTTTTGCCTTCCTCTGGATCAACTTGTAGGAAAACAGGCCGAACTGGATGGACAGATGTCTTTTTTCGGCCTTATAAACTATGTTACTATGTTACTATGTAGGGCCATTCTCGAGTCCTCTATTAGGTCACAGCCAAAGCCTGAACTGGTCCTGACAATGAGCAGCCGTTTCAAGGGCCACGTGGAAGTTAACACATACAATACTACACACTGGGGTGGGGGACTAAATCCCATATGTTATACTTGCACCTTTAGTTGGGTAGAGGTTGACCATTAACCCCTTCGCGCCCGTAGCTTTTTTCGGTTCTGCATTTTCGTTTTGCGCTCCCTGCCTTCAAACAGCCATAACTCTTTTATTTTTCTGTTCACATAGCTGTATGAGGGCTTGTTTTTTGCGGGACAAGTTGTACTTTCCAACGCCACCATTTAATATTGCATACGGTGTAGTGGGAAGCGGGAAAAAAATTCCAAACCGGGTGAAATTGCAAAGAAAACGCTATTCCGCTACAGTTCTACGGGTTTCTTATTTACAGCGTTCGATGTGCATTAAAACTGATCCATTACTTTCATTCTACTGGTCAGTACGAATCCGGCAATACCTAATATGTATAGTTTTTCCTGCGTTTTCATAGTGATAAAATAATTAGAAAGTTGCCCTTTTTTTTTTTTTTTTCCTTGTCAAATCTTGACCCCTATAAGTTTTTGGTATTTATGTGTACAGAGCTGTATGGGGGCTCATTTTTTGCGGGACGATCTGAAGTTTTTATTGATACCATTCTGGGGTGTGTATGACTTTTTGATCACTTTTTATTTAATTTTTTTTTTTAAAAAAAGCGACAAAAAACGGCAAATCGCCATTTGGATGCTTTTTTCCGCCACACAATTCGCCGTATTGGAATTTTTTTTTTATATTTTAAAAGTACGGGCGTTTTCGGTCACGGTGATACCCATGATGTCTATATTTATTGTTATTTAGGTATTTATTTTTTACTTATACGGAAAGGGGGGTGATTTGAACTTTTACATCTTTTTTATTTTTTATATATTTTTTAACATTTTTTTAAATTTTTTTTTACTATTAGAAAGCTCAAATATGGGCTTATATATTGTGGCTTTTTTTTTTTTTCTTTATGAGCAATTCTGGGTTTTATAGACTCAGAAATCCATGAATTGCTCATTTCTTATCCTGGCCTGCCATCTAGTGGCCAGAATAAGAATTGCACTTTGAAAACTATAATCCTCACCAGCGAGGATTACAGTTTTCATATGGTGTACAGACACCCCGATTGGCCACACGGGGTGTCTGTACACCACCCAGAAGCGAACGCTTCCGGGTTTAGACGCAACTAGATGCCGTGATCACGTGTGATCACGGCATCTAGTCACCCCGGAAGACGCCGCCGATGTAGTAGGTAGCGGCAAGTCTCTGCTGTTAGAAACAGCAGAGACTTGCCGGCCATGACGCCCGCCGCACCCGCGAGCGGGCGCCATGTGCCCGCATCGCCCCAGCGCCGTACATGTACGGCGCTGGGCGCGAAGGGGTTAACCAAAAACAAAGTTCTTAAAGGGGTTGTCCAAGTTATTTTTTTGTCCTTTGTATGTTTCTAACTAGTCAAATACAACAGCTTTTTCATACACTTTCTGCTTCTAAAGCTGCTGGTTTCTCAGGTTTCAATGAGGGTAACATGACCTGTGATGTCAGCTTGCCTCCCTGCTAATCTTGTATTCGTGCACCAGCAGATTAGAGCCTGTACACGAAACATCACTGTGCTGCCCCTGCCCCTTTTCTCCATTATCATTATTGCCTATTTGTGTTGTTGTATAATTACTATGTTATGCAATGCTGTCACCCTGTGGTCATTCTTGTTATAGGTTCTGTATGTATAATGTAATTCCCATATGCCTTTGCTCTCTGCTTTCTCCTCCCTTTTTGTGACATCAGTTCCTGTTTTTCTCAGTTCCTGAGGTGTCTTCTCCTGCAACAGACACAGAGCTGGAGAGAGCATTCGTTTTTTACCTCTAATGTCCTCTGATATCCTCTAATGTCTCTATTATCCTCTATATGTTAACCAATAAACTACCAAAGCATCTCCATTTGTATCCTGCTCACTGGATCTTCACATGCAACTGGTACCACGACCTACAGGATATTAGTTCAGCTATCTACCATTGCTTGTACAGGGATTACCACTCACAATCAGTCAGAGACTTCTCTAACGTACATCTGTGGCAGAATAAATTGACAGAAGAAAAATGGATGATAAACTGCAAATGAAATGAAAGACAAAATGAATACCACAGGCCAAGCGTAAACCACAAAAGAGTGCATGCAAGGAAAAGAGGGGAACAAGGGTAGGGTGGGTGGGAGAAGCTGCCTCCAGAACCTCACAGAGGGAAAGAGGATGAGCAGGGGCATAGCTAAAGGCTGATGGGCCCTGGCCCAGGAGTTCAGCTTGGGCCCCCTTCCCTCAGTGCTTTGTGGCCAAGGCAGGGAAGCACATTGTCTTCATGCTGCCTGAGGCAAAAATTGAAACGCCACCCCCTCCCCCATGCCAAATTTTTGACCTAACCCCTTCCCTCCAGCCAGAGGTGTAACTTGACCAGCATGTCTTCTTATGCGGCAGAAGGGTCTTTTGGCCCCTTCAGGCTCCTGGGCCCGTTAGCGACTGCTACCTCTGCACCCCCTATAGCTATGCCCCTGAGGATGAGTAAGTAACATAGTAACATAGTAACATAGTTTATAAGGCCGAAAAAAAGACATCTGTCCATCCAGTTCAGCCTGTTTTCCTACAAGTTGATCCAGAGGAAGGCAAAAAAACCCTGTGAGGTAGAAGCCAGTTTTCCCCACTTTAGGGAAAAAAATTCCTTCCCGACTCCAATCAGGCAATCAGAATTACTCCCTGGATCAACAACCCCTCTCTAGTAACTATAACCTGTAATATTATTACCCTCCAAAAATACATCCAGGCCCCTCTTGAACTCTTTTAGTGAACTTACCATCACCACCTCCTGAGGCAGAGAGTTCCATAGTCTCACTGCTCTTACCGTAAAGAATCCTCTTCTATGTTTGTGTACAAACCTTCTTTCCTCCAGACGCAGAGGATGTCCCCTCGTCACAGTCACAGTCCTGGGGATAAATAGATCGTGGGAGAGATCTCTGTACTGACCTCTGATATATTTATACATAGTTATTAGATCTCCCCTCAGTCGTCTTTTTTCTAAAGTGAATAAGCCTAATTTTACTGGTGACTTGCATTATTCCTTCCCATATGCATAACTTTACATTCATCAGTGTTAAACCTCATCTGCCACTTCTCTGCCCAAGCCTCCAGTCTATCCAGATCCATCTGTAGCAGTGTACTGTCCTCTTCTGTGTTAATTACTTTACACAGTTTAGTGTCATCTGCAAAAATTGATATTTTACTGTGCAAGCCTTCTACAAGATCATTAATAAATATATTGAAGAGAATAGGGCCCAATACTGACCCCTGTGGTACCCCACTAGTGACAGTGACCCAATCTGAGTATGTACCGTTAATAACCACCCTCTGTTTTCTATCACTGAGCCAGTTACTTACCCACATACAGACATTTTCTCCCAGGCCAAGCATTCTCATCTTATATACTAACCTTTTATGTGGTACAGTGTCAAATGCTTTGGAGAAGTCCAGATATACGACATCCATTGATTCGCTGCGGTCTAGTCTAGAACTTACCTCCTCATAGAAACTGATTAAATTGGTTTGACATGACCGATCCCTCATGAAGCCATGCTGATATGGAGTAATTTGCTTATTTTCATTGAGGTACTCCAAGATAGCATCTCTTAGAAAACCCTCAAACAGTTTACCCACGACAGATGTTAAACTTACCGGCCTATAGTTCCCGGGCTCTGTTTTTGGACCCTTTTTGAATATTGGAACCACATTTGCTATGCGCCAATCCTGTGGAACACTCCCTGTCAGTATAGAGTCCTGAAATATCAGAAATAAGGGTCTGGCGATGACATTACTTAATTCTCTTAGGATACGGGGGTGTATGCCATCCGGTCCTGGCGATTTGTCTATTTTAATCTTTTTAAGACGCAGCTCTACTTCTTCCTGGGTCAGACAGGGCACTTTTAATGGGGAATTTACTTTTATATAGAGGTAAGACTTCATCCTTAATACCCTCCTAGGGGCCATCCTACTGCATATGTCATGGACCAAACTAGCATTTGACCCCTTTTATAAAGAAAATGTAAGCATTAATTATTTAAAGACGTCCTTAACCATACACCATAAACATGCAAGCAGCTAAATCACTCCCCAGCGGTCCAAGAATACCCTTTCAACATGGTTGGGTATTCCATCATACAATGACAATTCATTACTGATCAGAGCTAGTCTGAGCTACTCAGGGGTTTGTATAGGTTGAGTTCCTAGGAAACAGTTTACTTCCTGTCTGAGTGACCACCATTGGCGTTCATGAGGGAAGATTATTACTAGCCTTGTTTGCCAGTTTTCTGTAATAAAAAAGTCGCTGTTTTGTTGCATGTAATTTTTTCACCAAAATGAGCATATTTTTTCTTGTTTAAAGTGATTTTCCAAGGCATGGATAGGCCACCAATATCAGTTCGGTGGGGGTCTGACATCCCACACCTCTGACCATCAACGGTTTCCAAGTAACTGCGGTGCTGGAAGACACTGTAACATGTTGCTCAACATTTTTTATAATGATAGTCTATGACCACGACGCCTCAGTCGCATAACAGTCCATCTTGGATGGATTTTTTGCGACTGTCGTGCCGCAGTCGCAGCATGTCGAGGTACGACACCATAGACTATTATTATAAAAAATGTTGCGTGACATTGGTGCGACAAAATGGCACACAACAAATGTCGTCATGTAGCCTCAGCCTCACAGGGAAAGCGCTAAAGCAGAAAGCACACGTCACCTTGAGAAAGGACACACCCTGAGCTGCCAGCATTGATATAAATCTAGCAGAGCAATGAATGTGGAGATCTCTGGATCCATGTGAGGTACAGGGCTGGTTCTAGCTTTGTTAGAAAGAGGTTGTCATGTCCTATATGATGTCTGATTTTTATTTTAACATGAATCATGGGATAACCCCTTTAACACCTAACTTTCATAAGGATTAAACGATGATTTTCTACACATTAAAGCATTGGATCTGACAGCTAAAGGTATTGTATAATATAATAATTTGGTGCTGATAGACTCCTTTAAGGCTTTAGACTTTGAAGGTCAAACCTGATGGGTTTCTCTATACATAGTTCGGTAAATGTCCTTAGCTGTAATCCTTATGATTTGTCTGTATTCTATACCTTAGGTAAGTAATATATTATCCTTGTGTTAATTTAAAGGGGTTACACCATGATTAATGTAAAAAATGAAAATCAGACACCATATAGTACATGACAGCCTCTTTCTAACAAAGCTAGAACCAAGCCCTATACCTTACATGGAACCCATTCCTTAGTCCAATTGTTCTGCTAGATTTTCTTCAGGCTGGTGGCTCTGTGGGCGTGTCCTTTCTTAGGGAGCATGTCCTTTCTGCTGCAGCTCTCTTTATGTAACTATCACAGCTTCTGACCTAAGCGAGATGGAGAGAAATAAGGAAAAGAACAAACAGCAGGTGGCGCTATACAGATAATTTAATTGAATAACTGAGTGGCTATGCTAAATTTGTAAATGCATGAAATTTATGCTAAATTTCATGCAATTACAAAAGTGTTCAGATCCAAGGGCTAGTTTGTAAAATGTAGAATATTTTTCGTGGGACAACCCCTTTGATTTTAAAGTCTCTAAGGCCACTGACAGTTAGACAAGCAATGAAGAAGTCAATACTCTTCACTGGGATATCAATTATCACATATAAAACAATTCACTTCCTAATGGATTTTGTGTGCAGATCAGCCTTCCCCGTCAAGCTGAGCCTCAAACCCATTAAGACTTTTGGCAAGAACAGAAAGCTTTTCCGCCGCCCCCGACCCTTCACTGGTTTTCTCATTTCCAGAACTCCAGGGAAGCAGCGGGGGTACGAGAGGAAGCACCTGAGCAGGCACGTAGGATGTCCTTCAGCTCATTAGAACAATCTGGATAGAAAGGGAGAGGGAAATCAAGGGCTTATTCTATTTCAGTTTCATCGTTGCCTAATAACTTATGATGTACTGTACCATCTGCTGGGGCCTAACTCCAAAACCAGACCTGCAGCCGTTATTCATATGTTTCTCTCACTATACTGGATATCCACCAACTATCATAAAGGAATGGATTCAGGTAGATTTAAAGGCTATGTACACCGTTAAGCCCATTTTGAGCTAAAAAAATATTTTTTTAAAATTGGTCTTTATTAAAAATATGGTATCCTTTTTTCTGTACAGAGCTGAGATGCTCTAGTAGCGCCTTTTGGATTTTCTGTCTTTTCCGTCAGTTGAGGAGCTGACAGGCTCCTTATCTCTGCTCTCTGACCTTATAAACACTCATTATAGCTCAGGTCTTATCTTACTGATAAGAATATGGCTTACAAAAGTGTTTAGAGATAAGGGTTATTAGATGACTGCCACAAAGTGAAAGTACCAGCCACACACCTACCAAAACAGTTAACCCTTTGTGACAGAATGGCTCAATATTTTTAATAAAGGCCACATGAAAAAAAAAACTTTAGACAATAATGAGTAACATGCAATCATGTAAAAAAATTGCCTCCGAAGATATAAAAAAAATTTGAATCCATAAAAATGCCTGAGGATTACAGTATTTTTTGCACTATAAGACACACTTTTTTCCAGGGCTGTGGAGTCGGAGTCGTGGAGTCGAGTCGGAGTCGGTCACCATTTTGGTGGAGTCGGAGTCGGTATAAAATGGACCGACTCCGACTCTTAAAATATATAATGAATTAGTACATTTAGTTCAGTGCAATAAGTGCTGAATATATTTTTATAAGAACTTGTGAAAATGATGAAATGTCCTATAAATGTCTGTTCTATTCCTGATCTAAGGATTTCGGCTTTTAGTTGAGATGACTGTGTACTGCCCTTTATGTCCAGTGCATGTTCTCTCTGTATGCTTTATGTTTCCTCTGAGCTCATGTTTGGAGAGGTTAGCTGCTCTCATGGCTTCTATCTGCTGCTGATGTAAAACACCTAGGGCCCTTATGTATGAAAACTGTCTAGGTGTAGAAGTTTCTTTGTTGCCCATAGCAACCAATCAGAGCTTCCCTTTCATTTCATATAGGGCTCTGGAGAAATGAAAGGAGAGCTCTGATTGGTTGCTATGGGCAACAAAAAAGTCTTAGACCTAGACAGTTTTCATATATCAGGCCCAGAGGCGTAACTACTGGGGGGGGGCAGGGGAGGCGATGCTCCGGGCCCAATACCTCTGGGGGGGCCCAGCAGGGATGGCCTTAGTACAATCAGGCGAATACAAGTGAGCACTTCCATTATGGAGTCTGATGGGGGCACATTAAGCCGATCTGAGGTCTGATGGGGGCACATTCTGCTGATCTGAGGTCTGATGGGGGTACATTTTGCTGATCTGAGGTCTGATGGGGGAAAATTCTGCTGATCTGAGGTCTGATGGGGGCACATTAAGCCGATCTCAGGTCTGATGGGGCACATTAAGCCGATCTGAGGTCTGATGGGGGCAGATTAAGCCGATCTGAGGTCCTATGGGGGCACATTCTGTTGATCTGAGGTCTGATGGGGGTACATTCTGCTGATATGAGGTCTGATGGGGGCACATTCTGCTGATCTGAGGTCTGATGGGGGCACATTCTGCTGATCTGAGGTCTGATGGGGGCACAATACGCTGATCTGAGGTCTGATGGGGGCATATTAAGCCGATCTGAGGTCTGATGGGGGCAAGGGACTGTTAGTTTAGTGATGTAAAAGCTGGGGACAGATTTCCTTTAACATAGTTGTCCCCTTTTTTACTCCTAATAATCCTATATTTTACTACATTATGTGGTAGAGTATTTAGAGTAGGGTATGTAGAAAGTCTATTGTACTGTACTTAACAGCATAGATGATCTAGCAGTTTATATAGTCATCTTGCTAATACAATATTATAACCACAACTAGTAGTATGTGCCTGTGAAGTTGGAAACGTGCGTTTGGGAAGCCACTAAGTGGGGGGCCCACTCAAGTATGTTTCGCCCCCCCATGTGCTGAACCTCTAGCTACGCCTCTGATCAGGCCCTAAGTGAGCTGTACCCAGAGAAGCCTGATAGATTACAAACTGTTTTTGTCATGACTTATCTGTACTATTGATTTTATGCAAATTTATTTAAAGTTATCACTTAAACACGCACCATGTATGAGGGAGTCGGGAGTCGGAGTCGGAGTCAGGGGAAATTGAGGAGTCGGAGTCGGGGCTTTGGTTTACCGACTCCACAGCCCTGCTTTTTTCCACAAAAAAGTGGGGGGAAAATGTCCCTGCGTCTTATGGGGTGAATGCTAATGAGCACTTCCATTATGGAAGCGCTCATTAGCACCGGAGGACAAGGAAGCGGTGAAGACTCTGTACTCACCGCTTCCTGGTCCTCCGCTTGGCTGTTCAGGGCTGCGCACAGCGTGAGGTCACTCTGTGACAGTTCACAGCACAGCCGACGGAGAAGGAGGGAGAAGAGCACGGGAGGTGAGGAGCGGCTGCGTCCAGGAGCTGGAGAGGTAAGTGTTTTATTTATTTTATATGCTGTGAGGCTGGGGGCTAACATAAGAGGTATGGGAGCTGACCATGGCATGGAGGCAAATAAAGTCCATGGGGCTGACCCTGTCCATGCCGGAAGTTTACAAACGGGGACCAAAGTGCAGTGAAGACAGCCTTGGATGGAACCGAGAGAAGGGCAGCAGAAACGTATGCTTCCCATCTGGCAGGAGGGGGTAGAATTAAATATGTAAATATAGACAACCCCTTTAATTTGTATGTCTAGCTTTAAGGGTTAAAAGGACACATGGGCTGAGCTGAATTAAGGTGAGAGGAAGATATGTGTAAAGAGAAGTGTGGCATGATGGATGGATTGTCCAGTCAGGTGATAAGATACGGGAAGTGTTATGCTGGATGAGAGCTGGTGGTACTTGCCATTATGCCGTACCCCTCTATCCAGATAACCAGAGGTGCCATGTGTCTTAGCTGGGATGTGTGGGCTGAGGACACATTCTAGGATCAATGGAAGACAAGCTCACTGATCTCTAAATCAGTCACTTAAGAGCAAAACACAATCTAAGCAGATAGAGGAAAGGTGCCTAATGCAGGTCCTCGTCCTCTCCTCTCTTATTCTAGAAGTTCTCTGTAGGACACTACCATACCTCCCAACTTTTGAAAATTACAAAGAGGGACAATGTGTGCCCCGTGCATCACGGCAGTTTTTTTCATACTAGGCCACGCCTCTAACTCCGCCCAAAGCAAAATTTCTGGAGCCCCTGCGGCAATTTTTTTCTTGCGCTTCGTTGTCCATATAAATATTAGCACATAAATCATCAGATTATAGATATTTTAAGGTCCAAATTACACCAAATAATGAAGTTCTGATCTAATTTATAGGTATAGACACTTTAGTAAGGAGCAATGTAGTAAATTTATTAATGCACATTTATGCATTAATCCTCCAGGTCAAAAAGAGGGACATTTAAGGAGAAAAGAGGGACAGAGGGACTTGGGTCAAAAAGAGGGACTGTCCCTCCCAAAGAGGGACACTTGGGAGGTATGCACTACAGTGTGTTGTATGGTCTAGGCCAGGGATCCTCAACCTGCGGCCCTCCAGCTGTTGTAAAACTACAACTCTCAGCATGCCCAGACTGACTACAGCTATCAGCCTACAGCAGGGCATGGTGGGAGTTCTAGTTTTACAACAGCTGGAGACCCATAGGTTGGCCATCTCAGACTCTGAATGTAAAATGTGTATTATTTCACCTGAATTCTCATTCGCAGGAGGAGGATTTTTTTTCTCTAAAAATGCACATTAATTGTAGTCTTTTCTAAAGGATGGTTCCAGGAAAAATATACATAGTACTTTCATATGGCAGTTGTTCTCAAGGTATCATGTTAGAAGTCCTCTTTGTGTCTTCCTCGACATTTTCCCATGATAGACCCATACAGTACATACGTTATCGATACAAACATGCTGAACATAGGCAAATAAACAAGCCGGCAAAGAAAATACACCCAAACTGTGAACTGCACACATGTACCAACACACATAACAGAGTGTCTAGAAACTCATAAATATTGTAAAGCAAAACGCTGTGAAAACAAACCACAATTACACATAAATGGACCGAGCAGATACAGACTAACAGGGTCTCAAAAGATTCAGGGCCCAAGCACCAATGCATATGTCTGAAATTTTCAATGGGGATTACATTCAGTGCTATCACACACACAGGATAATACGGCACCATATACCGATTACATCCTTATCTTCTTTATTCAGGCCAGACCACCATGACGACTTCTACAGCCAGGTCTCAACTCGTGGAGTTAACCACACAGACATCTTAGATTTATGACTTTTCCATCATCGTGTTCCTTGTGCCCAACAGTGTTATCCTGCTGCTACCCCCAACACTATGCAAACTGTGCTCCTAATGCCCCCAAATACTATACTGCAGAAATAATAGTCCCATACAGATATTCCCCAAAGTGCTTCAAAAAGTCCTACTAATTATAATTTTCTCCCAGAGTGCCTCATTAGTAATAGAGCCCCCCACACAGATAATGCTCTCCAAGAGTACCCCTGTTAATATGTTAGCAGTAGTGCCCTCCATATTGTGCTTAATAATAATGCCCCCACAGAATCCCCAGTAGTAATAATGCCCCATAGTGCCCCCAGTATTCAGGGGTGTAGCTCATGGGCCCGGTGCATAAGTTCAGTGCTTTGTGGCCAGCGGCAGGGAAGCACATAGCCTTCGTGCTGTCTGAGGCAAAAATTGAAAATTGACCTAACCCCTTTCCTCCAGCCAGAGGTGTAACTTGACCAGAATGCACTTTCTATAATACCGGTGTCCTCTTATGTGGCACAAAGGTCTTTGGGCCCCCTCAGGCTCCAGGGCCAGGTAGCGACAGCTATCTCTGCACCCCCTATAGCTACGCCCCTACCAGTAGTGATAAAGCCACCAAAAGTGCAGCTAATAGTTATAATGCCTCCTATGGTACTCTCCCTGATTATAAAAACCCCTCTAGATCCTCCAGTAGTTATCACTGTCCTCTGTAGAACCCCTAGTAGGTATAATGCCCTCCAGTAGGAATAATACCCTCTATATTGCCTTCAGTAGGTATAATGCCCTCTGTAGTGCCCCCAGTAAGTATAATGCTCCCTATAGTGGCCCAGTAATTATAATGCTGCCTGTAGCGACCCAGTTGTTATAATGGCCCTCTGTAGTGCACCCAATAGGTATTATTCCCCTCTTTAGTGCCCCCAGTAGGTATAATGTCCCTCTGCATTGTCCCCAGTAGGTATAATGCCCATCTGTAATGATCCTAGTTGTTATAATGCCCGTCTGTAGTGCCTCTAGTCAGGCTCGGACTGGCCCACAGGGGTACAGGTGAATCCCCCGGTGGGCCCCCTGAGCAAGGTGGGCCCCTAGTCTCCCACCCCCTGCACAAGTGGCACATAACACAGTAGACTGGACCGCACTACATACATATATTCAATGTACAGCACCTCAACCAGCCTATGTTCATGTAAAAAAAACTGATAGATTATTAAAGAAACTCCCCAGTATATTATTATAGACATGATCAGAGCTGAGATGACTTCTAGGTATAGAGGAAAGCTACCAGTAGTATTCCCTTGAATGCTGCTCCATTCATATGGAGTGGGGGTGGGGGCACAGGACCCCTGTTCCCGTGATCGGTGGGGGTCCCTGTAGTCTGGGTCCCCTATTGATCAGACACTGAGGAGATTTGTTTATGAATTGGCACAACCCCTTTAAAATCTTATGTACACCCCTGGAAGACTTCATGCTTAGGTCTCACGGCACAGTGTTTGCTACCATTGTACCTGGTCTAGATAAATCTCTGTCAGCTAGAGTCTGGACACCAGACTGTAACGAACTTGTGCGGCAGGAGATATGTTTTCCATAAGTTATGACAAGACTTTATAGAAATAGGAGATTGGGTGAGCATGCTTTGTGAAGATTAACTCTTTAATGTCCAGGAACATGGATTAAGGAAGTGGTGTTTGGTATTTGAATAGAAGTGAAGTGCAATACCAGGTATAGCCTATAGACAAGAGTGGCGCTGTTTCTGGAAGAAAGCAGCTATGTTTTACCAGCCCTTTAAGTTCTGACATTGATATTTGTATTTTGCTTCTTTTAGTTCCAACCGCTGTGGAGATCAGTGTTGCCCAGGATGGAGCATGGCCCCTAACACTGGCAGATGCACAAGAGGTAAGAATTCAGAGGCATCTGGAAACTGGAGTACAGGGCTGAAGCCACAGGGTGAACTCTTATTAATTCCTATTTTATTTCTGTCTACACTTTTCTTTCAACAGCTATATGCACCCCAAAATGTAAAAATAGGGGGGTATGCAGGAACCCGCAGAACTGTGTATGTAAGCTCGGCTTTGAAGGGTCTTATTGTGAGAGAAGAACGTTGCCAACGACTACCAGCTTCACACCTCTTGCGGTGATGTCTCATCCATCTGATGGTGGTACAGTGGCTCTCTCATGGGATCTGAACCCTGCAACATTATCTCCAAGACACTTCAGCTCTTCTCTACCAACCACTCTGATGCCGTCTGCAGACACCGAGAACCCCCACAGTCCTGTGCCCCCCATCACCACCCTGAAATCTGGAGATCACCAGATGCTCAACTATTCAACTAAGAACAGCAAATCCCTGAACTGGCAGCCGCTCAAGTAGGTGTCGTTACTAGGCTTTACACATGGGTGCTACGGGACCAGTCAGGAGGGGTCTCATCAATGTACTGGAATGATATGCCACTTTCTTAACCCCTGAACTGTCTGATTATAATAGTAACTTTAAACAAGCCCTTATGCAAAGGATAGATACTTTCACCGATCATGAGTCCTTCAGTCCCCTATGTGAATGGAGTGGTGGTCCACATGTGAGACCAACCGCCCCATTCACTTCTATAGGGTTACTATAGAGAGTTGGGGTCATTCATATAGGGGACTCATGGGCCACCACTCTCAGACGATTGGGTCCCAATATTCGGACCCCCCGTGATCATTCATTTCTCATCTATGCTATGGAAAGTTGATACATGTTGTTTAATCAAAAGCTCCTGTAAATGCCCTATATACTCAAAGTGGTTACCAAGGTTTAGAAAAACATGGCTGCTTTCTTTCAGAAACAGCACCACCCCTGCCCACAGTCTGTGTGTGGTACTGCACCTTGGCTCCATGTGTTTGTGTTCTCAGTGAGGACAGGGAAACAAGTCCCTGCTAAACACCAACGTGCATGTCAGCATGGGTGGACTGGGAATTTAAAGCGGCCTAAACCCTAAAAGTGAACCAGATACCACAATGCGGAACAATATACCGCCCCAACAGAACCAAATATCATGGTGCAGCACAAAATACTGCTGTCCATTATCCTGAGGATGGCAATACAGTTGAAGTCAGGAGGGCACCTGTGGCCACTGGTCAGGTAAGTGCCTAATGCTCCTACATTCATTAATGCTGAGATCATCAGATCTTTATGTACCTGACTGGTGACCAAGAGGAGGGCTTGGGCAGCCCTCTGGTCATCGGCCTACCGGAAAAATTTTTTTTCTAGGTTTGATGGCCAGTTCACCTATGGAAACACTTTGAAAATCATATGGACACACTACTATGGAGAAATTACTAGCGCTATGTTACCAATACATTTTTCACTGTGGAAAACTTATTGGTTACCTACATTTATTCCAAATTGTATTGGCATTGCAGCAATCATATTAGAAAGAGAAAGGAAAATTCTCGTACAGATTTTGGGGAGCCCAAGCTGCAACTTGGTATGTCATTGAAACAGTCCTTGGAAACCCTCAACATCATGTTCTGTAAGATGTGGAGATATTGATGTTACTCTCTCTGGCCAGCAGGTGGCAGGATTGTACAACTCTTTGTACAGTCCATCCTTTTGCCTGATCAGAGTTGAGAAGACGAGAATATCCACAGAATTGTTTGGTTTCTGGTATTTCTCTGAAGTTCTTAGATCTTCATACAGAATCAGAATGTAATCATGAAACAGATCTGATAGCTGCAGCAACTTACGATGGATGTCCCATTTAGCGCTCCTCTCTACGCACGGAGGTGTATGAGAGTGCCTAGGCATGAACTGTATGGCCTCATTCAAAGTTCCATGTCTGTTTGACGTCCGTGAAAAAATCAGTCCGTGTTTCATCCATGAAGATGTCCATGTTTGGTCAATGTATCCGTTTTTACCCTCTGTGTGTCGTCTATAATCCACGGACACTGCTCAGCTGAAAATTAGTCAAAGCATCTAATATCAGAGATCAGTGAAAAATGGATCTAAGGGCTCATTCAGACGGCCATATGTGTTTTGCGGTCTGCAAATCTGCAAAACACGGATACCGCCCGTGTGTGTTGCACATACCTATGATAGAAACGCCTCTTCTTGTCCGTGATTGCGGACAAGAATAGGTCATGCTCTATCTTTTCTGTGGGGCCGTGGAACAGAAGTACAAATACGGGCAGCACATGGTGTGCTGTCCACATCTTTAGCGGCCCCATTGAAATGAATGGGTCCGTATCCGTTTCGCAATTGTGGACCCATAAATAGGGTCTTCTGAATGAGCCCTAACACGGATGCCATGTCATGTTATTTTCACGGACCCATAGACTTCAATGGTCATATTTGGTCTGCATCAAAGTAGTAAACTACTAACATAGTGCATATCTCTTTTTTTTTCACTGACCCACAGTTAGTAAAAAATATACCGATGTGTGAACAGACACATCAAAATGAATGGGTACATGTGCTGTCTGTGGAAAATGCTGACAGCACATGTCAGTGAAAAACGGAAATGTGAACGAAGCTTATAAATCCATCCAGCGCCGGACTGGGAAATTAAAGTTGCCTTGGAAAAAAAGTGGCCCCATTTTGAAGTCAGCAATACCATAAAACTGCCCCTCTGTGGTGGCCAGCACCAGGTGCCATGTTCTGTCCTCCTACTCCAGCTGCCTCAGGATGGCAATACAGTTGAATTCAGGAAGGAAGATGAGCCTCAGACCCATAGCAAGGATCAAACCAGGCCCCCACACAGGACAGAAGGGTTTCTGACTAAACCCTTTTCAATGATCCTTGGGCAATTTTTCCACTGCTTCATTTACTAAAAGATGTTCCTTTCTCAGGGGTAGGGAACCTCCGGCTCTCCAGCTGTTGTGAAACTACAACTCCCAGCAAGCATACTCGCTCTGCTCTTCTAAGAACTCTCATAGAAATGAATGAAGCATGCTGGGAATTGTAGTTTCACAACAGCTGGAGAGCCGGAGGTTCCCTACCCCTGCTTTAGATGGTAGAGTCCTGACCAAGTTTTCACCTCCAGTAGAAGAGGAGATAATCCTAAGACTGGGCCCCCTCTAGCCCTGGGCCCCATAGCAGTCGCATGGTCTGCCGCTATGGTTGTTACGCCCCTGGCCTCAGATCATTACTTACCATGGCTGGTGGCTGCGAGGAGGGCTCAGACAGCCCCCTGGGCATCAGTCCACTGGGAAGTTTCCCTGTACGGTCTATGGCCAGTCCGCCCCTGAATGCCTCGTGTTCTTCTGCTCCCTACAGGTGACAGTCAGACCTTTAACTTTTAGTCAAAATCTATTAGTTTGCTTTAGAAAATGTTTTCTGGCCTGTTTTTTTTCTTTTTGAATTTCCAATAAAAAGCAACCAAATGCCCGGTAGCTGCAGCCAAGACTAATAAGATTAAGGTTTGCATCAAAAGCATTTGCATTATGAACCTGAAATACGCCTATATTAGGTGTATTTAAGGGGTAGATTGGTGCGCAACGTCTAGTAGTGCCGCAATCTGCTACTTCTCCCGCCCACGCCACGCCCAATTTTTTAGACCTGGTGTGAGCAGGGAGAATTAGCCATTCTGCTGCAATCTGCGCCTGAAATATGCCTACTATAACAGCTAGTTGTACCACAATCTGCGACTTCCCATCACTCACACCAGGTCTAAAAAAGTGGGCGTGGTGTTGGCGGGGAAACAGGTCTAAATGTAAGACAGTAAGGAACCTCTTACATTTAGAACTGGCGGAGGATCCGCTGAGTTATGAAGAGGCCTGCGCCTCTACATAACCCCGTCAGATCCACTGCCCTGGGGTTGTCTCCTTGATGGCACTGGACTGTTTACTCTGCTTGCCGTGACACCACTGGCGTAACTATAAGGGTCGCAGCGGTCGCAGAGTTGGTGCTCTACCTTTCCCTTTATAAGATGCACTGCAATACTTATAATGGAAGTGCTCGCTAGTATGCCGGAGGAAGGGGAGAGAAGCGCTGGTAGCGCTGTACAGTACTTACCCCTCCTCATGCTCTCTCTTCCTGCCCCAATAAGAGGTGAAAGATGGGAGACAGACTGACCGGGAGAGGAGCAGCAGAGCAGGAGAGGTAAGTTTATTTATTTGTTTTATATTCTGATCTGAGGTTTGATTTGGGGGCCAAAAGGGGGGGTCTGATATGGGGGCCAGAAGGGGGGTCTGATTAGGGGCCTGAAGAGTCTGAAGGGGGGTCTGATATAGGGGCCAGAAGGGGGGTCTGAATAGGGGCCAGAAGGGGGGTCTGATTAGGGGCCAGAAGGGGGGTCTGATTAGGGGCCTGAAGAGTCTGAAGGGGGGTCTGATTGGGGGTCTGAAGGGTCTTACTGGGTGTCTAGAGAGGTCTAATGGGAGTCTGGAGGTCTAATGAGGGTCTGATTGGGGGAATGGAGGTCTAATGGGGGTTTGGAGGTCTAATGGGGGTCAGATATGGGGGTTTGGAGGTCTAATAGGGGTCTTATATGGGGGTCTGGAGATGGGGGGGGTCTCATCTGGGATTTAATATGGGGATCTGATCTGACAGGTAAGGGGGTATTGTTTTTCTGTGTGGTACCAGTATTTTCAGGGGGACTGTTTCTGCAGTATAATATTGGGGACGGGGGGCAGGATGGGGTGTTGAGAAGGTGAGAGGATGATGGAAAAGTAGGAAAGTAAGATGTCTGTTTGTTAAACTCTGCAGAGACGAGGCACGGCTGAAAGAAGTCACCATGGCGGTCTGGTCTGACAAGAGAAAAAGAGGAAACAGAACGTCTACATCAGAGAATAACGATATATCAAAGGTTTTGATCGGTGGGGGTCCGAGTGCTGACCCTTGCCATATGCTAAAATGAGGAGTTAGAAGTGCTCTACTGAGAGCCGTCTCTCCTTCCTGCTGAAGATAGAACTGAAGATGGCCTCCAGGGGCGTAGCTATAAGGGAAGTGGCTGCTTTGGGCCCCGAATTCAAAAGGGGCCCACTCTGGATGAGGAGTAAACATTTTATTGTCAGAACCCCCTCAACAGTATTATACAATGACATTATATACAGTGACATGGCATACAGTAAATATGTGTAGGAAACAGAGGGAGTGGCTGCCAGGCCTGGTCTGAAAGAGCGATCTTGACTAGCCGCAGGAGTGAGGGTTGCACGGGTGGAGGGGGTTGCGAAGTAGTTACTGAGGGTGTCCCCATTCAAGAATTTGCTGTGGGGTCCAGTCATTTCTAGTTACACCACTGACAGCCTCAATGACTTTCTGTTGAGGCCTGGGCCTGCACTGTTGACATGTCCTCTCATAGACTTTGGGACTAGTGGCATGAGACCTATAAGGGTTAGGGTGGGGCAGGAAGCAGTCAGCATCCATGCCCCGTCGCAGTATTCAGCTGTATCGTCGTGGATTCAATAAAGGACTGAGGACTCAATAAAGTTGTATGTAAGTGGTGGAGCCCAGAGATTTGGAGCCCTAGACAAAAAATTGGGGGCCCAATCCCTGGATGTTTTGAGCTACTGATGGCCCTATGTGTAAATACTGTATTATTTTATTGCCGGCCACTATGTATATTAATATCAAATATTATTTATAAGGCTGCATTCACATTTCCAGTAGTGATTTCTGTAGTTCTTCTCAATTATAGGAGCAGAACAATGAAAATAACAGAAACGTCGGATCCGTCACATAACTAAAAGTGCCAGATGGACCCCACTGACTATAAGAGTGTCCATTGGGTTTTGATTATTGATAACGTCATTGTACTAGACAAAATAGTCCTGCATGCAGGACTTTTCTGTCTGATATTTTTGATTAAAACGGCATCAGAGCCTCTGATGCAGATGTGAACTTGGCCTAGATGTAACATATCAGGTTATTGATTGATTGGTGTATTAATTGCTTATATACCCATGTGTTCAGTGTGCAGGAGATCGAGGCAATTCTCCAGAGGAAGGGCTTTGCAAATAAGGACAAGATGGCCGCCTTACTGGCAAAACACCTTGAAACACAAAAGAGCCAAACAGCCAAAGAAAGCTGGAAGGACAGACATCGGATGCCCAATGCTATCCGGACAACTAGAGGGGAATACAATATTCTTCGGCAGATCCAGGCGAACGGTGAGTGTCTTCTCATGGCAGGGAACATTACCGGGATCAAATGCTAGGTTGGTGAAGACGGCAAAATGCCCATCCCAAATTATAAGGACTGTCTAGGAATTTACAGATGGTTGGTAACCCTGGTTAATACCTAATCTAGACATTTGCTGGTTGCCAAGTCCAGCACATATTGCCTCAGCTGAGAGAATGAAGGTCTGTAGGAGGACAGCGGTACAGTTCTCTTTTCCGTGTCTCCCCAGCAGGGTAAGTGTATGGCTGACCTCAGGCTTATCAGCAGCACAGAAAGAAATGTGAGATTTAGCTCCAATCTGCGTCCTGTCTTTGTTTTTCTGTCTGCTCCCAGGACCGAGGTCTGAAAACGCCCAGCAGAAAATAACATTATTCAGATTGATATGAATTTCCTGCAGAATTCCATAAAGGAGGCCGTGATGACAGACAGAAAACGCTTTTCCCGCCTATTATCAGCTTATTACCGCTGTGTGACAGCTAGTTTCATTCTCTGTTATCTACTGTCCAAAGGCTGGTGCCTAGCATCCGCTATGGCCGGTCTCTCCATAAGGCCTTGTTCACACACAGGGGCAAAAAACTCCATGGTCAGAAGTTAGCTGTAAGTCAACTATGAAACAAACTATAAACACCGGCCCAGATTTACTAATCCGCCTGCGCCTACAATCTGTCTAAAAAGTGGTGCAAATTGGTGCAATTTGGCACAACTAGGGTTTCTCCAAAATTTTACTTGCTTGAAAAAGGAGCAGGTCTTAATGTTAAGGGTAGGGCTTGGAAGCAAAGGGGTATGGCTAAGATGCAACATTTTGTGCCAAATTTCTTGCATAAAACTCTTAGAGTTTAAGCCAACCAACAGTTGGTACAAGTGGCGTACATAGAGAAGTAAGGGCCCCATAGCAAGGATCAAACCAGGCCCCCCACACAGGACAGAAGGGTTTCCGCCTAAACCCCCCTGCACCACATTTATCATCCAGCCTGAGCCACTGTAATAGATCTGGTGCAGGTCTACACCGCCGGTCTAAGGTTATGCCATCTATAAGATTAGTAAATCTTTTTTTTCAGGCCTTCACATGCCTTGTGTTTCTTGGGTCCATGCCTTTATCTTGAAAAATTCATCATGCTCTGGGTATAGCATTTTTTTTTCAGGTGTCTTTCAATAAAATTGAAAAAAAATGCATGGTGAAAATGTGTGACCCCCCAAAAAAATTTAGTAAATCATGTTTATCATGAGGGTAAGGTCTCATGCACGTGGCCATTGCCCGCGGCAAACAACGGGTCTGCAATATACAGGCACACCATATCACTTGAGTGGAATCTGGAAGGAACGTTGTGAAACGGAGGCATGAACTATAGAGTGCTTCCCTGGGCCTTCTCACCGTGCCTCCGCACCGCAAAAAACTTTTTGAAATGTCTCAATGATAAATCTGGAATGAAACTCATTAAATGGGTTTTCCAAGTGTTTTTTTTACTAATGATCTATCATGGTCCGACACCCTAGACCCCCATCGACCAGCTGTTTGAGAAGGCACCGGCGCTCACTGTAGCGCTGAAGCCCTCTCTCAGCTTTCCCTAGGCCATGGGATGTCACGTTCTTTGGTCACGTGACCTAGGTGCAGCTTGTCCCCATAGAAGTGAATAGGGCTGAGCTGCGATACCAAGCACAGTCACTATACAACGTATGGCGCTGTGCTTGGTGAGCTAAGAGAAGGCCGCAGCACTACTACGAGTGCCGGTGCCTACTCAAACAACTGATCGGCGGGGGTCTCAGGTGTCAGACCCCCACGATCAGATACTTATGGTGTATCCAGAGGATTGTTCATCAGTAAAAAACACTTTCAAATAGCTAAACATGCCCACTTTACTACCCACTTTTCAAAAATGGAGTCGGTGTTGTAAAAATGTGAAAAGTTTCAAAGATCCTATTTTGTGAATTTTTGAAGCCATCATTCTGGAGAGTAGAGTGTGATAAAAAGTCTAAAAGAGAAAGTTAAATTCATGCTTTCTGCTGTCTTACAAAAATTCAGATGAAGCAGGAGATGTTTGACAGTAGATAGGAAGTCACGGAAACGGAACAGTATGGTGTGGTCATGATGACAGAAAAATCTCAGATCCTGTTGGTGAACCCGTTGTTTCCCATACTATAGAAATTATAGGATTTCATGAATCCCATTTACTACGCTAGTCAGCGAACCAATTAAAGAGGACCTGCCACCACAAAAAGCAGTACAATCTGCAGGCAGCATGTTATAGAGCAGGATGAGCACAGCAGTGACTGACATCTATCTATATATACACACTTACACAGAGAATGTTTTAATCACTAATAACACCTCCCCCATGTACAACTATCAGTGACTGACAGCTATCTCTGTATACACACTTACACAGAGAATGGTATCAATCACTGATAACACCTTCCCCATATACAACTATCAATGACTGACAGCTATCTCTGTATACACACTTACACAGAGAATGCAATCACTGACAACAGCTCCCCCATATACAACTATCAGTGACTGACAACTATCTATGTATACACACTTACACAAGGAATGGTATCAATTACTGATAATACCTCCCCCATGTACAGCTATCAGTGACTGACAGCTATGTCTGTATACACACTTACATAGAGAATGCTATCACTGATAACAAATCCCCCATATACAACTATCAGTGGCTGACAACTGTCTCTGTATACACACTTACACAGAGAATGCTATCAATCACTGAGAACACCTGCCCTGTCTACAACTATCAGTGACTGACAGCTATCTCTGTATACACACTTACACAGAGAATGCTATCCATCACTGATAACATCTCCCTGTGTACAGGTATCAGTGACTGACAGCTATATATGTATACACACTTACACAGAGAATGCTATCAATCACTAAATACACCTCCCCGTGTACAGCTATCAGTGACTGACAGCTATTTCTGTATACACACTTACACAGAGAATGCTATCCATCACTGATAACACCTCCCTGTGTACAGGTATCAGTGACTGACAGCTATATATGTATACACACTTACACAGAGAATGCTATCAATCACTAAATACACCTCCCTGTGTACAGCTATCAGTGACTGACAGTTATTTCTGTATACACTCTTACACAGGGAATGCAATCAATGACTGAGAACACCTCCCCTTGGTGTCGGCTTTCAACCGGGCATAAAATACTAAATGTAGCATTTTTTTGTCCGGTTGGGGATCCGGCGGTGCATGGGTGGTATCCGGCTATGCTGGATACAGTGAACTCTGCTGGAACAGACTGCCTGAGTTCACAGTGCATATGTGAACCCAGCCTTAGTGATAATTTTTTTTCCAAAGAGTATGTATAGAGTATGACTATGATGGCGGGCTTCCCTGAGTCTCTCTCTATAGATACATGCAATCTTCCCAAATGGCCAAAGGTGTGCAATCACTCTCAATATCACTCTGCAGTGCTCAACTGCGGAGTGTAGTTCTAGACCGGATGTCCGGTCCATCTCGGTAGTGTGCCAGGCGCCAGAAGCAATAAACCCAAACAACGTGCAGTAAAGTCTAAAGCTGTATGCGTGCATTATTTTTACTGTCTCTGTCCAAGCACGTTCCTTTATGGTCCTCACCCTCTTGTAAAAGTTCAATGCTTGTTTTCTTCAGAGGTAGATTCTTAGAAAAGTTGCTTTTCTGGCAATTTTCACTCACAGGGGTGGTGTCTCCCTGAGAAGAATTGTTTTGTCTTGGCCTACTTGGCAGCAGAACACAAAAAACACGCCTTCTCTCTGGCTTGCTTACTAGAAAACTCACCAGGGGGAAGGACCAGCCCACTACCCGGCAACTAATACTAAGAACTGCCAGTTAATTTCCTACTCATATACATATCCCTTTGGAATACATGCACAGCTATCATCACAGTAAACATTTTAACAATAAACCATAGCATTAACCCTTTAGCAGTGAACCATAGTGTTAACCTTTTAGCAGTGAACCAGCAGGTCACTGGACTAGTTCCACCCACAGCAGTCAATGGCTGCACAGATTTTCAAGCTAATACCTCTGTAAACCTGTAAATTTATGTTGCCATTGCCTCATTGGAACCCAACCCAGCCTTAGGCCTCTTTCACAAGTCCTTGTCTGTGATGACGTCCGTGACAAGACGGTCAGTGGTTCACCCGTGAAGATGTCCGTGAAGGTCTTTGTCTCCATTTTTTACCCGCCTATTCTATGTACACTGCCAAGCAGAAAATTAGTTTCCAGAACATCTCCTACTGGTGGTTAGTGAAAATCACTGACAACACAGGTACCACCCCTCTTTTCATGGATCCAAATACTTCAATGGGCAAGCTTGGTCCACATCACTGACTAAGGCGGGTCATTTCCTCTGTGGATTTTCTTCTGAACCATGGTCAGTGGAAAACCACTGATGGGTGAATAAACACATTAACCACCTAACTGTTTTGGCCGAGGGCTGCTTTAGAGGGTGCTATATCCTCAATATTATCAGCTACAAACATGCAATCGGTCTTGTCTGAAAGCTGACAGTCCAGGCTTTCATACAGCTAAAGTTCAAACAACAGAGGAGAAATCACTGTTAGACATCAAGTCGAGAATAATTGCAAGTAAAACCTGTTTTTACTTTCATATTAATGTCATTCTGCTATTGTCTGAAAGCTTGGAATGTCTGCTTTCAAACAAGATCAGTTGCACGTTTCTAGCTGCTACCATTCAAGAGGTATAGCAGCATCTAAAGCAGCCCTCCCCCTCCAGTTAGCTACTTTTCCCGCTGCTGGAGCTCCACCCTGGCAAAACAGTTAGGGGGTTAAATATCATGGGGTACGTGTGCCGCCTATGCAGAAAATGGACAGCACATGTCACTGATCCACGGTCATGTGAAAGAGGCCGTGTACTGTAGATGATTGTTCAAGAATGTCCCATGCAGAGACAATGCAACGCTTAAGCTACATAACGTAATTCTTTTTGTAATTAGAGTATGTGGGACATGTGAAGACATCTTCCACAACACGTGGATAAGAAGCAGTTGCACAGCTGACCTCACTGGTATCGCCTGTTCAGATACATGCGTCACCACATGCCCTCTTGTTTGCAGTGAAATCATCCTGTACTGCAGCGTATGACTTCACGCTCTGGCCGGCACATACAGATTGGATAATGGCTAACACTTGTGGCAGGGCAGTTCTAATGAATCACGCCAGCTGCTTGTCAGAAGCCATTTGGGGCCTGACATTCAGCTGCTGTTTGTTTATGAGGGACAGCGGATATGAGAGCGTTGTCTGGCGCTTAAGAGGTAACATTAACTTAAGTGATGTGAAGCCAGGACCCAGGGGGCATTTTATACATGTAATTTGGCAAGGAGTGGGAGGGAGGTCACCAGGGACTGATTATAAGGCATCACAATGGTCATTTTATTCTTCAAGGTCCACAGTGTGATTTCTCGTAGCTCAAGTTTCGATCCATTCTATGTGTTGATGTCATAACCTTGACGGTCTCCAATTTGAAATGACCAGGAAATGGTTTAGATACATGATTATACACGAAGGCCGTATTTGATTTGGACCTCCAGCCTAGGAAGTCAAACTATGGGTGGTATAGGTGAGACCAGCCAGGGCACCAAGAGTTACAAAACAAGGGTTACTGGGGTGTAGAGCTTAGGAGCTTCTATCAGACTTAGGCTAGTTTCTCTCCAGGAAACACGTTCCCAACGTTAGAGGTATTTCCCGGGCTGAATGCTGCCAACGTAAAATGAACCCGCAACATTATAATGATTTCTAATGCTGTGTGTTGCAGCCTGATCTCCTCTGTACTGAATTGTACTAACATAATGCTGTCAGTACAATTCAGTACAGCTGAGGTCAGGCAGCAACACACAGCATTATAAATCATTACAATGTTGCATGTTCGTTTCACAGGAGAAACACCACTCACACACAAAGCGTGTTTCCCAGAATGAACACGGAAATCTAAAACTTGAATTAGCTGATCCGCCAACTAAGGCTACTTTCACACCAGCGTTTTTGCTGGATCTGGCAGGGTTCAGCAAAAATGCTTCCGTTCTAATAATACAACCACCTGCATCCATTATGAACGGATCCGGTTGTATTATCTTTAACATAGCCAAGACGGATCCGTCATGAACCCCATTGAAAGTCAATGGGGGACAGATCCGTTTTCTATTGTGTCAGAGAAAACAGATCTGTCCCCATTGACTTACATTGTGGGTCATGATGGATCAGTCTTGCTCCGCATCACATCGCGGACAGAAAAACGCTGCTTGCAGCGTTATTCTGTCCATGATGGGGACGCAATCAAACCGGAATGCATTTTGTTCAGTTACGTTTGTTCCCATTGACAATTAATGGGGACAAAACTGAAGCGTTTTCCCCCCGCTATTGAGATCCTATGACGGAACTCAATAGCGGTAAGGAAAAGCTCAGATGTGAAAGTAGCCTTAGTTGTCGAAGGTCAAGTTGACCCTGGAAGGTGTAGAGCGAAAAATAAAAATGTGCATTATTAAACGTATGGCCCCATACTCAGGTTTCTTCATGCAGTTTTGGAAGCAAGAATCAGGAGTTGAAGTCTAAAGGAGAGATACAACTTCTCTTTTTTGAATTCACTCCTGGTTTTGGCTTCCAAAATTGCATCAAGAAACCTGAACTGCCCAAACCCTAAAGGAGAATTCCATCTCAGTTTAGTTTTTAATATGTCATGTAGACCAGCCAGAAAATGGCTTCAGTGGCGGTCCATGAGTTGGAGCTTCTTGTTAACAGAATCATATCTTGAGGCTCCTGGGCGTCAATGCAAAATCTCTACCAGGGCTTTCATCTCCCGGGTGCCATAATACTGGTGTCTTCCTATATGGCAGAGGGGCCAATATGCATAGTCAGGCCCCAGGTGCAACAGCTACCCCTGCACTCTAATAGCTACACCTGTGCTTTGCAGTTATAATACATGCAAAGTAGCAAAGCATCCCACCTCATGTAAAAGATCTACATACAGTAGTACTAAAGACTATATTAGGGTATATGCACACAATACAGTACCAGCTAAGCAGATGATATTTTCTAAATCACAGTGCAGAAATTGACCTGCAGTGCAGATTTCCAGTGCATATTTCACCCTTTAGAATGCAAAGGGTGGGACCTGGGGTAAATCTACATCAAAATCTACAACAAATATATATTATATATAATGTATTATATTTTCCTGTTCGTATCATGTATTCCAGCGGAGGTCATGGTTGGCAGGAACAGGGTTAACCACCCTGCTCCTCCCCTTTTGGTAGGAGTGAGCTGGTCCTACTTCTTGCCGAGATGGGGAGTTCCTGTCTAGTGCGACTGAAAGGAGAGTGGAGTTTCTGTTCTGATAGTGGAGGAGTGAGGAGGCACATGTCAGAGCTCCTACTCCCAGGAACCATACTGTATTTTATTCACCTGTGAGACCAACACTCCAGAGGGAAAGTCAGGAACCAGATCCAGTTTTCCTGTGAGACCAACACTCCAGAGGGAAAGTCAGGAACCAGATCTAGTCTTCCTGTAAGACCAACACTCCAGAGAGATCAGCCAAAAAAATTGCACAAAAATCTTTGAGGAAAATCGGCATAAACTACACTGTCATGTCAATGTACCATTAGGCTATCTGCACATGGAGCAGATTTGTATGCAGAAAATCTGCACTAAAACTGCATAAAAATACATATATCCACAGTTTTTATTGTGGATTTGGTGTGCTTTTATGCGTTTTTTGATGTGGATTTTCTCTTTATGTTAACAACCCCATTGAAATCCCCCCCCCCCCCCCCCACTAAAATCCACAAGGCAGGTTAATTCCAGACATACAAAATACGCAATGTGTACAATGTGGCAAATCTCATTCACTTTGCTGGTACTGTATTACAATGTGGGGTTTTTTTACGCATGGAAAAAACACACGTAATCCGCATGGTGCACAGGTGCTCTTAGTGTTTCTACTCCCCACATCTTTCTTTTGCAGAATGCTCCTTTTCTTGGAATGCTGTAGCTAGAATACACATTTCTCACACTCTCCAGGACTAGTTAAGCTGATCAAGAGCCTATTCACAAGGTCTTCACTTTATAAACAGAAAGTGTGCCCAAGCGCGCTCAATGAGCTAAATAAAGTCCTGCACGTAGCAGGAATGGCCGGAATCATTATTTCATTGGGAAAGTACACAGAAGTCTTCCTAAAAAGTTAGGGAAGCAGTGAGAATGCTCCTTGTGCCATGACTTACTGGGATTAAAGGAGACCGGTCACCTCCCCTGACATTTTTGCTGCAGTAAATATATGAATTCTCCCCTAATATAACAATTCTGGAGCATCTTTTCTTACAACTGTGTTGTTCCTCTTTTATGCCTCATGGAAATGTATAATTAAATTGACAACTGAGTGTTACCATTTACCTTGTCAAACTGGCATGCGCCTACACAGTCTGACACTGTCCAATGAGCGCTGATGCGTCAACCAATGTAGATAATGGAGAGTTCTAAGGAAATATGCCCCCTCATTAGTATTCGCAGGTGGAATATAAGTATTTATTAACTGGATATGTCAGAATTGCAGTCGATACCTGTAAGGCTGCATTCACACAGGTTTTTATCCCACTGCAGGTCACTCGACAAGGGTATACGTTGAAAAGTGTATTCAAACATATACCGAGTGGATCAAACAGTGTTCAAAGGATTCATCTTTGGACTCCATTTGACCAGCTTTCCCGTATTTTCACCGAAGGGAATAGCACAGTCTCTGCAGGTTTATTCTTTTTTTTTTAGTAAATATTTGCCCTCTTCATGAAAATAACAATGATGGGACATATTTTCTTAGAACTCTGCCTTGTACTGTTCCTCTGTTATTTCTCCTAGAAAGTTGACAACTAGATGTTACCAGTTGGGGCATGTCTCTACATATTCTGTCCAATCAGTGCTGACAGTTTAAAATTCTGCAAGGGCACTCCCCACTGATAACATGAATGGTGATGCTCATTTGTCAATTTATTCATAAATATTGGGGAGGGATAACAGAGGAATAGAACAACAAAGAGTTAAGAGAAAAAATTCTCCAGAATTGTGTTTTTATTCGGGAATTAAAATATTTACTGAAACAGTCACACCAGGTGCACTGACCCCATTTTTTTTGTTATTGGTTTTGAGCAAATATATACCATATATCTGAGTGAGAGAGAGAGAACACCTAGTATGATACTCTGGGTTTCTGGGCAATATACAGTACAGACCAAAAGTTTGGACACACCTTCTCATTCAAAGAGTTTCTGTATTTTCATGACTATGAAAATTGTAGATTCACACTGAAGGCATCAAAACTATGAATTAACACAAGTGGAATTATATACTTAACAAAAAAGTGTGAAACAACTGAAAATATGTCTTCTATTCTAGGTTCTTCAAAGTAGCCACCTTTTGCTTTGATTACTGATTTGCACACTCTTGGCATTCTCTTGATGAGCTTCAAGAGGTAGTCATCTGAAATGGTTTTCACTTCACAGGTGTGCCCTGTCAGGTTTAATAAGTGGGATTTCTTGCCTTATAAATGGGGTTGGGACCATGAGTTGTGTTGGACAGAAGTCAGGTGGATACACAGCTGATAGTCCTACTGAATAGACTGTTAGAATTTGTATTATGGCAAGAAAAAAGCAGCTAAGTAAAGAAAAACGAGTGGCCATCATTACTTTAAGAAATGAAGGTCAGTCAGTCCGAAAAATTGGGAAAACTTTGAAAGTGTCCCCAAGTGCAGTCACAAAAACAAGTGCTACAAAGAAACTGGCTGACATGAGGACCGCCCCAGGAAAGGAAGACCAAGAGTCACCTCTGCTGCGGAGGATAAGTTCATCCGAGTCACCAGCCTCAGAAATCGCAGGTTAACAGCAGCTCAGATTAGAGACCAGGTCAATGCCACACAGAGTTCTAGCAGCAGACACATCTCTACAACAACTGTTAAGAGGAGACTGTGTGCAGCAGGCCTTCATGGTAAAATAGCTGCTAGGAAACCACTGCTAAGGACAGGCAACAAGCAGAAGAGACTTGTTTGGGCTAAAGAACACAAGGAATGGACATTAGACCAGTGGAAATCTGTGCTTTGGTCTGATGAGTCCAATTATGAGATCTTTGGTTCCAACCACCGTGTCTTTGTGCGACGCAGAAAAGGTGAACGGATGGACTCTACATGCCTGGTTCCCACCGTGAAGCATGGAGGAGGAGGTGTGATGGTGTGGGGGTGCTTTGCTGGTAACACTGTTGGGGATTTATTCAAAATTGAAGGCATACTGAACCAGCATGGCTACCACAGCATCTTGCAGCGGCATGCTATTCTATCCGGTTTGCGTTTAGTCGGACCATCATTTATTTATCAACAGGACAATGACCCCAAACACACCTCCAGGCTGTGTGAGGGCTATTTGACCAAGAAGGAGAGTAATGGGGTGCTACGTCAGATGACCTGGCCTCCACAGTCATCAGACCTGAACCCAATCGAGATGGTTTGGGGTGAGCTGGACCGCAGAGTGAAGGCAAAAGGGCCAACAAGTGCTAAGCATCTCTGGGAACTCCTTCAAGACTGTTGGAATACCATTTCAGGTGACTACCTCTTGAAGCTCATCAAGAGAATGCCAAGAGTGTGCAAAGCAGTAATCAAAGCAAAAGAACCTACTTTGAAGAACCTAGAATATAAGACATATTTTCAGTTGTTTCACACTTTTTTGTTAAGTATATAATTCCACTTGTGTTAATTCATAGTTTTGATGCCTTCAGTGTGAATCTACAATTTTCATAGTCATGAAAATACAGAAAACTCTTTGAATGAGAAGGTGTGTCCAAACTTTGGGTCTGTACTGTATATGCATTGTTTTAGGGTTCTTTACTCTCTCTACAGAGAGCGCCTAGTATGCATAGTACATGTGTGGAGTATTGTAGACTAAGCAACATTCCTCTTGATTTCTAGGAAAGACATTCAAGTTAGCTTTTCTAAGCCTATCTGATACCAGTAGATGTTAAAGGGTAGTTACCTAGAAAGAGCAGCGCTTCTGGTATGAGACACTCTGTTTTCCTATTCTTTTGTAAAGGAGACTAGCTTCCATGCCTCTTTTCCAGAGAAGCATTATGTGGAGACACAAGCACAGTAATAGCCAAGCATTGAATGAACAGTTTAAGGCTACTACTAGGGAATAATCTTATGAAAAAGCACTGACTGAACAGTTTGAAGCACAAGGATATGTATAAATATACATACTAAAGATGAGCAAATTAATTCAGTCCAAAATTTTGGATTCTAACAAACACAGATATTTTTAAATGTATTTGAGTTAAATCAAGAAAAAAGCTGAGTGTTTCACTTGCTCACATTCTATATAACATAGCTAGGAGAATTAGCGAAGCCAGTCTGACATCTGAAACTAGCTCTTTCAGAGCAAAGCAGTTAGAATTAGCTTATTATTTAGTTGACCAGCCTTGGGGGACCTCTAGGTGGGTACTTTTTCTATTATAGAGTTTAATTAATATATATATGTGATGACTACTATAAGTTATGCAATGTTGCTCTTGGTTTCTGGGAAAAATATATGCAAATTAGCATGTCTTACATCAGCTGGCATCAGAAAGAATTAGGCCATTCACTATAATGGGGACCGGCAGGCAATCCGGCCACAACGCGGCTAAAATGCTGAGAGGAGGCGGGACAAACACTGCTGCACGCATTGGTTGTAATATTATTTCTCCTTATGGAGGGTGAAGAATATACACGAGGAATATCATAAGAGTTTCTGGGAAAAATATATAAAAATTAGCACATCTTACATCTGCTGGCATCGGATAGGCTTAAAGGGGTGGTCTCACTTCAGCACATAGCATTTATCATGTAGAAAAAGTGAATAAAAGACACTTACTAATGTATTGTGATTGTCTATATTGCTTCCTTTGCCAGCTTGAATTATTTTTTCATCACATTATACACTGCTCGTTTCCATGGTTACGACCAGCCTGCAATCCAGCAGCGGTGGTCGTGCTGGCACACTATAGGAAACAGTGTCGGGCTCTCTGGTGGCCAGGACCATGGGAGCGCACATAGGCTAGTGCTTTTTCCTACAGTGTGCAAGCACGACCACTACTGCTGGATTGCAGGGTGGTTGTAACCATGGAAACGAGCAGTGTATAATGTGATAGAAAAATGAATCAAGCCAGCAAAGGAGACAATATGGACAATCACAATACATTAGTAACTGGCTTGTATTACGTTCTCTACCTGATAAATGCTATTTGCTGATGCGAGACAACCCCTTTAAAGGGAACCTGTCATCTCCGAAACACCCCCTGAACTAGAGTAAGTGTTGTACAGTGTAAGTGATGCTGAATCCGAATATGTAAGTTTTATCTTCATACTCACTTCCATTCTGACGCTGTGCTCCCACAAACCAGCAGTAAAATGCACTCACTGGACTCTTCTTTGAGTCCTCTCCATTATGTGAGTGAGCACCGGAGTCCACTGAGTGTATTTTACTGCAGGTTTGTGGGAGCACAGCGTCGGAATGGAAGTGAGTATGAAGATAAAACTTACATATTCGGATTCAGCATCACTTACACTATACACTGCTTACTCTAGTTCAGGGGGTGTTTCGGAGATGACAGGTTCCCTTTAAGTATGCAAATTGGAATATCTTTCCCAGAAACCAAAAAGGGTATTGTCTGGCCTACAATACTCCTCACTATGCATACTAGGCTGTCTGAATAATAAGGAAAAAGTACCTCCTATACATTGCATATATACTGTATATATATTGCCCAGAAACCCAGAGTAGTATACTAAGTACTATCTCTCTGACTCTTTCTCTCATCTTTGAGTCTTTCCAGAAAAAAAACAGACGTCCTAGGATACCAGAGAGTGTTATATACCAACTTTCAGTGCAATTGAAGCATCTTTGATTCAGGTAGAATTGATTCAGACATCCAAAGAGGAGCAGAATAAAACTACATATTCACACTACTCCTGATAATAAATACTTCACAAAGTAAAGAGTATCATTGTCCTGCTATCCCTAGACTCTACCTACTGCAGTGCTATCAGCAGTTTAGCATAGTGAAAACTGCTGAGAGACTCCCTTTAAAACAGTTCTAAATTTGCCAAGGCTCCTGGAGTGTCCCAACGGCATGGATTCCAGGAAATAGTCCAAAAAGCACTAAAGTATACTGTAGGCTGTGTGACCAAATGGATTGCAAACATTTTGCTTGGGATTAGGAGTATCAAGGGTATTGTGTGCACAGCGTTGAATTCCCTTGATATACATTTCTTTTCAAGAAAGAGAACAAGATTATTTGCAGTATAAATGATCAGTGATCACAGAAATATTTTGCCTGTATTTTTCTCCATTCCAAGGAAACCTTAGTCCAGCCCTTATATGAAAGGAGTTTTAAGAAGACCTGTCAGTGCTCCAAACATGTCTGTTCTAGGAATTCCTTGTACTCCACTTGAAATACAAATTGTCAAAGGGGTGTGGCCTTACACAATCTAACATGGACAGCGTTGATTGGACAGTGTAAGTCTATGTATGGTGTAGAGGGTCCATACTTGTGGCCGGGTTGGTTATGACACATTACAGGCTTCAGCAATTTAAAGTCCAAATAATATTTAGTATTTATCCCCACAGTAATGAGCCCACATGGGTTTGTCTCAAGCTAGGGGAAGTGTTGTACTGGAGTGGGGAGGGAATGGCACATCCTACTACCAACACCTACTGTACATGCCATTCCAGAAAAATCCAGGCCAATAAAACGCTTTAAAGTAACGTACCTCAGCAAACTAGACTTTGCTGAAACCACCCGGCTTTCCTGGACTCTTTTACCTCATCCATCTGAGAATTCTTGGTGAGAATTACTCCCCCTCCAGGACTTTACCAGCCACCATGTTACAATGGACACACCTCTAACTGGTAACAGCTAGTAACACTGGTCAATTTGTAACTGTATACTAGGAATAGCAGAGGAAATGCACTGTGTATAGTTCGAAGAAACTATGCTCCGAAATTGTTTTATCATGGGAAAAAGTATGTGCTAAAACAGAAATTTCAGGAGAGGTGACAGCTTCTTTTTAATGTACTTATTTTCTACTGGGGCTTTTCCTGGATAAAATGTGATGTCTGGCAGTCTGCCATCATGCCAAACATCTTTCAACAGTCTCCGGTTGCCTACTGTAAAAGTTATAGATCTTGCGACTGGTGTTTCACATTGCCCCTGACTAGGGTCTATGGAACACAACAGAACCTTTGTTGGAAAACACTGTAGTACAGCTGGTAATATCTAGACCCATTCTGGACCAGGAGTAGAAGACAGGAGTAATCTGACAAGCCATGGCTCTCAAAAGCAGACAGCACCCATTTTGGGGTCTGATAATGGAATGGATATACAGATATCAGGATAACAGGAGAAGTTAAGATTAGAATTTTGGTGTCTCCTCTAGCAACAAGCAATACAGTTTAGAAAATGAAATGCGCCTCTGAAACAAGCCAACGACTCAAGGTTTCTTCTGAGAGTGTTGGAAATCTCAAGACTCTAAAGTCAATCCCATGTAAGCGTATATTAGGGGGCAGTATGGAGTCATTGTGCTCCATTCCATTCTTCGAGGATTGAGAAGAAACAAAGAAGGGATGTGGTTCAGTAATTTTTCCACCGCATATTAGAATACAAATAGCACAAAATAGTTGTCATGGACAAACTGACTTTATGAGGTGACTCTGAAGACTCCGGAGGGACTGTGTTTGGTTTACTGGCTCAGCTGAAATGCGTGAATCGAAAAATAATACTTTGCTTGACAGTATTATGAATACAAGAATATGGAGCAGGATCTGCTGCCCTTAAGGGTCCAGATATGAGGCAATGCTCTATAAACTTATACAGGATCTACCTGTCAGTATATATGTCAGGTCATTGTAGTATCTATATCATCTATAAGTGGCATAACATGAAGCTCTGGGGCCTGAATCCAAAATCTATAACAAGGCCCCCACCTGCCATGTGTCATTTATAACACTAACATCTTCCCCCTCTATAAACTACGTTCCTGCTATGTCAACCTATCCAGGGGTGGACTTTACTTTGATGCAAACCAAGCAAATGCTTAGGGCTCCAGAGATCAGTAGGCCCCCGCTGGTCACAAGCGAATGGCTGAGAGAAATGACTAAAGGAGTGACCCTGCAGTGATCAGGTTAGAGGTAGCCCCAACACTATGCTGGATCCCACAGACACAGTTGAGGTCTCACCACGTGTTGATGCTTTCCGGAGGGGATGGTAAGGTGTAGTGCACCCCAATGGAAAATATGTCCATAGTCATGGTTTGCAATAAACCAGTATGCTTCTTTACTGGAGGAACTCAAGTACAAAACAATATAGGCGATGCACTGAGCTGGTTTCACCAGTCTCTTCCCTGGCAGAAGGTTCTGTGCTGAGGAAAGGCCTGAGCTAGCTGTCCTTTTCTTTCTCAGAAGGCTGGTACTCTGGCCAAAGAGCTGGTGGCCCAGGGTCTGTGGCTCAGTCAACAGGCAGAGTATCCTCATCTTAGTGTCTTCTTCTGGTCAGTCATGTGGTCTGGCAGAGTCTCTCCAACTAAACATCGGTTCCTATCTGCAGACACTTAGGGGCTTTGACTGCTCTAGGTTTATATAGTTTCTAACTGATCCAGAACCTTCTAGTGGGAGGGGTGAAGCTGGAGAATGATAGCCTAACAGAAACAATGTTGCAGTTCACAGCTGCCATAGACTTGTATTGTGCCTCAATACAAGTCTAAGGGAATGACTAAGCGGTTTCTGGAACGTAAACAACCATCTGACAGAGATAAACCACACAATCAAAAGTTCACTGTGTCTGTTTTTTTCCCTCCAAACTCAAAGTCCCTTATGAAAGCTATGGCAAATGACTAGCTTCTCAGTGTACAGACTGGAAATTCCCAAAGTCTCTCAGTATTAGCTGGCTATGCATTAAACCTTTTTGCAGTTCAGTGAAAATGAACAGGATATATTACAATAAACATATAAAATGCAGTTCAACAATATGAAACAGTATAATTGTAAACAACAGCATAAATCACATTGCAAGTTAACACTTCAAAGTGAATTCAAGTAGAGGTTTGGTGGCTTTGCATAGCAGTAAGAGAGGCAAATGTCCACAAATGGCCATACTCCAAAATACCCTTGCTCCAGGGCACTACACACATACTGGATGTGCAGCTGGTTCAGCTACCCTGAGGCTCAGAGCGGCCCTTCCCAGAGCAATCGCAGAAGTGCCCAGGCTACACTGCTAAGCTGAGAGTAGAGCTTAGGAAGCCTACAGGGCTGGAGATTAGTGCTAAGACTGGGGAGAAGGTTAGTAGGGTTATGAGGCAGAGCTTTGTAGTGTGACCTACGGATCCTTTTGCAAAAGGTATATGGTGATAGGTACATGGGCGGATTTGGAATTTCTGGGGCCTCCAGCAAATTTATGTCTAGGACCTGACAATTTTACAATACAGGTAGCCCTGTGAGAGCTGGAGGGAAAAACCAATGTTTGTAATGTAAACCCCAGTATTTTGCCCAGTAGAGGGCCTAAGGCCCCATTCACACGACCGTATGTATTCCGTGATCCGTATAAAAACGGAACAGAAGACATACGGAAAGTCTTCAGTAGAGTTCCGCAATTTTGCGGACCCATTGACTTTAATGGGGCTACGGACATGATTTGGCGGCCAAGTATAGGACATGTTTTATTTTTTTTTGCGGGGGAACTTCCGTGAGATACGGGATGCGGAATGCACACGGTGTGCATTCCGCATTTTTTTTTCTCCTATGGAAAAATGAATGGGTCCGTATGGTTCCGCATCTTATCCGCAAAAATGTGGCTAAGATGCGGAAATGTACATACGGTCGTGTGAATGGGGCTTTAGAGCTTGGTACATGGTGGTGTTCTTAGAATCCCATGTCATGTTCTGCCACCTTAGGGTACGGCCACACGGTCAGGTTTCCAGATGCAGTTTTGGAAGCCAAAGCCAGGAGTGATTGAAAAAAGAGGAGATGTCACCTCTGTCCTTTACAGTTTCTCTCCTCCTATGATCCACTCTTGATTTTGGCTTCAAAAACTGCATCAGGAAACCTGACCGTATGGCCATAACCTTAGGCTGACTGCTAACTCCAGCAATCAGTTATGATGGGTGGAGGAACTTGGCATCAAATGTTCAATTTCCCTGCATTGCCACTGCAGGGGAAATGAAGCGTTACACAGCTCCAATTGAAATATACTGCATGTGCTGTCTTCAGAGTGACATTTTGGAATTTCTTAACATGTACTTACTGCTGTAAGTGTATTGTCTTCTGAGCAGCATTGGAAGAATTCTGGCAATCTTCATAACATTGGACAAGTGTTAAATGTTTTTCTAGGACTTCTTAGAGAGGCTTTTTATTACCTATCCACAGCATAGGTGATAAATATATGATCACAGAGGGCCCAAGAACCACATTGATCATTAGAACAGGTTGCTCAAATCTTCCGGTCCTCTTTACTGCTCTTCTACCGTGAGGAGGAGTTTGAATGGAGCAGCGTCTATGCATCGTCACTCCATTCAATGTGTATACAGCAGATGATAGCTGTCGCCATCATCCCCACTGAATGGAGCAGTAGTCTGCATGATTCTACTAAAACTTCTCACTGTGGTCATGCAATGATAAGCATCAGGGGGTCAGGACCCACATTTTAGTGATCAGTGGGGATGCCAGCTGTGGGACCCCCCGCAATCATACAATTATTCCAAAAAAGAGAAGAAAAAAACACGGATTGCACATCAACAACGTGGTGGTCGCCATGTGGTGCCGCACCAATTTAGAGTACGTAGCCACATGTAGAGGCAACCTTGGCGTCATGAGTGGGCCAATGCATTTTGCCAAAACGGATTAATGCAGGCCATGAGGATGTGCGATCCATGCTTTTTTTTCTTTTTTGGAATCATACAATTATGTTTCTCATTGGATAACCCTTTTAATTTCTTAATGTATCTTTATTGCTGTTAGAGCTACACTTTTCCGATAAAGAGCTCCAAACCCCATGAATAGACTTAAAGAGTCAATTTAAAAAAGTAAAGAAAAATATGGCTCCCTGCAGCCACCACTAGGAGGAGCTCCGGAGCTTACAACATGCTGGTTTATTATTGACTCCAGTGTATAAAGGATTTATAGTTAGTGGTCTAACGTTGTGTCCTGAAGAAGCGTTACTCAGCCATTCCGCTGCCTGAGGCAAAAAATCAAAGGGCGCCCCCCCCCCCCGATGCCAATTTCCTAACCTAACCCCTTCCCTTCAGCCCATGGCCCTTCGGCTGCCCCTCTATTGCCCCTAACTGGTGCTGCCAGAGGCGATCGCCTCACCTGGCCTCATTGGTGGTGCACCCCTGGCATTACTACACTGGGCAAAATAATCTAACATATATGTAGTATACTGCAGTTCACACTGCTGTCGTCAGTATAACACAGTCTGCAGTGTTATTCTTTCTGAATTAAAAAAATAATAATTTTTTTCAGATGGAAACCCAATGGACCTTTTATTTGTCAGTGGTATTCATTAGGACCCATAAGAAAATATATCTGTAAAAATTGGCATCTTAAATATAAAAGCATTTTTTCAGTAACTGAAAATGCAAAAATTGTTTAGAGTGATGATCTGGATTTAAAGTAAAAAAAATTCACATTAATTGGAAAACAAAAAGAACCCTGGTGACCTCATTTTCAGCTGCAGATCCGCCAATTCCTGGGCTCTTCTTCTGCCATCCAAATGGTGCATACTGTGCATTTGGTAGTCCAAGACACTTCCTGCTGTCCTGGGATTGGCCAGTATTGCCTATGTGGGCGGTGCCAACTAACCAACAGCAGGGCTGGACAAGCAGAAAGTCTTGGGCCACTGATGCGCATCGTGAATCAGGAAGTCTGAAAAGCAGTGTGGGCTGTGGCCATCTTGGATGGTGAAAGAGAAGCCAGGGAATTGGTGGATCCGCAGCTAAAAAGATGAAAAGAAGGGCGCAACGTACCGTAAATATTTTATTGGTTTCTCAGTTAATGAGAATTTTTTCTTAACTATAAACAATATTTTTGTGGAATAAACCCACATATTTTTAAGAATTACAGTTGACTTTGTTTTTTGAATTTCCATATATATATATATATACAGTACAGACCAAAAGTTTGGACACACCTTCTCATTCAAAGAGTTTTCTGTATTTTCATGACTATGACACACTGAAGGCATCAAAACTATGAATTAACATGTGGAATTATATACTTAACAAAAAAGTGTGAAACAACTGTAAATATGTCTTATATTCTAGGTTCTTCAAAGTAGCCACCTTTTGCTTTGATTACTGCTTTGCACTCTTGGCATTCTCTTGATGAGCTTCAAGAGGTAGTCACCTGAAATGGTTTTCACTTCACAGGTGTGCCCTGTCAGGTTTAATAAGTGGGATTTCTTGCCTTATAAATGGGGTTGGGACCATAAGTTGTATTGGGCAGAAGTCAGGTGGATACACAGCTGCTAGTCCTACTGAATAGACTGTTAGAATTTGTATTATGGCAAGAAATAAGCAGCTAAATAAAGAAAAACGAGTGGCCATTGTTACTTTAAGAGATGAAGGACATATTCCTAAATGCTATTAACAGAAGTTTAGCCAAGGTAGTCACCCCCCCCCCCTAATCATGTACTGAATATAGAATAAAACATTCTTCAATCAGAAGTTAAAAACTGATTGGGAAAAATAATATCTATCATTATCTGGTTTTAATTAGTAAAAAAACAACAAAAATAAAAAAAAACACAGGTGATACATTCCCTATAAGTTATGTCTTTGTGCCTACTGAAGGATGAGTCTGAGTGGATACTGATGAGGTCTAGTGGTATGGGTAGTCCTGGAGAAGAATGATCAGACATGGTACTTGGCTCTGCGCAGGAAGCATGCTATCTATGCTGCCGTTATCTGCACCGACAGTGTAATAGAAAGGTTTTGGAGCAGGGAGTGAATGGGGTTAATGTGAGCCCTACTAATGGCTGACGGGATACCCTTGTAAACATTGTTGTTGGATGGCTGCCCAGTGACTGTTTTTAATTAGTTGATCCACATTTCATATTGTAGCCAGCATGCTGTGTAACTGTTCTCGCTTTCTGTCACTCCCTCGTCCGTCCTCTCGCACTCTCCCTCTTTTTTTTTTTTCCAAACTTTCTTTGCTGTAATAAAGTCAGAGTGCCATTCAGTCCAAGCCTCTATTCTCCTGTATGAGGGGAGTCAAAGACCATCAGACCCCAAAGGAGTCCATATCCAGATCCCCACATCTCTCCGTCTCTTTCCCCCCCTCCTTTCTCCTTCTATGTGAGAGGCAGGAGGAGTTCAGGAAGAACATAATCTCTGCAAAAACCAAAAACCCAACACAGCCCCAAGAAGAAGACTAAACCCCACTCCCTGAGGTCCCCCCCCTTCCCCCCAAAGAGCTAACAATCCATCGGGGCCTCTGGGAGTGAGAGCTGAAAAAAATGGAGGGGAAACTAATTCTTCTTTCTGTGTCTCTTTGCTGCTTGGGGTGGATGCCAGCCTCTGGACAGGTGGAGAAGGTCCGAGTGATGTTCACTCCTATGATATGTCGTGTGCACTGTGTGGGCGACCGGTGCACTAACCGGTGTGAGAAAGGAAACATGACCACCGTCTATAGTGATGAAGTGGCCAAGAACAACGGAGAACATGGATTCCGAGCCTGTGAGTATGACTTCATTTACTATGTCACTGCACTCCAAGCTTTGTCGTGTTTGTGCTGATCTATTACTATATAGACCACTAGTTATTTTCTTACAATGCCTATGTTATTACTGTGCACATGTCTAACTGTAAAGGCCCTGGTGCCATATGTATTCAATCACATAAAGAAGCAGCAACATGTCGCGTGGTTGCAAAATCTTTAATTTGTGGAAAAAGGAGAATATTTATCAGTAACGTGATAGGATGCATGCCCCTAAGAGTCACAGAGCAGAGTGCAAATTGTGCCAAGTCTATCAATGTGGCGCAGTTAGCATTGTACATTTTGAGAAATGCGCTAGCCATGTTAGATACGTATCTTCTTTATGCTACCTCATGTACATTTACATTCATATTACGTGCCAATTTATGGTGCACACCTTCAAATAGATATAGGGGGGCATTTATTACGCCAAGAGTGACGTAAAGGTGTCGCACACAGCTTATGTGCGGCAAGATCTGCGACTTTTCCCTGCTCGCGTCACTTTTCCAAAGTGGCGAGAAAAGGGGGAATGACGTGGGTGGGCTGGCAGGCCCGGCTCATTCATCATTTTCCACAACAGTTTTTGGCATGGAAAATGGCTTAAATCTACACCAGCAAAAGGTCCTGCGCCTCTACATAACTTTGGCGCTTGAGGGACTTGAGCTGATCTTCATAAATGCCCCCCATAGTGAATGTGGCAATTTCTCTTGGTCCCATCACTTTTTTTTTTTTGCAAAATTGTTGGCACAAAAAGTATTTAAAGGGGTTGTTTCACTTCAGCAAATAGCACTTATCATGTAGAGAAAGTTAATACAAGGCACTTACTAATGTATTGTGATTGTCTATATTTGCTCCTATGCTGGCTGGATCCATTTTTCCATCACATTGTACACTGCTCGTTTCCATGGTTACGACCATCCTGCAATCCATCAGTGGTGGCTGTTCTTGCACACTGTAGGAAAAAGCACCTGTCTATATAAGCTCCCAGGGTCCCGGCCACCAGAGAGGCCAGCGCTTTTTCCTATAGTGTGCAAGCACGACCACCACTGATGGATTATGGGGTGGTTGTAACCATGGAAACAAGCAGTGTATAATGTGATGGCAAAATGAATCCAGCCAGTAAAATAAGCAATATGGATAATAACAATACATTGGTAAGATCCTTGTATTAACTTTCTCTACATCATAAAAGCCTGCTTGCTGAAGTGAGACAACCCCTTTTAAGGCCAATTTAGCACAGTCGCCAATTCCTAGGCCAATAAGTTTGGATCATTAGACCAGTGGTCGGACCAGGACTTCAGACCGTAATGCGGCACACTGGTATGCCCATATTAGAGTCGTGTAAAACATGGTCTAAAATGCAAAATAATTTTAGCAACCAACACATGGTCCATTATTTTTCTTAATTTGCTTAGTGAATCTCCCAAATTGTGTATGTCCAGGATGACCCTATCCATACATCCCCTACAGCTTCCGTTTGTTACAGGCAACAGGAGTCTCTCTGTTGCTTCATGTTCACCTTGTTACTTACTTTGCTTTATGCAATTGCTGTGCATATGGGTTTGATTATCCCCTAGTTTGGACTGCTTAATTGGGGTGGAGGTGCTGATTGTTGAGCCTTTATGTAACCAGACTTTACTCCATTCTGGTTGTCAGGTATAGTAATTGCTAGGTGCATTCCTTTCCAGATATTCTGTATTTTGGGAGCTGTAGATTCATGATTGCATCTTGTTCTAATCATAGTAACATAGTAACATAGTTTATAAGGCCGAAAAAAAGACATCTGTCCATCCAGTTCGGCCTGTTTTCCTACAAGTTGATCCAGAGGAAGGCAAAAAAAACCCTGTGAGGTAGAAGCCAGTTTTCCCCACTTTAGGGAAAAAAATTCCTTCCCGACTCCAATCAGGCAATCAGAATTACTCCCTGGATCAACAACCCCTCTCTAGTAACTATAACCTGTAATATTATTACCCTCCAAAAATACATCCAGGCCCCTCTTGAACTCTTTTAGTGAACTTACCATCACCACCTCCTCAGGCAGAGAGTTCCATAGTCTCACTGCTCTCACCGTAAAGAATCCTCTTCTATGTTTGTGTACAAACCTTCTTTCCTCCAGACGCAGAGGATGTCCCCTCGTCACAGTCACAGTCCTGGGGATAAATAGATGATGGGAGAGATCTCTGTACTGACCTCTGATATATTTATACATAGTTATTAGATCTCCCCTCAGTCGTCTTTTTTCTAAAGTAAATAAGCCTAATTTTGATAATCTTTCTGGGTACTGTAGTCCACCCATTCCAGTTATTACTTTAGTTGCCCTCCTCTGAACCCTCTCCAGCTCTGCTATGTCTGCCTTGTTCACAGGAGCCCAGAACTGTACACAGTACTCCATGTGTGGTCTGACACTGGTTTCTGCAGCTTAGATTTCTGTTCACTAAAATTCCTAGGTCCTTTTCTATGTCAGAGTTACCCAATATTTTACCATTTAATCTAGTGTCTTTTCTGTGTGTTCTGGGATCTGTAGTCTTTCTTGCTGTGTTTGGAAGTTGTTTGTCGCTGTGCTGTTGTATTGTTCTGGCTGATTAGAAGACTTGAATTCAGATAGGGTCAGTTCAGTATTGTTCAGTTTCTCTTACTGTCATTCGCTATATATACCTGTGTGCCATACACTTCATACCTGGATCATCTCCTTCTTCCGTGACCCTCAGCATTTGGTTCCTGTCATCCTTGGGTGAGCTTGCTTCAGAGTCTTGTTTTCCGACAATGTTGATACATGCTTCACTAATAGTATGTTGTTTTTGTGACTTTGTGGTTGTTGTGCAGTTCAGCCCTATTATAAGTCTTGAGGTTATCTATGGAGGGCCATTGTTAGGGCTTGGGAAAGGTGACTGCTATAGGTAAAGTCCAGTTCTGCAGTCTTGTGTGCAACTGGCAACATTACATTGTTCTGAATCTGATGCTTCCCGTGTCCCCCAACGGTGTCTACCACCTGCACCTTCATTACACGGAAATGTGACTGTGCAGCCAATCACTAGTTAAAGGGGTATTCCCATCTCACACATGTAGTTTGTATAGTTAGATATAGCCATACCAATATTATTACTAATAGTATGTATTTATATAAAATGTACTATTTAGAAGATTTGCCTATTTGTATATCCATTGTCCCACACACATCAGTCAGGCCGTTGCCCCTGGTTACGATCACCGCAGCCATGTAGTAGTGGTGGACGGCTTGCTCTGAGGTAACTGCTGTATTGTGTACGCACATTGCATGAGCATGCAGAGACACATCTTAGGGTTGTAGCGTTTTTGTCTCCTTTTCCAAAACGCAGAGAAACGGATCCTGTTCCAAGATCAATTCATCTCTATGGAGCAGGATCCATTTATAAAGTCTGCATTTTGGATGGATCCTGACCATTGTGTTTTGGACTGGTAACGTCCAAAACAGAGATGTGAAAGTACCCTAAGATGTGTCTCCGCATGCTCATGTAATGTGTGTTCACAATACAGCAGTTACCACAGAGCGGGTATGAACAAGAGCAAGCCGGCCACCACTACTACATGACTGCGGTGGCCGTAACCAGGGGCAACAGCCTGACTGATGTGTGTGGGACAATGGATATACAAATAGGGAAATCTTCTAAACGGTACATTTTATATAAATACATTCTATTAGTAATAATACTGGTATGGCTATATCTAACTATACAAACTATATCTGTGAGATGGGAATACCCCTTTAAGGCAGGTCACCACTGCAGCCAGTGATTGGTTGAGCAGTCACATATCTGCAGGAAAATGTGGTAATAAATGTGCCCATTCAATAGGTGATAATACATGGTAGTGATGAGTCCTTTAGAGCAGGGTTCCTCAACTGTGGTCCTCAGGGCCCACCTGCCACTCATATTTTCAGGATTTCCTTAGTATTGAGCAGGTGTTAATGCATCAGGTCTTACCACAGGTATTTATTCTGTGGGATATTCTCAAATCATGACCGGTAGTTGGGCCCTGAGGACCACAGTTGAGGAACACTGCTTTAGAGCGAGAGGGACAAAATGTGCCCAAAGATTGCAACCCTTTTAATTGGACAAAACCTGTCCCTATTATATAGTGCTACTTAATTGAATGATACAGACAGGTAAAATGTCTACCACAACGATTACCACTCTATCTAACATATCTCTACTTCTGGGAAGCAACAGAAACATTTCCTTACATATGTGAGAATTATATTAGCAGCTCTTTTCTATAAATTGCTGTTTTATAACTTTTGGTTTAGGTTAAATGCGCCTTTAAATTCCTAGCGGGTCCTGCCTAAAAGGATATCCTCCACATCCTCGCAGTAATGTAGGATGCAGCTGAGCAGTTGTAGAATGACATGTAGGAAGCTTCTTGGCTCTTGCATAGCAATGATGTCATCCAGGATGTTCATGGAAGGTTGCATAGGATAATAGATGTGAAATAAACAAGCCGTTGGAAGAATGAAAGGCCTCATTACGGACTGACAATCTCACAATAAACAGCTCTCCTATAAAAGTGGATGAACATGCCGTAACCAGAGTGTCTTTTGGAAGGCATTTGAAAAAATATGGGTCTGCTTATCTAAGGAGGTCAAGCTCAGTTCATAATTGCACAGATGCAAAAATCCCTCTCAATATCAGCATAATCTATGGGCATTCCATAATAAAATGTATGCTGCACGGACCTGTGCGTCTGTACAGGCAGTCAGTTACATAGCTATGACACATATGCTGGGTGTCATTCTTTAAAGGGCATCTGTCAGCAGTTTGGTATCTATGACACTGGCTGACCTGTTACATGTGCACTTGGCAGCTGAAGACATCTGTGTTGGTCCCATGTTCATATGTGTCCACATTGCTAAGAAAAATGATGTTTTAATATATGCAAATTAGCCTCTAGGAGCAACGAGGGCGTTACCATTACACCTAGAGGCTCTGCTCTTTCTTCAACTGCCAAGCCCTCTCCACTTTAACAGGGCCAGGCATAATGATGTTTTCACTGCCTTGACCTGTCAAAGTGCAGAGGTCGCAGCAGTTGCAGAGAAAGCAGAGCCTTTAAGTGTAATGGCAACGCCCCTGTTGCTCCTAGAATCTCATTTGCATATATTAAAACATCATTTTTCTCAGCAATGCGGGCACATGTGAAGATGGGACCAACACAGATGTCTTCAGCTGCCAAGTGCACATTTGACAGGTCAGCCAGGGTCATACGTACAAAACTGCTGACAGATGCCCTTTAAATGTAAATGCCGAGCACATCATCCATGTGACTGCTGCTGTCAATCACTGGCCTCAGTGGTCACATACTATTCATACATACATGACTGCTGAGGCCAGTGTCTGGCAGGAGCAGTCACGTGAACAATAGGCGTGACTTCATCACTACGAGACCGGAGCGACTGGGACCAGAAAGTGGACCTGGAGTAGTAAGACATATAAAAGGGATAGTAATAGGTGTTTCCTATATTTTATACAACCCCCTGCTCTGGGCCAAGCTTTTAAAAATCTCAGAAACCCCCATACAACAAACCCAAGGGTAGAGAGACGCCATGGCTAGTGTCCCATGGTAAGTGGGGGGCCTGTTACAGATTTTGAATTGGGGCCCAGGATCTTGAAGCTAACCCTCTGGGGTAGAGGCCAGAATTTAGGCACAATTTAGGTGGTTGTGTCTCCTTGAGATACCCACAACACCCTGAAAATAGGGAGTGAAGTACGATGACTCCTTAAGGAAAATGTTCTGTTCTTCAATTATTTTGTTACTTGCAGAAAGAGTTGATTAACATGCACATGAAGGTCGAGCCCTCATGTCTTTCCATCTGCCAAGTTTTGGTCAATTGTTGAGAATCTCTGCCAACACATCTTAAAAGAATGTACTGTAAAAAAAATGACAGCTCTTTTGTAAGGCCTTATTGTTTTCTTCTAAGTCCTGAAGTGGCATCTAATGTCCATCATTTATTAAAAAAAAAAATTGCCATTCTTCAGAGCTCAAGCTATTTTTATTTCGTTGATCCTCACTTCAGTTTTCTCTGATCCTCAGAAAGCCTTGAGAAGAAGTTTTCACCATGTTAGTTCCTGGCGAGGTTCACTATGATATTTATAGAGGTCACAAAAGCTCAGAGAGAGAGGTCAAAAATGATGTTGATAAAGACTGGAGAACATTTAGTTGGCTAGAAAATACTGTCTCAGCTGTAAGGAACATCAGGTGAGAGGACAATCTCCAGGTTTAAAAGCACATTCCATAAGTATGAAGTGAACATCGTGACAATAAGAATTCATACTTGGACTGGATTACACTGGTCTTCAGACACAACGAACACATTCTCTATGCATAAATACATGACTGGCTTGCCCTGAAGCTGCAGGTGTTCTAGCTGTTTGCATTGAAATACAGTGACTTACCAGCGAGGTCAGGCTATATGGCACACAATACCCATTTGCAGTCTTGGTATGTGATGTGAGTTTCATATAGTTGCAGATGGGCCACTCATGTGACTGTTGTGCCATGTGTCAATTTACATTATCCTCTAAGGCACGATCATACATTGTGTGACTCCTAGGCATTGTTATATGGTATTTGTTACGGTAGTGGGTGTGGAACTACTATGTCCACCAACAAACTTGACTTTGGGCTAGTCCTTAGGGCATTATCTTGCCAGTCCCCTGGTATTGATGCTTTAATACAGGGATCTAGACTTTGCTGCAGGGGAACCACCAGGCAGCTACCTCTTGAAGAAGTCTCTGTGCAGTTCACAGCTAACCAAGGTGGGTCAGACACTCCAGTGCAGGGCACCGAGAGGGTCAGACAAAATCGTAGTCAGGGACAGGACAAGGTCAGGACTGGCAGAGTACTTGTTACATGGTAACAGTCTGAGGTCAGGGCAGGCACCAAAGAGTCAGTACTGAGGTCAGGCACAGGTCAAGTCAGAGGGTGAGAATCCAGTAAACAGGCAGAAAGTCTGTACCTGGGAAGAAAACGGAACATACAACTCTGCAGGATACTAGCATGCTAGGAAACCCATTGCTCAGTCCCACCTGCCCACCCCCATACAGTGGAAGGTGCCTTAAGTACCCCAAGGTTGTCAACCACTGGCTAATGAAGATTAGGATGCGCATGCTCTGGCCCTTTAGCAGCTGGAAGGAGCACATGCATGCTCCCTATGGGTAGAGGAGAGATGTTGCCAGGTCACAGTCTGTGTAGAGGGACAGAGCAGAACCAGTGGCTGGACTCACTGAGAAGACGACAGCAGGAGGTGTGTCCGAGCTGCTAGGCTAGTTAAGTAGTGTTGAGCGAGCATGCTCGGCCGAACTCGCTGTTCGGTCGAGCATGCCGGTGCTCGAGTACACTCGGAGCGCCATGCTCGAGTCCCCTCCCTCCCCGCACGCTAATTAGACAAGTAGCTTGTGGGGAGGTATGGCATTCAGTGTAATGCCAGTAGCCATGTTAGCTATATTGGTCACGCGTTCCCGCCCAGTGTTAGTCAGGGAGAGCTGCCGCAAGGAGGGACAGATAGTGTAGGGACAGAATTGGCTAGGCAGGTATAGAATTTATTTTAAAACGGACCCAAAAGCCCTTTTAAGGGCTATTGAGATATGTGGGGACATTTCTTTTTTTTTTATAGGGGACCTGTATAAACCAGGCACCCTCCCCTCTTCAGAGCCGGGGTTGCCCGGTTTACTACTACATTGACTTTAATTATGCTCGGGTGCTCGGCCAGAGCACCCGAGCACACGAGCACAGAGGTGCTCGCTCAACACTATAGTTAAGCAGAACAATGGTGTCCATGAGCCGCCTTTATAACAATGCGACAGGTCATGCCTGTCCTACTGCACGGGAAAAACCCATAGCAAAGAGTAGAAGAGGGCTTCCTTCTGGTTACCACAAGCCCTAACCACTTTGGACATCAGGACAGGATGTTTGTCCTCATCTCCTTACCATGATCATTGGGTTAATTCTTCACAACCATGTCAACAGTACCTCTCTGCGCACCTTCTTTTGGTCTGGGTCAAATTGGGTGGCATGGTGAATGTTTTTTGAAGAGCTTTTTTTCTCACTCCAAACTTTTCCAGGCCCCCCACCTCCCGATTTGCCACTTGCAGTTTATGGCACTTTAGGTTCACACGTGCGGATAAGCTGCAGATTTTCTGCCTGAATTTTCAAGTGGAAAATCAGCAGCATATTATAGTAGCAGCAAAGTGGAGAAAAAAATCTATGTGGAAATTGGCCTGTGGTGCGGTCAGTCTGCAGCCTGTAATTTCTATTGCAGATTTTTCACTGCAGATTGAAATGCATTGCATGAAATCCGCTACAAATCTGCAACAGATTTTGTTTTTGCATTGCAATTTACTTCCAGTCTGTATATTCCCTAATAGTTATAGTAAGGGTTTGTGGGGCCCCAGCACATCTGCATCCTCTGCAATTACTAAAACGTGCGGTTTGCACACACCTAACTATAAGTTTGATATGTATGTGCACATAATACAGACATCTGGTTTAGATTGCTGAAGGTGTAATTAGTGTTATTTCATGTTCTGGGTGGGAGGAGGTGACTACGAGGAGAAGGTTAGAGGGATAAAAGCCGAAATCTTTCAAATTTCTCGAAATTTAAATTAACGCCACTTAGGGTGAAGAACCAAAACCTGCATTACAAAACCTTGTTTAAACCCACCACCTGCACCCGTCATATTCCAATCTCCTGCTTCTTCCATAATCAATGTCTCTTGTCTCGAGGTGAAGTCTGTTTTGATGTTCCTATGAAGTTTATTAACTGCAGAACTCGTACTTTCCCAGCATGTAGGAACAGACTTTCATGTAACCCACTTGTTAGCTGGATATAACGCATGCGGTGTCCCTGTGGAATATCAGCAGTGTGAGCTCATAGCTGGAGAGGCACCACTTAGCCGCTCTGACACTATGATGGGCTGCCTGCCAGCGGTGTCGCCCCCCTCTGCCCCGCACCATACTCAAAGTGGGTTCCTCCCTTTTAAGCCAATCGAATACATAACGTGACATACAGGGAGGGTGCCGGCACATGGAAACCACACGTTGGGCGGCTATGAGTTTCCATGTGCTCACTTGCTCGCCCAGTGGGCAGTAGTTTGCTGGAATGGGTGGAATCCCAGCTGTAATGCGGTACGGGACCTCCTGGAGCATGTGTCTCTCTGCAGGAGAGGAACCTGCACTAAGGCTTCAGTGTTCCCTAATCATAAGCAGATCTACAACGTATTATAGCTTGGCTTTCCTTTGCCCATAGCAAAGTACTTTGGAGTCCTAGATACCCTCACCCAGGAACAATGGGTTTTTGTTGCCCTGCTTTGGCACCCAGTTCACAAGTCTAGCCACCCCCTAGCTGTGCCCATGCCACAAACTCTAGCTTTGTGAACTGCTGCCGAAGGCATTCATAAAAGCTCCGTAGATTGCCATGCTTTTGCATTAAAACTAGTGGACTCTCAGTAGGAGGATCTTGCTGCTCATCTGAAGGGTATGCTGACAATTCCATGAATGTGACATTTTCATTGGATATCACAGCATGTCAAAAAGCAATAAAGGTTCTACTGCTATAACATGCACGGCCTTCAAAGCGCATGATAACAAATAAATACAGGAAATACAATAGTGCTTTACCCTGCATCCCCCTGACATTGGGCAGACAAAAAGAGAGCCATTTTTGGCTCAAAGAACAGAGCCTGTATACAAACATTACATTATCTTTAAATATGCTATTTCTAGAAAACCAGCAGTAGGGGAGCTTGCTGCCTGCCAAATGTCTCCCCGGGGATTCGACGATTCTATCTGCCTGCTTCTCATCAAGTCACAGAAGATCTGGACAGGTTTAGATTTAGCGTCTTGAACTATTTACGGGAAAATGCTATATAACCAAAGCGGAAACACCAAATATAGAAAAGTCCCTATGAAAGTTTTGATGTTGGAACCCTTGGGTGCTACCATCTATATCGGTGAGGTATCCCTACTGAACTGGCAGCGCCTTATCAGATAGACCGAAGGATGTCATCATATCCATCCATAAGAATGGACGTAGGACAATGAGATGTCCAAAACTGGAACGTGTAACTTTTTAAAGCCTAAAACTGATGTAAGGGACCAAGTTAAATGACCACCCTTTTGTTTCCACCATCTGCTAACCTACCAGAACCTGATATTTCCCTCTCAATGTATAGTCTACCATAACTCCTAGGCAGCATGCCCGCTATCTTGGGCTTGTGTTGGAATCATATCTTTCCCATCTCCCTTGGCCATACAGTAAAGAATTCAATTTATACTTCCCCCTCTCAGCCAAGAAGCTCTCTACAATGCTTCACCTCCCTACATCTCCATCTACCACCCTACCCATGCTCTCCATTCTGCCAGTGATCCAAGATTAACTTCCTTCATAATCTGGAGCCTGTCTCCAGGACTCTTCACATGCTGTGCCAGTTCTCTGCAGTACACTACCCCGGAAAATCAGATTAATTTCCAACGCTCAGTCTAAAGAATGCCTTAAAATCACATCTTTTTAAGCAGGCCTATGAGTAATCAAGTTGGTTGTTCAGAAGACCACAGAACTAGATTTTACCTACGGCAGCCACCTTTCCTAAGTGCTATCAGTATCTCTTGGTACTCAGATACCCCCAAGGGCTTACAGTAGGGCCAATGGCATAGCAACTGGACGGTGGTAAGAAACACCGGCAGACAATAATCCACTGAGAAAAATGAATAGATAGATGATAGGAACCATATGATGAGATGACAGATGGAGGAGATGGTAGTCCAGCAATGGAGTAGATAGGAGATGTAATGGCATACAGGTTGGCAGCGGATAAATGCCAGTGTACGGAAATAAAATACTGGAACTGACCCTGCTCTGAAGTATTACCCAGCAAGACAACCAAGACAAATCAAAAAACCAACTCGGCAAACAGACAAATTTCAGTGCTGACAACCATGAAAAACCAGAGGAAAACAAAACATACGCTATTCCCAGCAACTGGAGAAGAAAAAAGCCTGGGTAGGCTGAAAGACTAAAGGCCCCGGTACATGAGTACATCATTGATTTGATCAAGCGACAAATGAGTCATTATTTGAGTCTTTAAAGGGGTATTTACATCTTGGACATTGGGGGCATATCGCTAGGATATGTCCCCAAATGTGTGATAGGTGTGAGTCCCCATACTTAGAATGGAGCTCGCAAAGCGTCAGAGGTTGCACTGCGTATGTGCAGCTGCCCTCTATTCATTCCTATGGGAACATAGCCGAGTACTGGCATTACTTCTAAGAACTTGACCCCTCCATATGACAGTCCTCCACATTCCAAGAACTCTTAAATGGGTTTTCCGGGATTTTACTACTGATGACCTATCCTCAGGATAGGTCATCAGTATCTGATCGGTGAGGCATTCACTTGAATGGGGCTGAGCTGCTCCTAGGCCATGTGACCGATGAACGTGACGTCACTGGCCTAGGAAAAGCTAAGAGAAGGCCCCGGGGCTCACGGAAGTGCCGGTGCCTCCTCAAACAGCTGATCGGCCGGGGTCCCAGGTGTCAGACCCCCACCGATCAGATACTGATGACCTATCCTGAGGATAGGTCATCAGTAGTAAAATCCCGGAAAACCCCTTTAAGGCCCATTTACACGGGCAGACTGAGCAGGAAATTATCAGGAATGAACAGTTCCTTCATGCCTGCTCGTCATTGGATATGAGAGCTGCATTTACATGCAGCAATGACTTCTGCTGTATAGGGAAGAGCAATAACTACTGCCATCGCTTGTCCCCATACAAATTGATTGTTTCTGGGCGGCAGAACGCTGTTCACACAGCACAATCAGCTGACCACAAATGATTATTTAGGTGTAAGCATCAACGATGCTTTCACCCAACGAAAGAACATTTACTGATTTACCGAATGATTGGTGACACCTTTACATGGGCTGCTTATCCTATGAACCTTCTTTCCTGATAACTGTCCCATGTAAAGAGACCTTAAAGGGGTTTAAAGGGGTCCCATGATTAATGTAAAAAACTTAGAACCAGCCCTGCACCTTACATGGATACCCCAATTATTGTTCCAATTGTTCTGATAGATTTATTTCAAGCTGGCAGCTCGTGGGCATGTCCTTTCTACTGGAGCTAGTGACAGTTGAAGGATAGAACTGAGCATGTGCGTCCATCACATTGAGCAGGACAGAAAAATAAGAAAAAGAGCAAACAGCAGATGGCGCTATACAGATAGATTTCAGTGAATAACTCAGTGGCTATACAAAATTTTTAATTACATGCAATTACAAAAGTATTCAGATCCAGGTGCTGGTTTGAAAAATGTAGAATATTTTTTGTGGGACAACCCCTTTAATACACATCATATCTGCATAATATGTTGGCATTATATAAAGATTATTATTATAATACATCAATGTAAGATGTTGCCCGGTTGGTTATACTGCCCCCTAATGAGACCTCTTAGAGATGAGGGGTGGTTAGTATTACAGTATACCACATCATATCTGAGAGTTGTTTAGGTCTTCAGAACTGTTAGTAATTGTGCTATGTAATATAATAAACTATATATTTTATTATGTATGTATATACAAATATATTTTCTCATTGGAGACCCTCCAAGTGATCACAACTGTAACATACCTGGCGTTAGACAGAAGGTATGCAAATCAGCTCTTAGCAAGCTCTCTCCATAAAGAGATACAGTATCCCCCGAATACTTGCCATTAGACATGCATTTTTATATCTGGCGCCATTAGCATTATTGTACTTGGCTTCAGGTATGATCTTATTATATCTGGCAGCCATTGTTGTTATACTTGGCATTAGGTACAGCACTATTTTACATGGCAATGGCACTGGGCATGGGACTTAGCACTTTTATTTAAGGTACCGTTACTATAGGTGATAATAGGCATGGGAATATTTTTCTAGGTGGCTGTATTATACTTGGCGATTTACCATGATGGAAGTACTAACACTGGACCGACATCCATCAGGCTTGTGACTGCATTGGTACTTAGATGCAGAACTAGGGAAGAAAACTGAATCTTTGACTTGGATGAAGGAAAGCAACAACTTTGGGGATAGAAACTATTAAAGCTTAGTCCCCATAGCTGCCGTAGTCATCCTCTGTGGTATGTACATTCTTGCCTAGGGGTACATGCAAGTACCTCCTAGAAATACCTGGCTTAGATGTACCTGCTCGGCATCAACATGTTCACATATATACTAGGTGGCATCTCCCAAAGGACTGGGGCTAGTGTATACTAGGTGGCGTCTCCCAAAGGACTGGGGCTAGTCTATACTAGGTGGCATCTCCCAAAGGACTGGGGCTAGTCTATACTAGGTGGCATCTCCCAAAGGACTGGGGCTAGTCTATACTAGGTGGCATCTCCCAAAGGACTGGGGCTAGTCTATACTAGGTGGCATCTCCCAAAGGACTGAGGCTAGTCTATACCAGGTGGCATCTCCCAAAGGACTGGGGCTAGTCTATACTAGGTGGCACCACCCAAAAGACTGGGGCTATTCTATACTAGGTGGTATCTCCCAAAGGACTGAGGCTAGTCTATACCAGGTGGCATCTCCCAAAGGACTGGGGCTAGTCTATACCAGGTGGCATCTCCCAAAGGACTGGGGCTAGTCTATACCAGGTGGCATCTCCCAAAGGACTGGGGCTAGTCTATACCAGGTGGCATCTCCCAAAGGACTGGGGCTAGTCTATACCAGGTGGTATCTCCCAAAGGACTGGGGCTAGTCTATAATAGGTGGCATATCCCAAAGGACTGGGGTTAGTCTATACCAGGTGGCATCTCCCAAAGGACTGGGGCTAGTCTGTTCAAGGCACTTCATTATAACAGTCCAGACCGTCTTCATGTCTGATGAAACCTGTTGGTGGAGTTACACTAAGCAGGTGTCTGGTTTTTAAAGCCAATTTTTTATTTTTTTTGTAGGAGTTTATCAGAATGCATGCAGGCGGCCATTACTCAAGTAGATTAAAGTTGTCAAACCACTCAGACATAGTTAGAGTGACCTCGTGAGAGCCGGACCCCCACCCAGCTCTCTCACGTCTAGGAATGAAAATAACGCACATTTCTTTGCAGAAAAATAAAAAGCTGGCAAATCCAATCCCATCTGGGGCTATTAATAAAGACTTATTAATAATTCCCTCAAGGTTTTGTGCTGTAATCATTGCATATTTTTGCTTCAAACCACGATGGAAATGTACACCAGTTTAGACAGATGTATATATGACATAAATGTATTAAAAAATGTAACTATAATAAAAAACAATTTAGTTTTGCAGATTTTTTTTCAATCATAGCACTGAGCAGCAACCTGTGGTTGTAGAGAAATGACAACTCCCAGCTGGCCCCAAGAGCTTGTGGACGACCGAGATTTGTAGTTTTATACAAGTAGAGAGCCAAATGTTGGAGATAACTGGGAATTTTGTGAAAATTACATTAAGACATTGTCTGCTCTTCAGGTGCTCATTGGTTTCTTCCATTTCCCTGGATATATATAAATAGACAGGTTAGTGGGCTTTCCATAAAGAGACCCATGGACCAACAGGTATCTACCGGACACCAGCTAAGGGCTGATTCACACAGGCGTGATTGGACCGGGAAACATGGACCATGTGTCAGCCGCATCTCTCGGGCCAATCGTGGCTCCCTTGACCCAAACTGACTGTGGTTATGGTAATTTATGATACTCTCAGTCTCTGTATGATCGTGGGGCTATTGCAGTGTACTCACATCATCATGTATACTATAGAGAATGACGACATCATAAATTACCATGATACAGTCAATTTGGGTCAGGGGACCTGTGGTCAGCCCAGGAGATGTGGCCGACACATGGACCATGTGTGCCATGCGGATCACAGTTGTCTGCACCAGCCCTAATTCAGCATCGATCCTTGCTATTTCTATTTTTCATTGTGCAGAGGTAGGCATGCATGGAAGACAACAATGTATTCTACCTGGTGAAAATTGTAATAGTCATGTACTAGAGATGTCTATCTGTTTGGCACAGGCTAGACTACGGAGTGTAAAAGATCCCCTGGTCTTCTTTAAGGTATGAACTTTGTTGCAGGAAGATCTACAGGTCGTGGTCACCATAATAGTCATGGATTGGTGGCAGTAGAGCAGATAGAGTAGAAGTGTAGTTATGATCAGATTCAAGGGTAGCCACCCTGAGAGCGATCAGGATGCTACGAGCCAGGGGACAAGATGGGACCATAGTCAGGAACGGAGCCAAGAGTCAAAGCCAGGGGTAAAACTACAGGTACCAGTTGAACAATCTGAAGGGTGAGACAGGAACAATATCCAACATTGTTGAGGCCAAGAACAGGGTCAACCATGATAAAAGGTGTTGTCCCACGAAACATACTGCACAGTTTTTAAAATGACTACTTTTGATATTGCATGTAATTAAAAATTGAGCATAGCCACTATGCTAAAATGTATCTGTATAGTGCCACCTGCTGTTTGTTTTTTTCTTATTTCTTTGTCCTGCTCACTGAGAAGGCCACACATGCTCAGTTTCATCCTTCAACTGCCTCCTTAGCTGTGATAGGGAGAGCATGGACATGCCTCCTGAGCTGCAGCAGAGAGGACACTCCCCTTGATCTGCCAGTTTGATATAAATCTAGCAGAGCAATGAATGGGGAGATCTTTGGATCCATGTGAGGTACAGGGCTGGTTCTAACTTTGTTAGAAAGAGATGGTCATGTACTATGTGATATCTGATTTTCATTTTTTACATTAGTCATGGGATAACCCCTTTAAGATCAGAATTGCAAAGAACAAGAATGAAAGCAAGTATGGAACCATAATTTGCAGGTCAGGTAGATAGGCCTCTTTAAAGAGGTCACCAGGACTAAGAGTATCCAAGAGCTCAGGTGGCCCTAGGATCTCAGTGTCAATGATCAAGCACCATAGAAGAGTTGCTGGTCTTAGACTGTAAGCTGTACTGGCACATGAAGTACTTTGAAAGCATTCGTTCTACAGTACAGGGGGAATGGGGTCATTTTATATGGCAACCCCAACCATAGTCTTTGGGCTCATGTGCATGTACTGGAGAGACATAGGCACTATATGCAACCCAAAGATATTCTCCATTATACATCACCAGATGGAGCATAGTATCAGAGGCATACCTAGTTACAGTGTATCCCTGTAGATATGCATCTTGTCTAGGAAACATTCATTGTAAATCTGTTTCTATAGGCAGCTTTTTAAAATGATGCATACTACTAGTACACTAGTACATGAAACCATTGCAGAACCACTGTACATCCAGGAGCTGAAGGGTTAATTAGCCTAGGAGGAAGGGGGCCTCGATTATTCATGTAAACAGCTCCGGTCTCCATCTGGATCCGAGCCTCAGAAAATAAAATGTGCGCTGTTATGTGTTCCCTTGTTGATGTGTATACAATAGCAAAGCTTGGAAATGGTACAGGGAGATTGGGGGGATTTCGAGGGCGGCCCTATAATGATGTCCATTCGTAGCATAAACATTTAGCAGGAAGTGTCCTGGCAACAATTCCCACTAGACCGCTGCCGGCTGATGTGTTTCTCCAAAGCCAAAAAAAGTTTTAGAGGCTGAAAAGCGTGCAAAAAGTGAGGCTACTAAGATTGTGAATGAGTCCATGTCATGTGGGGAAAAGGCTCACAACAGCTTGTTTAGCTAGGTGACCATAGGGTTGGTCATGAATTGCAAGGATGGACAGTGAAGCTGCTGGAGCCTGGTGCAAAATTATACTTGGACACATCACTTAAAGGGCATCTGTCAGTAGATTTGTTCCTATGACACTGGCTGACCCGTTACATGTGCACTTGACAGCTAAAGGCATCTGTGTCGGTCCCATGTTCATATGTGTCAGCATTGCTGAGAAAAATGGTGTTTTAATATATGCAAATGAGCCTCTAAGAGCAAAGGGGGCGTTGTCATTACACCTAGAGGCTCTGCTCTCTCTGCAACTGACGCACCCTCTGCACTTTGAATGACAGGGCAAGACAAAGTAAACATGATCATGCCTGCCTGGCCCTGTCAATCAAAATGCAGAGGGCGCAGTAATTGCAGGTTGAGCAGAGCCTCTAGGTGTAATGGCAACGCCCCCGTTGCTCCTAGAGGCTCATTTGCATGTATTAAAACATCATTTTTCTCAGCAATGCAGACACATATGTACATGGGACCAACACAGATGCCGTCAGCTGCCAAGTGCACATGTAACAGGTCAGCCAGTGTCACAGGTACAAATCTGCTGACAGATGCCCTTTAAAGGGGTTATGCCATGATTGATGTAAAAACTGAAAATCAGACATCATATAGGACATGACCATCTTTTTCTAACAAAGCTAGAACCAGCCCTGTACCTCACATGGATCCAGGGATCTCCCGTTCATTGTTCCAATTGTTCTACTAGATTTGTTTTTAAGGCTGGCAGCTCAGGGGCGTATCTTTTCTCAGGGGGCGTGTCCTTTCTGCCGTAGCTTTCTCCCTGTAACTGCCACAGCTTCTAACAAAAGATATGTTTAGCTACAGTTAAAGGTTTAAACTGAGCATGTGTGACCACTTCAGTAAGATGGACAAGAAATAAGAGAAGGTGGCGCTATACAGATACATTTTACTAATCAGATCCAGATGTTGGTTTGAAAAATAAAGAATATTTGATGTGGCACAACCCCCTTAACCACCAATGACATCACAAACCATCATCTATTCTAATGTTATACTAGAGACTATTTATACATACTATACACTGAGCATACGTTTTGAGTTTTTTTTTGTTTTTTTTTTTGCATACAGTTGTATTGAAAAGCATGGTAGACTAGACTTTACAGTGCCACTGAAGCAAAGGTAAATGGGGTAGACCACTTTTCACATACACTTGGCTGCTGGTCTATGTTAGACACAGGGGCGGATTGGCCATAGACCCTACAGGGAAATTTACCGGTGGGCCAATGCCTAGGAGAGCTACCCAGGCCCTCCTCATGGCTGCAAGGTAGATACATAATGATCTGATTTTTTCCTACGTACCCGGCCAGCAGCCGCAGGTGTCTTCCTGAATTCAACTGTATCGACATCCTCAGGACAGGGATACAGTTGAATACTGGGGCGCAGTTGGCAGTATGTTGTGCTGCACTGTTGTATTTGGTTCAGCTGGGGCGGTATATTGCTCTGCCCTATGGTATTGCTGGCCCTGCCTACTTCTGTTGTCCCTAACTAATTATGTTGCCTTCTTTCAATTTGGACCTGCCTGCAACATGGGGCCACTTTTAAGTTTTTGTTCCAGGGCCACTTTTAGTTCCCAGCCCGCCCCTGGTTAGACGGGAAGTTTTCCCAGCGCATATGATGAAAGTTTTATTCCCATCTCAGACATTTATGGCATACCCGCAGGAAACGTGGTGTGAACCTGGCCTAAGTTGCTAGAAAAAGAAGGAAATGAAATCGTCTGCGGCCCGGTCTGGAGTCGGCAATAGCATGTGGTCATCAGCGGTACTATCGCTGCATGCACAGGAAGAACCACAATCTGTTCTGCATCATCATACATGTGGACATGGATAAACCTGAAACACATGGTTGAAAAGTGCCATGAAATCCACTGCAGAACAAATGTGCAATAAAGGAAATGGTTCATATGTTGCCTGGTTGTTGTTGTTGCTGTTTTTTTTTAAATTATTCTCCTATGTGAGAATCAGCAGGAAAGTGGATAGACTGCAGGCAGTTCAGAAAAATGTGACAAAATGTTTCTAGGGTGGAGATGTACATTGGCTTCTATGGTATAATGTAGTGAGCATGCTCTGTGACCTGTGTCAGTTACTTGTGTAATCTATACAGAAGTGTTATCTTTCATTTTAGTCCTACCTGTGATGATAATGAGATGACTGCTGAGAGGTGATCTTTAGAGAATAGGAAGTGCCAACCTATGGTGAGGCTCAAAGGCCACTGTAAGATTTCAGAATTTTTTTAAATATAGGTAATAACATTGAAATATACGATGGGCCTCTAGACCCCCACCCTCTGCACAAGTGGCACATGCCCAACAGTAGATTGACTGCACTACATACAGATAGGCAGAGTACAGAATCTTAACCAGGCCATGTCCATATATATATAAAAAAAAAACCTGTGTCCTACAAAGCAGTATGGCTCTCGACGACAGGGGGGAGGTAGCGATGGGGACGAGCCCCCTTGAGGCTGATCACCGTCGCGGCCTGCTATTGGCTGCACTCCCCATCGGCGGATATTTAGATCTGAGCGACGGGGAGATGCAGCGGCGGCCTGCAGGGATCCAGAGCAACGCAGGTGACGGGAAGCTGGTAAGTAGAATCCATGTGAGGGGCCCAGGCATTGGGGGGGGATATTTTAGATATCGGATTTTAAGGGTAGGGCTACATGGCGATTGGCGTCGTGACATATAGGGTACAACCACAAAGCAACATGTGTTGTGCGACAGCAACACAACATATTTTGTAATGCTAGTCTATGGTGTTGCACTGCAACACGACGCACAAAAATCCATCTTGGGTGTTTTTTTGCGCATATTGTAGTGGGACACCATAGATTGGCGTTACAAAGTATGTTGCACAACATTAAATGTTGTCATGTAGCTCTAGCCTAAAAGTTAAGACTTTCCTGCCCTTCTATCTATATGAATGGACTGTCCGTCCCACAGGTCTGTATTCAGTGCATTGCTGTCATTAGGCATATTGGGGCACATTTACTAAAGTGTTTGCGACTGTTTTTAGTCTAAAAAGTGCTTATTTTTTTAGTTGCATTTTCTACTGAAATTGCGCCAGTTTTGGAGGCTTTTGCGCCTCGTTCAACTATTATGATTTTTTAGACTAATTCAGACTTTTCTAACTTTTTTCAGACCGATTTATGTAGGTGGGCCTATTTTTGCATCTGAATTTGTCACAAAAACAGTCTAATTTCTACTCCACTGCAAGGCTGGCGTACTTTTCTCAGTGGTGAATTGTGACTTTTATTATTAATAGTTGCACTTTCCTGGAGACATGTGACTTTTCTCCGCAAAGATGCAACGTTTTTGTTCATGCGCAAATAAATTAAACCAGTTTAAGTGAATATGAACCTGTCTAACTGAAAAACAACCATCAGAGGCAGGGGTGCACCTACCCTTTCTGCTGGCCGAGGCAAAAACTGAAACCCCCTCCCAATGCCAATTTCTTAAAGGGGTTCTCCGGGAATTAAGAAAATGAAAATACTTAAATATTACTTTATTATAAATATATTCCCAAATATTTATAATGGCTCGTTTTGTCTGAGGAACAATCATTAGGAGAAACAAAATGGCCGCTGTCCTATTAGTACACAAAGAACCTGTCCTGATCACACAGAAGGACAAGTTACTTCACAACACTGAGGTAAAGAGCTGCATCATCCTCCTCTCTGCTCTGCTTCAGGGATTATGATCCTGAATACAGTTTAATATGAGCTTCAGCTGAATCTCTGTAGGAATGGAGGTCATGCGGAGACATGAAGTACAGAGAGGATGTGGGGTGTGGTAATAAGCAGCAGTATTTGTATGTAGTCTCCATTACCACAGTCTGTCCTGTCCGTCCTCTCTGTACTTCATGTCTCCTAATGAGCTCCCTTCCCTTAGAGATTCAGCTGAAGATCCTATCAGCTGTATTCAGGACCATAATCCCTGACCATCAGATCAAAGAGGAGGATGAGGCATCTCCTTACCTCAGTGTTGTGAAATAACTTGTCCTCCTGTGTGATTAGGACAGGTTCTGTGTGTACTAATAGAACGGCGGCCATTTTATTTCTCCTAATGCTTGCTCCCGAGACAAAACGAGCCATTATAACTAATGAAAGATATTTGGGAATGTATTTATAATAAAGCAATATATAGGTATTTATATTTTCTTAATTCCCGGAGAACCCATTTAACCTAACCCCTTTGCCACATTGAAAGCGCTCATTGCCTGTGGCCCTTCAGCTGCCCCCCTCTTGCCCCTACCTGGTGCTGCCTCACCTGGCCTCATTGGTGGTGCACCCCTTATCAGAGGTCAGACTAATAAAAATACACCGAGTCTAATTCATCAATAGCTCTGCCACTTTTAACAAATGCTCGGCAAAAGAAAGACAGACGAAGGAAATACGTGTGTCTAATTTTATAGCCGAAAACAGGCGAGCTTGATAAATGTGCCCCATTGACTTGCGTCCTGTGCCGTGCGCACATATACATATCACAGCATGCAGACCTCTGCACCCACCACAGGTCTAGAATAACCCTGTAGGGATATTACACAGAGGGTTTATTATGATAAGTAATGGCTTATTCAAGTAATCCAAGACTAACTAATCCCGGCGACTTACACCGGAAACCAGAGTCACAGGGAGACTGCTTGTTCTGGCAGCACAGGGCTGTAGGGCGGTGTGTACTGTATCTGTAATAGAGGTCGCTATTACATGCAGAATGGGTGGGTATTGTTCTGTATAAAATAGGCAAAAGGGGGACTTGCCTGTACATGGCATTTCCAGGGTATAAGTGTAGGATATGATTGCCATGCACGTAACATACAGAATACTCGTAACTTCTGTATTAGGGCTCATGTACATGACCGTGATCGGCCTGGCAAACAAGGTCAGTGTGTCGGCTGGATCTCCGGGACCAACCGCGGCACTTCGGTCATCATAGTAATTATGGTCAGTCTGATTGCAGGCTATTGTATACATGATGATGTGAGCACACTGCAATAGCTCAGATAGAGACAGACTATATCATATGATATGGTAAGTTACGGGCAGGGGTGCATCCAGCCTTTCTGCTGCCTGAGGCGAAAACTGAAAGGCCCCCCCCCCCCCCGCCATCATGCCAATTTCTTAACGTAACCCGTTTGCCACAATGAAAGTGCTCATTGCCCATGGCCCTTCCGCTGCCCCCCTTTTGCCCCTACCTGGTGCTGCCTCACCTGGCCTCATTGGTGGTGCACCCCTGGTCAGGGAAGCCGTGGTTGGCCCAGGACAGACAGCCGACACACTGACCGTCCATGTGCATGAGTCCTTCTTTGTGCTTCCGGGTCCCATGCAGCCAATCGCATGTTAATGGGTTCGCACCGTTATGCGGAGGGCACATGGGCAGTGTCCGTGTTCTGCAGATCTGCAGTTTGGGGTCTGCAAAACAGACACAGCTGTGAGAATACACCCTTAGGCACCATGCACACAAGCATATCCGTTTTTGAGGTTCGCAAAACACGGGTATCGGCCGTGTGCATCCCACATTTTCCCCTGCCGCAGATCCTGCACCACGTTACAAATACTTATTCCTGTCCACAAAACAAACAAGATTAGGACATGTTCTATCATTTTTGCCAGGCTGTGGAACGGACATTGAAATGAATGGGTCCTCATCCGATGCGGACCACAAATATGGTCGTGTGCATGGGCTCTGAGGCTGTGCACTGACAGGATGTGTTGTTTCGAGCTTTTTATGAAGCGTTGCTGTGTATAGTGACGTTATCCCGTTATAATGGAGCCGTATACATTATAAAAAGGAGGTGTTTGTTTACATAGTGAGCAAGCTCCACTGGGTGTGATTACATCATGGTGCAATTATATGGTATGTCATTGTGCCTCTGATCCACCCACTCAGAACAGTTGTTCTTTTATGCATCAATGGGCCCATAGTGGGGGGGGGGTTATATCCCAAAATATGGCACAAAATCAAGTCAAATATAGCATGCTGTTGTTTGCAAAAGAAAAAAGAAAAAGCGTACCCTATAAACCATGTTCAGCACAGCGCCTGAACATTGTATAACGGCTGTGCTTAGTATTGCGCATTTACTTGAATGGATCTGAACTGCACAAAGGTCATGTGACCGATGGATGTAATGTCACAGGCTGAGGAAGAGGCCGCGATACTCACCCAAGCGCCGTGTCCCCTTTAAACAGCTCACTGGCGGGCTGCCAGATGTTGGACTTTCACCAATCAGACGAGATAAGTCATCAGTACTGAATTCCAGGAAAACCCTTTTAAAGGGGTTGTCCAGGATTATGTTTTTTATTGTTTAGACCTCTTATTCATGAAGACGAAGAGGGATTTTCAATATATTTGTTAAAAATATGCCCTCGCTGTCCCCTGAACTGAGCACCACCACATGTAAACATTGCAGGTCCGTACGTGGCCCCTCTATATCAGGCTGTATAGGACACACATGAAAGCGTTTTGCAGTGCGCCATGCAGCTGCAGCAGGGGGTAGCTTTTCTGTGCATGTCCCGTGCAAAATACAAAAACTGGAATCTGACCTTTTTCTTTGCGTGGGTTTTAATAAATCTCCCCCATAATGTAAAATCTCTAAACATGTGGCCCTAAGAGTCCTGGGCATAACATGGCCCAAAAGTTCCAGCACAGGACCATCCCATCTGAAGCCAAAAGGAGACAGCCCTTGTATATACCATGCATACCACTCTGTCAGCTATCGCAGATGGTTTTGCGTGTTATATATGGTATGTTTTATTTTTCCTCTTAATCCTCACCCCTTCCCTTTTTCTAAATCCCTTGTCCTCAAATTCCCTGTCCTGAGATCTGACCCAGCCTTACCCCTCCGCTGTGTCTAGCTGGGATTGTCAGCACTGTATTTGTTGCGTGGCCTGTATTATGCTCCTATATTGAGACATATGGCCATACAGGGTTTGTGGCGAGCCAGGCGGCGGTGAGAACCACTATGGGGACTGCGGTGCTTGCCCGTTACCCCTTATACACTGGTCGGGCTGGGGATAACATTGCTTAGAGCAACCAGTGTCTTCTTACGCTTGCACGCAGGATAATGGACCCGGTGTGTTCAGAATCAAGCACTGTATGTCTATTGTGCTGTGCTCTGCACCCCTCCTCTCTGTCTGGCTCGTCCTGGCACATGGCTGTGCATGTTCATTAGGATCTCTTGTCAGCCCGCTTTCTTCTCTAAGTGCCAGGCACGCATCCAGTATCACTGCACAGCTCTAAGCATCTACAAAAGATGATACCTCAGTCTAAATCCAAGTTCTCTGACAACCATCCCTAGTAAAAAAAAATGACCTCACTTCTTCTATGCCATCCAAGGATACCATTCAGTATCTGCTTCTACCCGGAGTCTCTACTCTTTGATATGGTGCATTCCTTGACTCCTGATGGTTCCTACGTTTCAGATTTCCTGTACTACATAATGTCTATAAAACACATGCCCCTCCACTGTGCCCATCCAAGGATATCCCTCTGCATTTTCTTCATAGGTGAAGATATCCACACATCCACTAAAGATTATTATCATAATATAATTAAGGGTGACCTCCAAGAACCCTGCACTTTCCACCATGACGATAAAGTAGACATGACATAATTACAGTATCAACTAGCCGAGCGTTATCCTCTGGATAGGTCATCGGTGTCTGAAAGGTGGGGGTCCGACATCCAGAACCCCCACCAATCAGCTGTTTGAGAAGGTTCCGTTGCTTACAGGAGCGTCGCAGACTTCTCCCTGCTCACCAAGCACAGCGCCGTACATTGTATAGTGGCTGTGCTTGGTATAGCAGCTCAGCCCCATTGACGTCACATGTAGTGTTGAGCGAGCATGCTCGGCCGAACTCGCTTTTCGGCCGAGCATGCCTATGCTCGTGTCTGCTCGGTGTTCGGCCGAACAACGAGTGTACTTGAGCGCAATGCTCGAGTCTCTTCCCCGCACTGTAATGTTAATTTGTATGCTAATGCGTACGCATTGTACTTTTACGAGTGAAAGGAGTAAAATAGGAGAAGTCGCGATTCTGACCTTTTTCTATTAACCAGACACCCTCCCCTCTTCCGAGCGGGGGTGCCTGGTTTAGTCCCATTGACTAACATTATGCTCGGGTGCTCGGCCCAGCACTCAAGCAACCCCTAGTGCTCGGCCAGAGCACCCGAGCATACGAGCACAGAGGTGCTCGCTCAACACTAGTCACATGTTCTAGACTAAGCTGTAAGAAGGCTGTGGCGCTACTGCTAGTGCTGATGCCTTCTCAAACAGTTAATTGATGGAGGTCTTTTTACTTTCACTTTGTGCTGTCATCTAATAAACTTTATCTCTGAATTACTAAAAGGTCATATACACTAATTAAGCCAGATTCTTATCAGTAAAAAAAAAGATTTGACCTATAATAAATGTTAAGGGGTCAGAGATCAGAGGTAAGGAGCTGTCAGCTGAGCTGCTTGATGGGAGAGTGAAATTTCAGATCCTGCTAGTAGAGAAACGTAAGACAGTGGTTCAAAATTTTTAATAAAGACCAATTGAAAAAATATATTTTTAGCTCAAAATGAGCACAATGCAATAATAAAAAAGGCTTTAATCCTGCAGTGCTGTTTATATAAAATATATTTCCTATATGTGTCTAGTGGGCCCAAACATCCTCTGGTCCATCAATGGCTGACAAGTTACAATCATGAACTTTAATGTCAAAATGACTCTTTCACTAGGACTTCATAGGCCCTAATTTTAATGCAAAAGCAGATGAATTGCATTAGAGGTACAGAAATGGGTTTAGGCTGGAAGGCAACCCAATGTGCATCCATTTACAGTTAAAGGTAATGCACACCTTTGAGGGCAATTTTTTTAAAATATTGCATTGTACTCATTTTGAACTAAAAATCATTTTTCAATTGGTCTTTATTAAAATATGGCATCCTTTTTTTCTGCACAGAGCTGAGATGCTCTTGTAGCACCCTCTGGATTTTCTGTCTTTTCCATTAGTTGGGGAGCTGACGGGCTCCTTATCTCTTCTCTCTGACCTCTCATTATAGCTCAGTCCTTATCTTACTGATAACAATGTGGCTTAATTAAGTGTTTATGACCTCTCAGTAGTTTAGAGATAAGGTTTATTAGATGACAGGCACAAAGTGAAAATACCAGTCATACAGTTAGAAAAACAGTTAACCCTTTGTGACAGAACAACTCAATATTTTTAATAAAGGCCAATTAAAAATATGATTTTTAGCCAAAAATGAGTAAAATGCAATCATAAACAAAAGTTGCCTCCAACGGTGTACATAGACTTTAAAGCCCTCCTCTCTGACAACATGAAATACTCGATGATCAGCTATAACGTTAAAACCACTCGTCTTATATTGGGTAGGTTCCCCTCATCCTGTCAAAATAGCTCTGACCCCTTCAGGCATGGACTCCACAAGACCATTGAAGGTCCAGTATAAAAATGATTATCCCATGATTAGTGCAAAAAATTAAATAAAATCAGACATCATATAGGACATGACAATCTCTTTCTAACAAAACTAGAACCAGTCCTGTACCTTACATGAATCCAGAGATCTCCACATTCATTGCTCTACTAGATTTATTTCAAGTGGACAGCTCAGAGGGCATGTACTTTCTTTTGCAGCTTCCTTCATGTAACAGTAGATACAGCTGGTGGCAGGTGAAGGATGGAACTGAGCATGTGCGACCACCTCAGTGAGATAAGCAGAAGAGCAAACGGCAGGTGGCACTATACAGATACATTTTATCGAATAACTAAGTGGCTATACTAAGTTTTTAATTCTATGCAATTACAAAATGTATTCGGATCAAGGAGTTGGTTTGAAAGATGTAGAATATTTTTGATGGGACAGCCCCTTTAATAGTTTCAGCAATTTGAGCTACAGTATCTTCTGTTTGATTAGCCTTTGCTCCACATGCACATCAATGAGCCACTGCCCCTGTCACTGATTGACCTTTCTTGGACCACTTATGGCACAGCATTCCGGGAAACACCCCACAAGACTTGCCGTTTTGGAAATACTCTGACTCAAGTCGTCTAGCCATCACAATTTGGCCCTTGTCAAAGTCTCTCAGGTCCTTATGCTTGACGATGTGGGCTGACATGGTACCGACTCGAATTTTCCTGTGCGTGAATGATTCGTACAGTATTGTATTGTTGAGCATCATAAGAGTTAATCAGGCGTCCTTCCTCTCTGGACACACACCCAGTCTCAATTATACATCACAATGTTGTTTCTGTTGAGAGTCTGCTTTACATCAGAAGTCGCTGCTTGGTGGAAGATCGGGATGGGGGGGGGTGTTTGGACTAAGATCTAGCGGACCAGGAATGTACCGGACCTACCCTAGTCCTGTCTGCTTCTGCTCACTGTCACAAAATGCTCATGAACCTGCGTCTTTCTAATGACCATGAGGGTAGAGAAGACATTGGATCGGGGCCGATTAGCAAGGTGGCCTACAGCAAAGCGTGCTGTGTCACAGTGAACATGTCATTACTACACGTGTGTGGGCTGCCGTGACCCTCAAGTTAGGCAATATACTAAAAGACAGCCAAGGCTTTCCAACATTTCTGTCCCAGAGGTTGCAATAAAATGACAAATGTAAAACAATCTTCTCCACCCATTTCATAGCTGTGACTCACTGACCTCCAGCTAGAGCGGACCATCTGATTAGACTGCAGTAATCCAATATTTTAAGCTGGTCATACACTAGAGATTATAGACGGCCGCGAAGGCTGATTGAGGCCATTTTCTTCAGACTGTTGGCTTCTATTCATGGCAAGAAAGAGTGTGATAGACAGTGACCAAAAGCAAATAGTTCTGGAGAAGTCAGCCTGCCATGTGGGATTTTTTCAGCCATTGTCAGGTGTGGTAGTTGATATATTTGTACTTTTTTTTTTTTGTATTTGGGACAAAAGAATATGTATTTTGTATTTGGGACAAAAGGATCAGACATGTTGAAACCCAACATGCTCAACTGTTCTTTCCCTTTATATCTGCCGTAAAAGGAGTAAGAAGGGTCGCATTCACTTAGGTACTCAGCCCCAATTGATTTTTTATACAGTGGATGGAAAGAGCCAGAGAATGATAGGTTGGAGCTGGGAAAGATAGCTAGTCATAAATATATTCATGTTGGGGTTGGGTAAGGAAATTAAGGGCCCTTTTCTTTAAAATAGTGTTAGTCTCTGTGCAGACAACTATAATAAGAACCGGTACATTTATTTCCATCACAGGATGGGATTCAAACCTATCCTGAAGAACTAATTATACTGTGCCTGCACAGACTTCTAATATAGCCATGTGTACAGAGCCTTAAAGGGCTTCTCTAGTTTTATAATGACATTTATATTTGTCCAGAGTACCCCAAATGCTGCATATTTTTGGCCCATACATATGTATTTCCCCCTTTCCCAGCTTCACTGCATCCTGGCAGGATGTTTACATGCAGAACTTCCTGTTTTCATCAACTTCCGGTTGGTTTTCTAAACTCAGCATGATTTTGCTCTGTAATGTTTCATAAGGCTTGCTTTGCCTAGCTAACGTGGAGAAGGTATGGAGGGTGTGACTACTGCAGAGAGAACAGTGTGGGTTTGGTTAGAAAACCCAATAGGAAGCTGAGGATAGCAGGAAGTTCTGCATGTAAACATCCTGACAGGATGCAGTGATGCTAAAAACAGGGGAAAGGAAGGTGCTGACATGAAAAAAAAGGTTCAAATATACAGTGTTTGGGGTACTGTGGGCAGATGTTTAAAAATTTCATTATGAAACTGGAGAACCCCTTTAAAGAGGATCTATGACCTTTCTTGATGTGTCAATTTTAGTAAATAGTGGCATTCCCCATGATATAACAATTGTTGGCATCTTTGATTGTAACCCTACAGTGTGCTAAATATTTCAGAATAAATTGACAATTGGGTGTTACCATTCCCTATTCTGGCACTCTCAACACTGATTGGATAGTGTAGGGCCACACCCCAAACTGATAACACCCGGTTATCAAGTGCATCGGCTGGAGGGTGTGTGGCCTCCCACGGCACGACAGATTCTCTATAATTTACGCCAGCTCATAGCAAGTGCACGGACTGCCAACAATGCGCCAAATTCAATAGGAGGCCTGCACTTCTTAATAAATCTGGTGCATCTTTACTCTGTTGGGCTAAGACTGGTATATCAAACGTCCTAGTGATTCTTCTCCTTAGGGTGTGTGAAGGGAAACAAATGTTTTCAAGCTTTGTATCAGAGAAACAAGGACTGAAGGATGATCGTGTCTTGGCAATTGTTACACATACACAATAATTCAAAGCATCTGATCGGCCCTTTGTTTTGACTGTGTAAATCAAAATGAATGGCGTCTTCTCCTTGGTGAATAAGCCTAGAATTATTTTTCTATATATAGGTTCTTTGTTCATTTCGTTTTATGAGACCACAATCTGTTTCGAAACGTCTTCCCTTCCCATCCATATCTACAGCCTACCAATGTCTTCAACTACCCATACTCCCATACCGATATTCTATACAGAAGTTTCATTTCTAAGCTTATTTTCTAACCACTGGCAAATGTATTGGCATGACTGACCAGCATCTTACCATGGCATAAATTAATCTTTCATCGTTTCCTGCCCAACATGGGCAGCTGATGCCAACCTGCTTATATCAAGCTGAGGCCACAATAAATGAAATATATTGATAGCCAACTCTTCAAAGGATCCATACTTACTGAATGAGGTGGTCCAGATCCATATGCCCCAAAAGCCATATAGTCATGTTATAAATATATTTATGTTGGCGTTGGGTATGGAAAGCATGGGCCATTTTCATTAAAATGGTGTTAGTCTCTGTGCAGACAACTATAATAAGAACTGGTACATTTAGCGTTCCCTCACAGGATGGGATCCAAACCTATCCTAAAGCACTAATTGTACTGTGCCTACACAAACTTCTAGTATAGTATGTGCGCAGAGCTTTAAAGGGGTTCTCCAGTTTCTTAATGACATTTATTTTTGTCCAGAGTACCCCAAATACTGAATATTTATGGGCCATACATCTGTATGTCCCCCTTTCCCAGCTTCACTGCATCCTGGCAGAATATTTACATGCAGAACTTCCTGTTTTCATCAACTTCCTGTTGGTTTTCTAACTAAACTCAGCATGATTTTGCAATGTAATGTTTCACAGGGCTTGCTTCGCCTAGATTACATGGAGAGGGAAGGTATAGACGATGTGACTACTGCAGAGAGAACAGTGTGGGTTTGGTTAGAAAACCCAGCAGGAAGCTGAGGAAAACAGGAAGTTCTGCATGTAAACATCTTGTCAAGATGCAGTGATGCTGAGAACAGGGTAAGGAGAACAGGTTCATGGGCCAAAAATAGGGTCCAGATCCGAATGCCCCAAAAGCCATATATTCATATAAATATATTAATGTTGTGGTTGGATACAGAAATCAAGAGTGCCCTACCATGGGCAGCTGATGCCTACCTGCTTATATCAAGCTGAGGCCACAATAAATGAAATGTATTAATAACCAACTCTTCCAAGGATCCATATTTGCTGAATGAGTTGGGGTTGGTCCAGATGCGAATGCCCCAAAAGCCATATATTCACCTATCTTTTCTCTTTTTTTTTACAGTTCTTTGCCCTCTACTGTGTAAAAATGGAGGTATATGCGTTAAAAAAGACCAGTGCCTCTGCCCGCCAAGTTTTACTGGGAAGTTCTGCGAGACTTCTTTATCCGCCGGCACAGGGATCGCTGCATACACAATCAGAAACAGTAGCGTGGAACAGAATCTGAAGACTAAATCCGTGTACACATTACCTCTGTCAAACCATCAGCCGGAGAAAGATGGTATGGAGAATGAATGGCATTGATTTCTTTATATTTTTAACATGATTTTTCAAAATGGTTTTTAAAGGAGTAACTTTTGTAAGGGTTTATTCACACTGTCTAGTCAAACTGCAGTTTTTGCATTGCACTAAATAATTTCTGCAAAAGTGTGACAATTTTGCAGTAACTTCTGTCACATATACACAAAAAATGCACTTGGACTACCCCGTGTGAACATACCTTTATTCCAGGTGTCATCCCACAGCAAATATTCTACATTTTTCTACCCAGATTTTTCTACCCATCGCCTAAATCTGAATACTTTTTTTAGCATAGCCACCAAGTTATTCAATAAGATGTATCTATATAGCGCCACCTGCTGTTTGTTCTTTTCCTTCTTTCTCTGACCACATAATTAAGATGGACACACATGCTCAGCTCCATTCATTAGCTACCACCAACCGTATCTACTTTTCAAAGCTGTGACAATTATAGGGGAAGATACCATAGAAAGTATACCCCACTTAAGAAAAGGAAACACCCTCTAAGAAAGGACACACCCCCAGAGCTGCCATCCTGAAACAAATCTAGTAGACCAATTGCAGCAATGAATGGGGAGATCTCTTGATCCATGTGAGGTACAGGGCTGGTTCCAGCTTTGTTAGAAAGAGATTGGCATGTAGTACGGTATATGATGTCCGATTTTCATTTTTTACATTAATCATGAGATAATCCCTTTAAATGGAGTGCTAAAGATGATCTGTCACCTTAAATAAATATATATAAATCATATAAATCTGAAATAAAATAGTAATAGTGTAGAGATTAAAAGAGTTTTCCAGGACTTAACAATGATGATCTGTTCTCTGGATAGGTCATCAGTATCTGATCGGTGGGGGTCCAACACCCGGGACCCCTGCCGAACAGCTGTTTGAGAAGGTATTGGCAATCCTGTGAGCGTCACAGACTTCTCCGTGCTCACCAAGCACAGCGCCGTACATTGTAAAGTGGTTGTGCTTGGTATCGCGCTCAGCCCCATTCACTTCTATGGGGCTGAGCCGCTCCTAGGCCATGTGACCGATGAACGTGTCGTCACTGACCTAGGAAAAGATAAGACTGCAGCACTACTGCAAACGCCGGTGCCTTCTAAAACAGCTGATCGGCGGTGGTCCTGAGGACAGGTCATCAGTATATAACTCCCGTAAAACTCCCATTGAAAACCAGTGGGACACGGTTAACTTGGTGAATCGCCTCATGTTATTTCTTACAGGACCATCATCCCTCGTTAATGTTCACGTAGAACACCCTCCTGAGGCCTCTGTGAACATCCATCAGGTGGAACGCGTCGATGGTCGCGTTGGCCTCGCAAATGCTGACCACAGGGGCTTCTCCCGTCACCAAGAGAACAGGGTCCCCCAGTATAGAATACAGGCTCAAAGCAGTCCCAGAATCAATGGCTACACCGAAAACTCTGGCTACGGCCTCTGCTTCAGACGACTGGAAAATGGACAGGTATGAGAACTCCAGCCTTGGATGCCGGTTACATACATTTTTCCTTTTTATTCTCTGTTGAACCTGGTAAAGTAGACATGAAGGACGCTATGAAATGCTCTTTACAGAAAACCTATAAGAACTACTAGTTTAAATGAACCTAAAAATTTACATAAACTTTATTAGAACCTATTTTAAATGTGATAAAAATAGAATGGGGGTCATTTATTAAACAGAAACACACCTAAATTAGGCGTATTTCTGGTGCAGATTATGGCGAAAAGGTCCTTTGCGCTGCAATCCGCGACTTCTCCCTGCTCATGCCAGGTCTTAAAAGTGGGCGTGGCGTGAGCGGGGAAGGGCCCGTCTCATTTACCATTTTCTACTTCTGTTTTAGGCGTAGAAAATGGTCTAAATCTAAGACAGCTATGAAGCTGTTTTACATTTAGAACTGGTGGCGAATCTGCCGAAGTTATGAAGAGGCCTGCACCTCTTCATAACTCCGGCGGATCCACCGCCAGAACAGGGCCTTATTAAGAATGGCGTCTAAAATGTGCCCCACTCTGCTAAAGTCTTGCCTACCACGTCGGTGCAGACTTTTAGTAGAGCGGAGAGAGCGTAGGCAAGAGCTCACATAGCACATCTCTGCTCCTGCCTGTGTCTGCTCTGCTAAAGCCTGACATAACACAGAACTCATCTAGTGTGCATCTTGAGGGACATTTATCAAGACTGACGTTCCAAAACGCCTGTCTGAATCTATGTGCATGGGAGTGAGATGCACCTAATTTATGGCAGATGCATCTTAACAAATTAGTCACATCTCTGGCCAGAAACTGAAGTCTACGCCAGCTAAGGGCTGGCATAGACTTCAGCTATAACTTATGTCAGCTTCAGGCTTAGGTTGTAGTAAATCCGTTGAGCGGCACAAAGCTCTGCCCTTACCTGCTAAGCCCAACCTCTTTTCTGACCACCTTACAAAATTGTCGAGAAGCTGAAAAAGTTGCAAATATGGTGTGCGCCATAATTTGTGACTTTTTTTTACAACACAATAGTAAGAGTAAATGCTTTTCCTTGTGTTCGGGGAGGTTCATTCAGCCTGTGTTGGGCAAAAAAAGGATGGAGCATGTTGATTCTCAACTTTCCTGATCCTTTGTTCTCAAGGGAGATGAGCCAAAAGAGGTGTCTGGCACCACCTTACTCCCTTCTCCCCATTTAGAACATATATGTGCTCAGCCGAACCAAACGTTCAGGCACATGGAGAGATCAGGAAGAATAGCTGATGGATACTGTTGTAACCTTTAGGTTACAGTGGGCAGTTCGGGACGCAGACCCCCATGGGTCAGTAAATACAGTCAAGGCCAAAAGTTTTGAGAATGATACAAATATTGATTTTTACAAAGTCTACTGCTTCAGTTTTTATAATGGCAATTTGCATATACTCCAGAATGTTATAAAGAGTGATCAGCTTAACAGCAATTACTTGCAAAGTCAATATTTGCCTAGAAAATGAACTTTATCCCCCAAAACACATTTCAACATCATTGCAGCCCTGCCTTAAAAGGACCAGCTAACATCGTTTCAGTGATTGCTCCATTAACACAGTTGTGGGTGTTGATGAGGACGGGGCTGGAGATCAATCTGTCATGATTAAGTAAGAATGACACCAGTGGACACTTTAAAAGGAGGCAGGTGCTTGGCATCATTGTTTCTCTTCTGTTAACCATGGTTATCTCTAAAGAAACACGTGCAGTCATCATTGCACTGCACAGAAATGGCCTAACAGGGAAGAGTATCGCAGCTAGAAAGATTGCACCTCAGTCAACAATCTATCGCATCATCAAGAACTTCAAGGAGAGAGGTTCCATTGTTGCCAAAAAGGCTCCAGGGCACCCAAGAAAGACCAGCAAGCGCCAGGACCGTCTCTTAAAAGTGTTTCAGCTGCGGGATCGGGCTACTAGCAGTGCAGAGCCTGCTCAGGAATGGCAGCAGGCAGGTGTGAGTGCATCTGCACGCACTGTGAGGCGGAGACTCTTGGAGCAAGGCCTGGTCTCAAGGAGGGCAGCAAAGAAGCCACTTCTCTCCAGAAAAAACGTCAGGGACAGACTGATATTCTGCAAAAGGTACAGGGAGTGGACTGCTGAGGACTGGGGTAAAGTCATTTTCTCTGATGAATCCCCTTTTCCATTGTTTGGGACATCTGGAAAACAGCTTATTTGGAGAAGACGAGGTGAGCGCTACCACCAGTCTTGTCTCATGCCAACTGTAAAGCATCCTGAAACCATTCATGTGTGGGGTTGCTTCTCAGCCAAGGGAATCGGCTCTCTCACAGTCTTGCCTAAAAACACAGCCATGAATAAAGAATGGTACCAGAATGTCCTCCGAGAGCAACTTCTCCCAACCGTCCAAGAGCAGTTTGGCGATCAACAATGCCTTTTCCAGCATGATGGAGCACCTTGCCATAAAGCAAAGCTGATAACTAAATGGTTCAGGGAACAAAACATAGAGATTTTGGGTCCATGGCCTGGAAACTCCCCAGATCTTAATCCCATTGAGAACTTGTGGTCAATCATCAAGAGACGGGTGGACAAACAAAAACCTACAAATTCTGACATAATGCAAGCATTGATTGTGCAAGAATGGACTGCTATCAGTCAGGATTTGGTCCAGAAGTTGATTGAGAGCATGCCAGGGAGAATTGCAGAGGTCCTGAAGAAGAAGGGTCAACACTGCAAATATTGACTTGCTGCATTAACTCATTCTAACTGTCAATATAAGCTTTTGTTACTCATAATATGATTGCAATTATATTTCTGTATGTGATAAAAACATCTGACAAACACACATAAAAACCAGAGGGCAGCAGATCATGTGAAAATATAATATTTGTGTCATTCTCAAACCTTTTGGCCATGACTGTACAGTCCTAATTTGAGTCAAGCACAAACTAAGTCACGAAACATGCCCAATTGATTGTCCAGAGGGCATGCAATGCAGTCCCAAATAAATGTTCAGGCAGTCATAGAAACAGTATTATGTGCCAGGCACATTCCCGTTTACTAGCAGTAGTTAAGGGTTACTGGCCATGATGTGATGATATTTACTTGGTTATGTAAATATATGTTTCGGTCCAGTAGTATTGGTTTGTCTAGCTGACAAAGGCCCTATTTTCATCTACTGCCTTCATTTTTGCCATTGCTAATGAGCATCACACGCCGTATACAGGGGCGGACTGGAAACTTAAAGTGGCCCTCGAAAAAAAACAAGAAAAGTGGCCCCGTTTTGTAGTTGGCTCCAAAATAATGGAAGGCTGGGCCAGCAATACCATATTGTGGCACATTATACCACTCCAACAGAGCCACATACCACAGTCCATCACAAAATACTGCCAGCAGCACAAAATACATCCCCAAAAACTTCCACTGGCCGGCCGTGAGGAGGGCTCAGGTGGCCCCCTGGGAACTTCCCTGTAAGGTCTATGGCCAATCCACCCCTGGCCCTATATGTTGCAGTAGTGGTTAGTAGAGAAGACAGTATGAATTGACCCAAACCCTGTTATCTGCCACTAACTCCATTTGACAGACTGGTTCCATATGCTAGACGAAACTTCCATCAAGATACTCCTCAACGGAAAAATAAAAAACTACAAACAGAACACTACTTATTTGCCAAAGCAGGATTTCTCTAATTAAATAACTATGTACAGAGAAAAACATTCCAGTCAAATTGAGCTTAACTGGAAACCAAAGCATCTCTTACACAATCACATAAAACAGTCACCATGTGAACATTTTCCTTATCAGCCCTAACACCAATTAGAGGCAACGAAGAGTTTCTAGCACATGGCTTCAATCAGACCCCTGCAGGTGCAATTACTTTGGCCTTTTGCCCAAAATCTCATCTGGATCCCGAGAGGAATGTCTTATTCACTATTCAATACATTTGTGAAAATGTATATTTAGATCTGGAAAAATACTACGAGTATCAATCTCACAAAACACAGGAGAGCCGAGCTGGCCATAGACATTAAAAAAACAAAACAAACGTCTGCTGGACATGGATGGACATTTCCCATGACACCTCCCAAGATCACGTAAGACTATATCCGTCTTTGAAGTTGTTCTTTGCTGCCCTACAGAAAAAAAAAGTTCACAAAAAAAAAAAAGTAGGCATGCTCCCTATCACGGCTGTTCATCATCATTAGTGCAGGCCAAGAAAAAGCTGAAACCGACAGATGAAAAGCCAGAAAAAATCCATCTTGGCCAATCAGATATGTCAGATGTCAGTTTTGGAAATGACCAGTCGTGTAGAAAGTTCACTTGATAGTTGGCCAAAACTGTCAAAATCATTGCAGCAGACTTTTATCTACCGCCTCTGGCCTTCCTTCAAGACACTGACTCAACATAGTCCATATATAAGTGGTTGGCTCTTGGCCAATATGTACGTTTCATCTTGATTATTTTAATCTCATGATTAATTGGGATAATATATATATATATATATATATATATACAGTAGTTTATTTTTTTGCAAACAATGACTACACCAACTCTTGAGCCCTTAGAGGATTCTTTCCTTACGGAGTGGCATAGCAAGGTTCAATGTGATTAAACATAGAAAGCTTAGAAATGGACATGGCTCTGCAGAGAACAATTGGGAGGAACATAAGACTGATGAACACTGCTGAGCCCAATTTATGTTATTTCTTAACTTTGATGGCTGAACATCTGCTTTTCCTTCATGTTAATTTAGATTTATTCTTGTATTTTAGTGTGGTTCACCTATCCCTGGCCTGAGGACTCAGGATATCTGCTGCCGGGGGTCTGGAGTGGCCTGGGGGATCCACGACTGCACACCCTGCCCTGGGTTCAATGGTGAACGTTTCTTCTTCTTAAAAATACACCTCATATCTATCTATCTATGGATTGTCTATTTATTTATTTACTTATTTATTTTTCTGTTCTTCCATTCTCCTACCCTGCCTCCCTCCTTTTCCTTCCTTAATTCCTTCCTTCCGTCCTGCCTCCCTCCTTTTCCTTCCTCCCTCCCTGCCTCCCTCCTTTTCCTTCCTTCGTCCCTGCCGCCCTCCTTTTTTCTTCCTTCGTCCTTGCCTTCCTCCTTTTTTCTTCCTTCGTCCCTGCCGCCCACCTTTTTCCTTCCTTTTCCCCTGACTCCCTTCTTTTTCTTCCCTCGTCCCTGCCTCTCTCCTTTTCCTTCCTTCGTCCCCGCCTCCCTCCTTTTTCCTCCTTCCTCCCTGCCTGCCTCCTTTTCATTCCTTCCCGCCTCCCTACCTGCCTTTCCTTTCCATGCCTCCATTCTTTTCTTTCTTCCTCTGCCTGCATCCCTCCTTTTTACTTCCTTTGTCCGTGCCTCCCTTCTTTTTCTTTCCTCGTCCCTGCATCCTTCCTTTTCCCTCCCTCCCTCCTTTTCATTCCTTTTTATTCCTTCCACTCTCCCTACCTGCCTCCCTCCTTTTTTTCCTTTCTTCCTCTCCTCCTTCCTCCCTCCTTTGTCCCTGCCTCCTTCCTTTCCTTCCTGCCTGCTCCTTCCTTTTCATTCCTTTCCACCTGCTTTTCCTTTCTTCCTCCCTGCCTGCCTCCATCCTTTTCCTTTCTTTCTCTCTGCCTGCCTCCTTTTCTTTTCTCCGTTTGCCTCCGTCCTTTTCCTTCTTTCCTGTCTTCTTACCTCCCTCCTTTTTGTTACTTCTTGCCTCCTTTTCCTTCCTTCCTACCTGCCTCCATCCTTTCCTTTTTCCTCTGTGCCTGCCTCCCTCCTTTTCCTTCCTTCTTCCCTGTTTGCCTCCATTCTTTTCCTGCCTTCCTCCTTGCACCTCTCCTCTTCCTTCTTTCCTTCCTCTTCACTTCTTCTCTCTTTCCCTGGATATATAGGAGACTTGGCTACATGTCTGGGACTACTTTAGCTACCTCCAGTCTCCAGTTTTGACCATGTATTGATGTGATCCAGCTCCCCACCATTATGCTGTCTGTACCTGACTATGCTATAATGTCCTGTAATTCCTACAATATATAAATTTCTCGGGGTAGCCTATTGCCTTTGTAAAGTCCAAGCATGGGCGCACGTTACAGGACTGGGCTGCTGATGTCAACATGTTTATTTCCACCCCTGCAATGTGATCATTTTAAGGAACAACACAAAATGTGCTCACCAGATAAATGATAGGGACACGTGGACCCGAGACTGAGCGAGAGACAACACTGTAGCACCATCACTCATTACCTCTGGCTAGATGAGGCTGAGCTGGGAGGAAAAAACATGCAATCAATCCATCGAGGGGGAGCTAGTATCTTCCAAAAAACACCCACATCATTAAACCGAGAGAGTCATGCCAAGCACACATCTGTCCCATCTGTCCTTACCCAGAGAGCAGAGATGTTGTCCATCTGTGATAGATAAATGCGATTACAAAACAAGAGAGAAATTTTATTGGGTTCACGGGAGTTCTCCCCCTCGTAAGTCCTAACCACCGAGGACAGTGCTCCAATAACTCCCACAAAAGACCCCTGTGCTCTGCTGCAGTTTGGCGAAGCCACCGGCTAATATCCGTCATCTCAGTCACAAATCATCTTACTAATGCATTGTGTTAGTAAAGCTTGGCAGGAGGAAAGGTCTACTGTTTATATGAATTGTAGGAGTTTTATGAATTCCCTTTTATTGTTGCGTTATCCTGTAAATAATTTCACGTCTCCGAAAGCGGCCACGCATTACCAAGTCCATGTGAACAAGTAAATCTAATGTTCGGAAAACATTCATTTTAGGTTTAGTGAGATGAGCTGTGTAATCTATCCAGTCAGGACGCCCTCCTGCACATTATATAGTCCGCTGCTCCCACTGAAAATTTTGGCGGGTATGGGTGACTTTCAGCGAATGTGGGAATATGGGAGCCCTTAGCAACTACTCAATGTTTGACGCAACACATTTAGTAACATAGTAACATAGTTTGTAAGGCTGAAAAAAGACATCCGTCCATCCAGTTCAGCCTGTTATCCTACAAGCTGATCCAGAGGAATCATGAGGGAGAAGACAATTTTTCTCATTTTAGGGGGAAAAATTCCTTCCCGACTCCAGTCATTATAATTCCCTGGATCAACGACCCCTCTCTAGTAACTATAATCTGTAATATTATTACCCTCCAGAAATACATCCAGGCCTCTCTTGAACTCTTTTAGTGAACTTACCATCACCACCTCCTCAGGCAGAGAGCTCCATAGTCTCACTGCTCTTACCATAAAGAATCCTCTTCTATGTTTGTGTACAAACCTTCTTTCCTCCAGACGCAGAGGATGTCCCCTCGTCACAGTCCTGGGGATAAATAGATCATGGGAGAGATCTCTGTACTGACCTCTGATATATTTATACATAGTTATTAGATCTCCCCTCAGTCGTCTTTTTTCTAAAGTAAATAACCCTAATTTTGATCACCTTTCTGGATAATGTAGTCCACCCATTCCAGCTATTACTTTAGTTGTCCTCCTCTGAACCATCTCCAGCTCTGCTATGTCTGCCTTGTTCACAGGAGCCCAGAACTGTACACAGTCCTCCATGTGTGGTCTGACTAGTGATTTGTAAAGTGGCAGGACTATGTTCTCATCACCGACCCTTTTGATGCAACCCATTATCTTATTGGCCTTGGCAGCAGCTGTCTGGCACTGGTTTCCACAGTTTAGTTTGTCGTTCACTAAAATTCCTAAGTCCTTCTCCATGTCATTGTTACCCAGTGTTTTGCCATTTAGTATGTACTGGTGACTTGCATTATTCCTTCCCCTGTGCAAAACCTTACATTTGTCAGCGTTAAAACCTTATCCGCCTCATCAGAATATGCAAGAAGAAATGCTCCCATGTACACCACAAATATATTTGGGCCCCATGTGTGCCAACAAAGTGTTCCTTTGGCATACTTTTGGGAAATGTACTGTGACAGGAGGCCACCAAACTATATGCTGTATCTCATAGGCATCTCTTTCAAAAGCATACTTTACATATATGCCCCTAAATCCCCCAGTCCCCCGTTTTTTTCCCCTCTGGCTCAGCTACTATAAGATATACAACTGTCTAATATATGTACTTGTGCTGAGATATGTCTTGGCTGTTCATGACAGTCTGTATTTGTAGCACATAGAAATGTACAGAACAGGATCTATCAACACTCCATAGTGCTGACAGATAGAAAAAAAAACTGAATTCCAAGTATTATTTCTCTGGGGACAGCCGACTAGAGGCGTATACCTGTTTTTATATTAGACGAGACATGGCTGATGTGTTTTATGAAAATATCTGATTGGTGAATTTGGTAATTTATTTTAAAGGGGTGTTCCAGGACTACTATTTTGATTGGTGGGGGTCTAACTTCTGACACCCCTAATCAGTTAATTGAAGGAGCCAATTGTAGTAGTTGTGCTGGGTACTACAGCTGATTGGCAGAAGTGCTGGGAGTCGACGCTCGCCAATCTGAGGATAGACCATCATTATAATAATCCTGGAAAACCCCTTTAAGGCTCCATTCACACTTCCTGTTTTTCTTTCTTGATTCGATCCTGATCCTGATCTGGATCCATTCATTTCAATGGGTCCAGAAAAAATCAGGATTGAATCAGGAAAGAAAAACAGGACGTGTGAATGGAGCCTAATAGTGAATGCCGTTTTCCTGTATCAGTGTATGTGTTAGGAGAGCCTGCAAGGTTGCCACTGCCTTGCTCTCTCCTGTGGGCACGGTTGCTGTGCTACTCACCATGCTGCTGCCTCCATGCTTTTCCCTTGTGCTCCAGCCTCGGTCTCCAAAGGGCACGCTCACCTCCGACCTCTTAAAAGACAATTGCCCGCACTTACAAATCTTTCCCTAGCCAATAGCTGGGGTCCCTGGGTATTTAAGGCATCCTCTGCATGCATAGAGTGCCTGAGCTTTGGTTCCCTGGTGTTCTGATACTCTAGTGCTATTGTGATTTGCCTGCGTTTATCCTGCGTTTGTTCCTGTCTGTGTTCCAGCACTTCCAGTTTCAGTTCTGTCTGTGTTTATGTTAACCCTGTCCATCTGCCTCATTGAGTATTCACCCTGCCTGTTTATCCTGCTTCTTCCACCATCTACGCTTCAAGTGTGCCATTTGGATCTCAGAAACCTGCATTCAAGTCTTAGTGACTGTTCAGACTATACCTGCAGTTTTCTAGTATTTTTGGTGTTCTCTCCGTTACCTGAGTTTCTGGTGCTTGCACCAGAGGCCCCAACAGGTCAACTGCCAACCATGCCGAGGTAGCAGTCTGGTTGCTTCCCTGCAGCAAAGTCCAGATCACTGTACAGTGGTTAAAGGGTGAATACCAGGGAAGTGCCGGAATAACACCCTTAGGATTTAGCCCAAAGCCAAACCAGGTTGTTGGTATAGTGGGTCCACACTGGCTGATCCATAACAGTATGCACATTTGCCATTTAAAATATGGAAAAAACATAGTTTTAAAGTGTTTGAATGCTGTAAAAGCAGTGATAATGCTTCTCATTGACACAAAGAGGTCTGGGCCCCCAGGTGGTAAAGGTTATGGATCCCTTACAACCCCACATACTCAATATGAGAAACTTACCCTGAATATTGCATTTCTCTGATGACGAACCTATTCTGGCTTGGTGCTGCTCAAATGGTCAGTGGAACCAACACCCAGCATTCCTACAAACAGATCTATATATATGAAAAACTGATGTAATTTTAATTACTTATCAGGATAGACAACTTCAAATAAGTCACATATCTTACATGTTCAGTGTGTCTCCACAGGAGAGGGTACATCAGGAAGTCTTTCACAATCCCCTTGTCCTAAAGGTTTTGAAAGAATCAATGGAACATGTATAGGTAAGTGATGGCAGAATCAGTCTGAGGGTCATTTGGCCCCTCTCTTCTACATGCAATAGGAAAAAATGGTCAACCTTTGCTGCACCCACCTCTCCTGTGATGTGGGGTGCAGTCCCCTCTACCTATTTTTTCGGACTTATTCCTTATTATTTTGCAGACATAGACGAGTGTAAGGATCCGTCATTGTGTCAGAATGGTGACTGCACCAACACTAGAGGGAGCTTTGCCTGCGTGTGCAAAGAAGGCTACCTTCTGGACTCCTCAAGGAGCAGCTGTATATGTGAGTCCGCCTTTTGCTCTATGCGTCTTTAACATTAAAGGGATTCACAGAACTAAATATTGATATCCAAAAGTTAGGTCATCAATATCTGATCGGTGCGCCCTCCTCATAGTAAACTAATTACAGTACATTGTATAGCGGCCATGCTTAATTTAATTCACTTGAATAGGACGGAGCTGCACAAAGGCCATGTGTCATGGCTCAGAGGCCGAGGAACCGGCCACAGTGCTCATCCAGCCATTGTGGCCTCTTTAAACAGCTGATTGGAGAGGTTGCCAGAAATTGGACCCCCACCAATCAGATGTTGAACACCTATCTTAAAGAGTTTCTGTCACCAGTTTTTTCGGTATGAATCAGGCTGACATTAGAGATGTGCTAATGTCACCTGATTCCAAATATATATCTGTTTTATTTACTGGTGCCCCCATTTTTATATAAAATGAACTTTTATTTTATGCTAATAAGGCCTCTAGGTGCAAGGGGCGTTACCCCTGCTCCCAGAGGCTCTGTTGATTGACAGGCCCAGGCAGAGAAGAAACAATCCATTCACCATAGCTTGCAAGGACCTTCAATGATGTCATGACCATGTGATCAGTCACATGGTTTAGGAGGAGACAGGATGTTTGTGTGATCCTAACCATTTGACTGATCACATCGTCATGACATCATTGAAAGTCCTTGCAAGCTATGGTGAATGCAGTGTTTCTTCTCTGCCTGGGCCTGTCAATCAACAGAGCCTCTAGGAGCAGAGGTAACACCCCTTGCACCTAGAGGACTTATTAGCATAAAATAAAAGTTCATTTTATATAAAAATGGGGGCACCAGTAAATAAAACAGATATATATTTGGAATCAGGTGACATTAGTACATCTCTAATGTCAGCCTGATTCATACAGAAAAAACTGGTGACAGAAACCCTTTAAGTATAGATCATCACTATTTAGGTCTCAGACAACCGCTTTAATAGTGGTACCAACTGGACACTGCAGTAGTAGGTAGAATACTTGGTTCAGGTTTCCGGAATACAGGGGCAGACTGGGAACTTAAAGTGGCTTAAAGTGTAGTTGGGTCCAAATTGATGGAAGGCAGGGCCAGCAATAACAGATTGTGGCACATTATACCACCCCAACAGAGCCAAATACCACAGTCCATCACAAAATACATCCCCAAAAACTTCCACTGGCCGGCCGTGAGTAGGCCCAGGAGGCACCCTAGGCATTGGCCCACCGGGAAATTTCTCTGTAAGGGCTATTGCCAATCCGCCCCTGCCAGAATTCATTGGGCCCCATGCGTGGCCGCCCTTCAGTTCTGACGAAAATAGCCAAGCTCTGGCACGGCTATTTCCAGTAGCTCTATAGGCGTCAATGGAGTGGTGGTCGCACTTGTGTGGTGCACTCTCCATTTATTTCTATGGGACTTCTGAAAATAGCTGAGCTACAGCTTGGCTATTATTGGTGCTCATATAGAAATTAAAGGAGGATGACTGCACATTCAAGGTGTGCTCTCGTTCTCTTTGCATTCTAGAGATGGGACCCACACCGATCTGACATTGGTGGCATATCCTAGTGATTTGCCGCCAATGTCCCAGGTGAGACCCCTTCAAGTTGCAGAGTGTCCCCCACCAGGTGATCTTTACTCTGATGAACATGTGATGTCCGTGTCTTGTGAAGTCTCTATATGTGACTGGTCATGGCTTTCTCCTCAGCTCACCACGTGATTTCGGAAGCCAAAGGTCCCTGTTTCAGGATCTTGCGGGATGGTGGTTGCTCCCTTCCCATCCTTAGGAATATCACCAAACAGATTTGTTGTTGCAGTCGTGTAGGAAAAGCTTGGGGCAAAGGATGTGAGAGTTGTCCTCCCTTTGGCACCGGTAGGTGACCACCAATGAAGTCTACTGTTCTTCTCCAACTGTGAACCCTTTTTCTAATAGTTAATATAAATCTATTATTTTACATTGTAGAGGGATTTAAAGAGACATGCCCCGCTGGTCCGGGTTACCATTACTCAGCATCAGACCTGAAAATTAACCATCGCTATGTTGGTCATGATCAGACTAGAGTTCCTGTAGTGCGTCAGCCTGGATCCAGAATACTGATCCCAACCACTGCTGTACCACCACAGAAGCCTGTCACAAGTAAGCTGTTGTCACCTCTAAGGCAATTAAAGTGAATATGCGCCATCATGGACATTTGCACCTACTGAGATGTCATAGCAACATGTCAGGATCTAACACTGGTGGAGGAATAGGATGCTAGGACCTCGACTGTTGTTAAAATAGGATGCTATTGCTCACAGGGAAGTAAGCACAAAGGTTGACAAACTCTTTCAGCAACATACTTCCCATCTGAAAGTGCTTCCTTTAAAATATTCCCTATTAACCATGGTGCAGTGCATGTTATTTCGGGGGTCATATATCTCTGCTCAGCACATGAGCAGTGGGTGGGGTTGCACTATCCATGAGGCAAGATGAGCCCCTCAGCCAACATCCGGGTTAAGAGGGAGCCCAGTCTAGTTAATTGAGATTATCTCCTCTTCTGCTCGAGGTGAAAACTTGGTCAGGACTCTACCCTCAAAAAGAACAACTTTTAGCAAATGAAGCAGTATAAAAATGGCCCAAGGGTCATTGAAAAGGGTTTAGGCAGAAACCCTTCTGTCCTGTGTGGGGGGCCTGGTTTGATCCTTGCTGTGGGGCCTTTACTTCTCTATGTACGCCACTGCCGTAAAGTATAGCTGAACGCTACACAGGCTCATAGCTTGATAGAGTTCAGTTTATGGTACATGGACTGCCAAAAGATGTGCCACATTTATTATCAGGCCTGTGCCGTCAATGTGTATGGAGGTGTCTTAAACCTCCCTATGGCAGATGAGAGTGGAAAAAGGATCAGGTATGTTGGATATTTTGGAAATAAGCCACCACCAGAGGAGTCTAGCAACAGCTATTGTACCTCTCATCTCTGTCCAAGCCAAGTGTGTGTGTATTAGGAAGTTTGAAGGAACAGGTATCAGCTAAAGTGTATGGACACCTGTAGACTATGGCAATTGTGGAAAATGGCTGATGAACGTACACTCTCTGTACAATTCTATTAACTACCTCTTAACTCTGTTGCATCTTTAGGTCGTTTCATTGTGGAGGACAGAAGACCAGAAAGTGATCAGAGCAGGGCACGTGCTCCACCACAGAGCCCTGATAGGACACGGATCCAAACTGACAGGTCACCTTATATTATACAGAGAATTCTGCCCACCCAGTCACCATCACAGGTGGAACGTATAGAGCCTGAAGTGGAGTCTCCCCCTCAGGGTAATATATTGCTGCAATACGTGGATAAGGCCTCATGCACGCGGCCATTTCCCGGCTGTGCCTGTATTGTGCCCTGCAAACAACAGGTCTGCAATATACGGACATCGGTTGCATCTCTAGTTTCACCACTTTCATGCATGATATAATAGGCTATTTTTTCCTCTTATGCTCATGATGAGTACTTAAAGGGGTTGTCCGAGTTATGAAAAAAAAAATAGTACTGTAAATCTGATGGGCAGCAATATATAACTAGGTTAAGCAAGTTTTAGGCAAAAAAAAATCTATATTTCCTCATTTCCCTGGTTCTCTTCTGGCCTTTGTTTACCTGCAGTAATAACAATCTCTACCCCTCCCCCCATTCCTGCTCTGCAAAGGGAGTGAATACAAGAGCTGCCCTGAGTGACATGTCTGCAGGAATACCCCCTACCTTTCTTGTACAATACAATACTCTCCAGATCAGCTCCGTGTGTCTGTAGGGTGTGGAGGGCAGATCCTGTGTCTCTTTACATCTGCAGCTGCTGTTGTAAAGCCTTCAGTGTGTTCTGGCTGAAGGGGTTAATGTTTTATCTGAACGAATCCAGGGAGAGAGCAGATAGCAGGAGCCTGGCAGAGCAGGGGGGCGTGGCCAGCACAGTGACGTTTCGTGTACTTGGTGCACGAATACAAGATTAGCAGGGAGGTAAGCTGACATCACAGGTCATGTGACCCTCATTGAAACCTGTGAAACCAGCAGCTTTAGAAGCAGAAAGTGTATGGAAAAGCGTTTTGTATTTGACTAGTTAGAAACACACAAAGGACAAAAAATTAACTCGGACAACCCCTTTAAAGGTATTTTTTTAGATTCTACAAAATTACAGGAAACCCCTTTAGTGGATGAGAAAATAAAAATGAACATTTGAACTAAGCAAGTTCCTATCTTTTTCTCTTGCAGAAGCCAACTTGTGTGAGCGGAATCCACAGATCTGTGGTCCTGGACGTTGTCAGCCTCGTCCCGGTAGTTACACCTGTGTGTGCAACAATGGCTACTGGTTGAGCACACAAGGCACCCATTGTATTGGTAAGATATTAATTATTTCTTCTAACTACAGTATAATATCCCTATGAGGCTGCCTTTAATTTATGGATATTTTTTTTTATTTATTCTTTATACAATATGACAAATATGATTTCTTATACAATCTAGTAAAAAAAAAGGAAAAAAAATTCAGTGATCATATCTACATGTCAGATACCGATTAATAAAATGTATTCCCTTCCTCAACTTTCTTTTATCCTCATTAATACTAAAGACACAAACAAAAAAAAATCTAATATAAAATTATAAATCTTTCGCTAACCGTTCATTTCTGCGTTTTCTTCCTCACTCATTTTCTCTTTCACCCATTCCCTCCATTGTAATTTAAAGAGGACCTGTCACCTCTCCTGACATGCCTGTTTTAATAGCTCCATGTAATAACAATTCTGGAGCATCTATTCTTATGACTCTATGTTGTGCCATTCCTTTATTATTTCTACTAGAAGTTATTAATGGATTACTAGCAGTCTGCAGTAAGGGTACAGAGGGGAGGTAACCAGTTGGGGGTGTGTACCTGCATAGTCTGAAAATGGCAGCACTGATTGGATAGAGCGAGTCTGTGCAGGGACACACCCCCAACTGCTTACCACCCCTCTGTTCCCTTACTGCAGACTGCTAGCAATTCATTCATAACTTCTAGTAGAAATAATAAAGGAATGGCACAACATACAGACATAAGAATAGATGTTCCAGAATTGTTATTACATGAGGAATGCATGAAGATATTAAAACAGGCACGTAAGGAGAGGTGAAACGTCCTCTTTAAATTATCTCTCTTATCCGTCATTGAGGCCATCTTTTCACATAAGATGGAACAGTTAACCATCCTAATCTCCAATGATGTCGCTGTTTGCTTGATCCTGTTCCTCACTATGCACCGCCTTGCCTGAAATAGCAATTTTCCCACAATTTTTCACTCCCTCACCATACGTATACCTTCGACTTCGCCCTGTACGCGCGTTGTAAGGCTGAAAGGAATGTCTGTCTTATATATCTTTTCAACCTGTGACAACACTCCATTCCAAAACCTTTGTATAGCAATACAACCCCAAAAAATGTGCAATTTCTGGATTCTTAGCAATAAATATTATGGCATAATATTTGCTATCACCTCAAATGAGCATTATCCTGTTGATAAATTCCAGTTGAAGCCCGGCCATTAGAGGCAACACATGTGGCGGCAGGATGTCCTGCACATATCACTGAGCTGTTAGTGGTCCTCCTATCACCACTAGGGGTGAGTGTCTGTCATATGTGATGGCTCCTCAGATCATCGCTCTATAGCAGTTGGGGCAGTGTGTTGCTCCACAGCAAAAGACAGGTGCTCACAACCAGACCTCAATAGTAGAACTCAATCGGCGTCCAATTCCAGAACCTGGATTGGTTCCTAAAAAGACTATACAGCTCCAGTCCATAGCAGTCCATGGTTGGCTGTCAATGGCAGGTCACATAATGGGAGTCGTAACGCCAAATTTCTTTTTGCTAAGCACCTGAAAATAGTCCGGGCAGAGACAGAGGTGTGTAATGAGGGTACCACCTGTATCTGGATAGTGGACAACGAAACTGTGGGAGCTGCTCGTGCTTTTGGTGGATCAAATGATCCTCTCTTCTGGTGGTCCATCTGGGCTGTCCAGAGCCTGTTTGCCATGTGTGTGTGTGCCCTCACATAGCCGATGCTTCTAACAAATCCTGACTGCTACCTCAGAAGGGTCCAGATGGATTCTCTTAGTCCAATGATCTTCCTCATAGAGGCATGTCTAGCAGTCAATGATCTCTCATCAAGAGGTACACTACCCAAAAGCAGCCCCTGAGAGCCCTTTTATGGATCAGCGGCAGAAGCACTTTTACACGCTCTTGTGGCAAGACCCAGTCACCACCCCTGTAACCATTTACACATCTACCTGAGACGTAACTGTATAACAGCTATCTTGAGGTGTGATCTATTTTTTTTAATCAATGAGTGTATTTGGATGACAAGTGGTCAGCCCTCCCTGGACTATGTATCCACGTCTCCTGTAACTAAGAGTCTTGCTGCCTGAAACTTTTCCATTGAGCTATGGAAAGAGGTTGTCATCAGTTGGTAAACAGTACTGAAGAAAATGGTGTACGTATGGTCTTTTAGTGTGTTTTTGCTTCAGGCTCTGTTCACATCTGCATCTTCATGGTTTCTGTCATAAACGGAAACCACTATACAGTGCCATCTCCTGCTACTGACAGACTCCATTGACTTACATGGGGATGCAATGTTTGTCATTTAGATGGAAAGAAAAAAAATTAAAGCTGCGTGTAGAGTCATTTTTTTCTGTCAAAAACAAAGGAATCTGCAATGGAGGCGCCAAAGCAGATGCAAGTAAAGCCTTGTGTGAACAGGTGCAATATTATTAACACTTGTGTGATGAGCCAACCATTGCAAAAACCCCAAAAAACCTTGGGCAGCCTATCTTCATAACTTCTCCCACACCTGCTTACTTGGCTCTTGCATCTGTATTAATGAGTCATGTAGATACGGACTGCACGTCCATCATTAGATGCCATATGTCAGATAAAAGCCAATTACACACAAATCTGAAACATTAATTTTGGGTGGCATTAACTGAGATAATCTAAAATACCGAAATGAAGAACATTTGTTTTTCACGAGCCTCTTCCTTAATTCCACCCACAATTAAAGTTTTAGCTTTCACAAGGAGTTACGATAGAGCGTTGCGAGTTTTGGCACCGGACTAATTGGCATTGCTCTGTGTTGAACAATCAGTGCTCCATTACATGGCTTATTAACCAAGATGACTATGAATTTGGAACGAATATGTCCAGAAATTCCAGGAAATGCATTCTCATGGTTTCTTCTTTCCAATTAACGGCTATAAAAATGCTAAACATTAATCAAATGAAGAAAAAGAGAAAAAAAGGAACAAGAAACAAACTGTAGTTGTCGGTTCCCCACGCGATTTGCACATGAATGTTATGCCACATCTGTAGCCTGTAAGTCTGATGTTCATGACGATGACGCCTCTGCAGTTTCTCAATCCTTGTTGTGTTTATAAGACATGATAAAACAGTAACTATTACCACCATTATGGTTTTTAGATGGACAGATATGAACATTATGGTTCTGATTCTTACATGCAGACCCCCATTGAAAAAAAGCTTCATTTCGAGTCGAAGTCTTAAAATGCTTAGGCTCTGCTGAAGGAGCGGGTGATTAACATGTGGCCTTTCTTTCCAGTACATTGTTACATGCATCAGTGATGCCACAAACAGTCTGGATATACTGGGAGTTGTAGTTGTAAACAGGTTGGCAGCCAGTGGACTATACTGTACAAAAGCATCCTTAATAAGCATAGGAGGACCAGCAAAAGGAGAGATCTGATCATTGAGGCAACCAGTGTGGTAGAATAGTCTACTCTTCAGGGAGTTATGGTTCTGATTCTTACATGCAGATCCCCATGGAAAAAAAGCTTCATTTCGAGTCAAAGTCTTAAAATGCTTAGGCTCTACTGAAGGAGCGGGTGATTAACATGTGGCCTTTCTTTCCAGTACATTGTTACATGCATCCGTGATGCCACAGACAGTCTGGATATGCTGGGAGTTGTAGTTGTGAACAGGTTGGCAGCCAGTGAACTATACTGTACAAAAACATCCTTAATAAGCATAAGAGCAACTGGAGCAAAAGGAGAGATCTGATCATTAAGGCAACCAGTGAGGTAGAATAGTGTACTCTTCAGGCTGTATGGGGGGGGGGGGGTTCTCCCCATTTTTTGGGCGTCTCTCAGATATTCCACATCACTAAACTAAAGATGATTCAGTTTAAAGACTATGGATACCTGACATAAATCCAGCAGAGCACTGCTCTATATTCGGATACCTGTCCCCCTCCCTTCTCTCAGTGTTAGAAATAGCAGCAGTGAGGGGGAGGAGGTTGTACACAGCATATCAGAGTGTGGAGAAAAGGGAAAGCAGCCAACGAAGGCAGTTCACACAGACAGTAAATGAGGAGTAATGCGCACAGAAGGCGCATTACGGGACCACTATACCACTAAGCTATATGAGATATGTGAGTTTCTTCTATGCTTATGAGCTAACACATATTACTGATGTCTATAATCATATATTGTTCCTGTGAATAAAGCAGTAATATGTAGATTAGCTTTCTGAGCAGATCTCAGTGTGGTGAAGCTATAGTACATAGTGATATGATACTGCTGGAACACAGCACTAGGACACAGCCTGCTGTCTAGCCCTGTCAATCAAGGGCAGGGGGGAGTGTGCAGAGAACAGGGGGTGTTACAAAGCAGTGCTTAAACTATTCAGCCCTGCCTCCTGGTGCTCCAATTGCTCATTTGCATATAAATAAAAACATAGATATTTCAGCAGCTGTTTATTATACAGACAAAAGAAAGGTATAGTTTTAATCAGTATGATGAGTCCTAACAGGCAGTATGTCTGGTTCAATAGGGTTGATCCTGGTGACAGAGCCGCTTTAAATCAGAAATCTGCTCAGAGTGATTGTCATTTCCTTTTCTTATACAGTGTTAAACAGGAGATCCACCATAAATGATCATGGTCTAGAAAAGTGGTGGCAAACCGTTTAGAGGCCGAGTGCCCAAACTTCAAACCAAAACCCACTCATTTATCGCAAAGTGCCAACACAGCAATTTACCCTGAATACTACAGTCCTATGTAGTATATCTTTCATATACTTTATCATTTAGCTATAACAGCCTGCCTACATAGCGCTACCTGTGCTGTTCATAGAGCGCCCTGTGCTGATGAATGGCAGGAAAAGTCTAAGGCATACTGGTACACTATAGACTTTTTCCAGGGTGTGGGTGCCCACAGACAGGGCTCTGAGTGCCATCTCTGCCACCCGTGCCATAGGTTCGCCACCACTGGTCTAGAACATCAGGAATATTACAAGGTCTCCACCCACTTAGATCTATACATGAACAACAATAGTAATTATTAGGTAAATGTACCTTAATTTGTGACTTAGGGCTCATGCACACAACCGTGATCAGCCTAGAAAACACATGTGTCAGCCACATCTCTCGGTCCAACCGCGGTTACCCTGACCCCAACTGTCTGTATCATAGTAATTTATGATAATCTCAGTCTCTATCTGATCGTGGGGCTATTGCAGTGTACATCATCATGTATATTATAGCCACACGATCAGATATGAACTGTCTGTATCAGTAACTACTATCATCATGCAGTCAGTTCAGGTCAGGAGAGCTTCGGTCGGCCTGGGACTGGGAGATGTGGCCGATAGGTGGACTGTGTATCCCGGGGTCATGTGAATCCGCCATAAGGGTACAATACTACACGGATCTGGAAGGAACAATGGGATGCACAAATCAAAAGAGAATTTAGAAAGCCACAAGCTACAGGAAGTGTCTGGAAGATATTAGTTCTGCTATTGATGCAGAGATTGTGAAGCAATATACTGCAGGTGTCGTATACACAGACACACTCTAATAAACAGTCAGTATCATTGAGATTATGCAGGAAACAAGACTATATTCAGTTCAGCAGAATTCAGGAAGCGTGCCATTTATCACGGGAGCTTGTATATTTCTATATAGTGCTAGATGGGACAATGATATTTAATGAAGATACTTGTCATTGAAACGGACAATTAGGAATCTGACTAAGATCCAAGCAGTGTTCTCAATTTTGTCCACTGGAAAACAGGTTTTACCATAACTGCCAAGGTTTCTGTTAGTAAATTCAGCGATTTTAAGCCCTGCACATGCCCCCAAACCCGCCAGGAATGCCAACATATGGGCTTATGAGGCTTAGCATGGGAATGGACACATGGACACATGCTCCACTGCAGCCAATGACTGGCTTCAGTGTTGCTTGAGGACACGTCACCACTGCAGCCAGTCATTGGTTGCTAAGCTGGAGGTGCTAGGACTGGAAGATGGAGCCAGCGGAGGCAGCACAGAGGACTGAAGCGGTAGGGAGCAGGTAAGTATAAATCCTTAGCTTAGTGGGGCAAGCTCCTGGCACTTGGTAAAATGTCATTATTACCGGAGAACCTCTTTAAGAGAAATATTTGCAAATTTGCTCAGAATTTTAGGTACAGAGTAGAGATGAGCGAGCATGCTCGGGTGCAATTGTCGCGTATTTGCGTACACATTTTAAAATCGGTACGCTAATGCATACGCATATTTTAATCTGTACACAAATGCGTACGCATAACGTACAAAATTTTAAAGTGCGTACGCATTAGTGTACAGATTAAAATATGCGTATGCATTAGCGTACCGATTTTAAAATGTACACGCAAATACGCGAAAATTGCACCCGAGCATGCTCGCTCATCTCTAGTACAGAGGTGTACTCTTGGCTCAAGATATCCTGAGATGAGTGGCACCATAAGACCAGCTTTGAAAAAAGAGAACTTGGATCATCTTATAATAATAAAATTTTCTAAACTTAATCATTCCAATCATTTTTTCTGGCTTCCTACAGATATGAATGAATGTCAACAGAGGCCAAGCCCGTGTATCAATGGGCGCTGTGAAAATACTGTGGGCAGTTTCCGCTGCGCCTGCTCAGCCGGTTTCAGCACCAACCCACAAGGCACGGAGTGCACAGGTCAGTTACATCCTCCAAAAACCATGCTGCATACTCAGAAAGTGTGAAGTCAGATACATCCTCTAAGGCCGGGGCTCCATGGTGACTTGCTTCATGCTATGTCTTGTGTCACTGCAAAATCGAGTCGTTATGTGACATCGGATCTAAGAAAATCACATGTTTAAAATTGCATTTTTTATATGGTGCTCTGCTCTCTAGGAGTGAAATTGTGAGCGATTTGCGATTATTGCAAAAATTTAACATTGATGATTTTCGCAGTTGTCATCACAGTCACATTTTATTGCATTTAAATATGTGATTTCATGTTTCCCCATAGGGATACATTAAGCGTGATATCCCATTGTGACAAGATAGGCTCTTTGGGCACTAGAGTTGTGAGATTCTTATGAGATTGGTGACTTCTGATTGTTTCTTGTAGACATTGATGAATGTAGCAGTGGACAACAGCTCTGTTCCAATGGTCGATGCGAAAATACTCCTGGCAGTTATCGATGTGTCTGCCCATCAGGCTTTAGCCTCAATGCACAGGGCAACACGTGTGTAGGTAATGTATGGCGATAATATGGTAGTGATGATGCCTGCTTTCATTATACGTGCCAAGATGATTGCTCGGTGATCTCTGGCTCCAAACCAAGGACAAAGCATTCACCCCAACATATGAATCCCAACATATTAAGTCCCACTCTGCTCATGCAACGTGCCACCCCCCAGAGATGATCGTGTCCAAGGTCTATAGAAATGCCGACTGGTGTGGTGCGGCCCGAATAGTTCTGTTTGTGTCACGGTGCTCCTACCTGGATACAGCCAATCCCCAGGGTTAGGCTCCGAAGCAATAAAGGGGAGAGTAACGGTGGAGAAATAGTTGAGTCCAGACTTTTATAAAGTTCAACAGCTTTACTTGAATCAACTTGCATCCAGACAATATACAGTCTTTCTCCTTTCTCTTGGTTCCAGCAGGCTTTGGCATAAACTGGCAGGTAAACTTGAGTACTCTGCTTCCTCTTTCCGCTGTGCTAAACTCTGCTTTACTATGGTAGCTGGACTTTCAGTTTGTTCTCTATCTGTGGAGTGGAGTACCTTTGGCTTTTGACCCCCTTGTGACACTCTGCAGGTGAATCTACAAGGAGTCATGGTGCTCTATGAGCGGCTTTCCATTTGAGACGTCTGTTGCAAGAGGTGGAACTTTTCCCTCGCTGCTACATCTTGGCACGTCTTTTCTGCTCCACTGTCTAGACTAGAATAAACTAGAACTGCAATGCTTCCCTTTGGTAGGAAGCAGGGCTGGCCCACTTCTGCCCAAAAGGGGGAGGATAGAATGGTAAATTCCATTCTCTCTAAGGATCTCTCTCTCTGCCAGATACACACCGCAATCTGCTGGACAACCAGGAACATTACATGAACATAACAGTATTATCAATGCACAATTTGGGAGGACCTGGAAACAATACACAGATGATATTGTAGTTAGCAATTAAAGACAGTAGCAGGGTGAAGAAATGGTAATACCACTTTGGGGTATTACACTCAGAACACCCCTCATATAGCAAAACCAAAGAAGGCCCATATGATGTAAGCCTCATTGGATAAATGTATGCTTGCACTAGATCACAGCATGATCAGCAGTGAGCCTCACCATGGTTATTTGCAGCAAACCGTTATCAAAAAATACCAATTGGGTTAGCAGAGTATGTCCACCTTTGAATACCACTTTTCAGCTTATTACAGAACTTAAATACCGTATCTTTATAAATACATTACGTACCTTTTAGCCTGTATTATACTCCAGAGCTGTAATCACAATTCTGCTCGTTGCAATTGGGAACTGTCATCAGGCTTGTTGACAGACACATCCCTTACAGTTGAGCTCCTATAAGGCAATGGGACAGTACGTTTCTCAAAAAATGCCTGATGTAAAGACTTTCCTGGATGCAAACCATGTACAGGACAGTGAGCCTGGTGATATATTGAAGGGAAAATGCTTTAAATGAGTATATTATGTGGTAAAAACAGTTTTTGTCTCTCATAGACATCGATGAGTGTAGGGTTACTCCTAGGCGGCTCTGTCAGAACGGTCGATGTGAGAACACCCCTGGAAGTTACCACTGTGTGTGTCCTGCTGGGTTCACTGCCAACGCGCAGGGCACGGATTGTCAAGGTGAGTAAATGCTGCTCACACTTCCTGCTGGTATAAGGAATAAGCCATGGGCATGTGAGACAGCCAGTGTCGGACTGGGGTTCCTTTTCATTTTGCACCCGCTGTCTTTTTATGGATTTCCAATAAAGTATCTTGGATTTTAAACAATTTGAATCTACCTTATATGTTTTCCTACATGTAATTTCGAGCTGCCCTGTACCTGTTCTTTATAACCCTCAGAATTAAAGGGGTATTCCGGTTACAAAAGTTATCCCCTATTGATTGGGGTCCTACCCCATGGAGCTTCTCCTGGTTGGAATCCATGCCGCCGCTCTATTCATTTCCGAAGATAGTTGAGGGCTGTGCTCAGCTATCTTCGCCGCTCCTATAGAAATGAATGCATTCCGACCAGCCACTCTGTTCTTTTTAGGGGGAACTCCACAGGGTTTGGAGCCCCCCGTTCTTGTGATCGGTGGGGGTCCAAGAGGTAGGACCCACACCAATCTAATCTGATTATATCCTGTAGATAGTAGATACTCCAGTTACAAAAATTATCCTCTAACACAAGTCCTATTTAAACATATACAGTAGAGGGAAAAAATCTACTACGCCAGACTTTGTGGCGTAAAAATGTTGCAAGTTATACGCAAGGGATACCAAATTTTGTTGAGCCTTACCACTTTTAGAGGTGGGGAGAAAAGTAGGTCAGGATTACAGATTATAACACTTTTATATCTCGTTTACAATGTGTGACTTTTTAAAAAGTTGCATCTCCACGCCAGGCAACCCCCTGGTTTACTTTTACAGACATAGGCGCACACCACATTGCACTTACTCCAAATATATTATTACTGTGCGCCATTTCTTACATTTCATGCAACCTCACAAAGACAGACTTAAAAGTGATACCAAAATCACTGCAAATTATAAATTACCCCCTAGTATTTTCTACAGAAGTGAAAGAAGCGGCAGACCAACATGCGAACTACTGCTCCATTCAGATCAGCGTCACTCTGCTCTCGGGATCGCTGGGTGTCCCACTGACCCCAAGTAATCTGACCCCGTTGGATTGGCAATAAAAACTTGTCGCCACTCTGTGAACCCTTGTGTCTCCTGCCATCTCCTGCATGGTTTTATCGCTTAGAGGGGAGGGAGGGGCTGTCAGAGGAAGTAGGAGGAGCAAGGGTGCACTGATTGGCTTAGATCCGCCCTTGGTGCACTTAACTGCTCATTTGCATATGGAATAAAAGTACTTTTTTCTCTACAATGAAGCAAAGTATCGCTAAGTGAAAGGTGTCATTACATTCAGCTGATCTAGCCTTACAAGGCAGTGAATTTCCTGGTGGCAGAATTATTTTAAATTGCAGAGTAACTCAACAGAGATCTGCTATTGGTTCTTTTGTGATATTCTATGTGCTTTGTATATTGTAAATTATGCTTAGATTTCACATGTGCAACAATATTAGGGGCACTGGACCAAGTATTAGTGGGGTATTAGTGGCCTGTTGTCTGCTTGGTATATTCATGCTTCTAGGGAAGAATACAGGGTCGTATGCTTGTACCATATAGCGGTACTGGTTGTGCACGAGACCTCGCTCTGCATCTACATTTTAATAAGTTAATAAAATGTCTCCACATGCAGATATAGATGAATGCCGCCAAACAACACGTCCCTGTGGATCTGGAAGATGCCTCAATAGTCCTGGAAGTTTCCGCTGTTCTTGTTCAGCCGGGTACAGACTGACCCCACAGGGCACTGACTGCATTGGTAAGATCTTGAGCCTGGTAGTATACTCTTAAAGAGGACCTTTCATGAGATTATGTGTTACAAACTGGTATGCTTACCAGATAGTGCTTGCATCTGTAGAGGCCGCACTTTTTAAAAAAACAAAACAATAAAAACCCTCCGTTCCACCACTGTGCTCCCCACAGTTTTTGTGCCTGATATGTTAATTTAGACCATTGATACAGAGAGTAGGAGATATTTGGTTTTCTCACTGGGCGTCTCCTTCTCCTTGGCTGTGACACTGTCCAATTGTAGAGGATCACATCACAGCCAGAGACAAAAAACAGCTCACCTTCTCCCTGGCTGTGACGTGGCTCTCTACAATTGGATGGCGTCGCAGCCAGGGAGAAGGAGACGCCCATTGAGAAAACAAAAAATCTCTTCCTCCCTGTACCGATGGTCTAAATTAACATATCAGGAGCCAAAAACAGTGGGTGACACAGCAGTGGAATGGAGGAGTATTTCTGAAAAAAAAAAAAAAAGTGCTTGCATCTGTAGGGGCTGCATCTGGTAAACATAACAGTTTGCAACACATAATCCTATGAAAGCTCTTCAGTAGGGATGAGCGAACCCATGGAAGTTCAGGTTCGCCGGAACTTCAGGTCAAACTTTGGGTTCGGGACCCGAACTTGACCCAGAACACGAACCCCATTGAATGGGACCCGAACTTCACTTTATTATTTTCCGTTATTACATGGTTATAGCAGAAAATAATAGCATTCTTAAGACAGGATGCAAAAGAATATGGCAATTTAGGGGTTAAAAAATACAAAAACGACTCACCTCATCTACTTGATGTGACCTGCAGTGTCTTCTATCTTCTTTCAGCAGGACCTGCAAAAGGATCTGTGATGACGTCACGGCGCTCTAAATTACCATACTCTTTTGCATTCTGTCTTAAGAATGCTATTATTTTCTGCTATAACCATGTTATAAAGGAAAATAATAAAATGACCCGAACACCGAACCCAGACTTCAGTGAAAAAGTCCGGGTTCGGGTACCCCTATTAGTCAACAAACTAATCGGGCAAATTATCGGGAACAAACGGTCATTCAGGACAACGCTCGTTCAGGACAATTGGCTCGTATAATCGAGCAGCTGATCAACAAGCAAACACTTGCTTATTGGCTGATGGGCATCTTTCATCAGAACGAAAGATGCACGATTATCGACAGAACCTTTGCGCCGCAACCTGTGCCAAAAATATATCTGATATAGATGTATTTCTGTATACCTGTTTTTACTGTATCCCTCTGTATATAAGAACAGAGCACATCATATAGTAATCATCAGTGTAATATTCTGTTTTCTCTTTACAGACATAAATGAGTGTGAAAATCCTGGAGCTTGTGCGGGTCAAGAGTGTGTCAACACCCCAGGGTCCTTCCAATGCAGGCAGTGCCACGCCGGATACAGGCTCCAGAACCGCCGCTGTGTGGGTGGGTGTTTTACTGTAAGGTCATTTTTTGTACACATTACCCTTTTAAAGGGGTTGTCTCACTTGTCAGCAAATGGCATTTATCACATAGAGAAAGTTAATACAAGGCACTTACTAATGTATTGTTATTATCCATATTGCCTCCTTTGCTGGCTAGATTAATTTTTCCATCGCGTTATACACTGCTCATTTCCAGGGGCGTAGATACCAGATGGCCGAGATGGGATCTGTGCGCATGCGTGTCCCAGCCACCAGAAAGGCCAGTGCTTTTTTCTATAGTTTACAAGCACGACCACCATTGCTGGATTGCAGGGTGGTCGCAACCATGGAAACAAGCAGTGTATGATGTAATAGAAAAATGAATTCATCCAGCAAAGGAAGCAATATGGAGAATCACATTACATTAGTAAGTGCCTTGTATTAACTTTCTCTACAAGATAAATGCCATGTGCTGAAGTGACACAATAGAGATGAGCGAGCATGCTCGGCCGAGCGTGCTCGGGAGCAATTTACGAGTAGTAGCGTACGCATCTTCTAATCTGTACACTAATGCATACGCATCTTCTAGTCTGTACACTAATGCGTACGCATCTTATAAATTTGTATGCTAATGTGTACAAATTACAAGATGCATACGCATTAGCGTACAGATTAGAAGATGCGTATGTATTAGCGTACAGATTAGAAGATGCGTACGCTACTACTCGAAAATTGCTCCCGAGCATGCTCGCTCATCTCTAGACACAACCCCTTTAACATTGCCAAAACATAGTGGCAAACCTGTCATATATCATAGTGTCTGCTCTGGCCACTAGGGGGAGCTCAGTGATACAGATTTTAACAGCTTCCATTGAATTCAATACGAGCTGTAAACATTAATATGCAATTAGCTCGCCATAATGGTCTGTACTGACTAGGAGTGTACAAGAGAAGAAGCAGCCCAAAGTTCAGTTCAGAACGGTGGCATCCAATGTATATTTGTGCTAGGCACTGAAAATTCTATTGTAGATACTGTATTAACTAAAAGCCCAAAAACATATATTACACCACTAAACAGCAATGAAATAATATAAAAATAAGAAGGCAATGCATTAATCCATGTCCGCTCTTCTGTCTAGATATCAATGAGTGTCTGACTGAGTCTTCGTGTGGACCTAATGGAAAGTGTATCAACACTGATGGCTCTTACCAGTGTGAATGTGCGCCTGGATTCAGACTGAGCAGTGACAGAACGCAGTGCACAGGTCAGAGGCTTTCACCTTGTCTATCTGTCTTTGCTGTTTCACCCCAAAACTTTACAAAAATAGGAGTCAGACCCCCACCATTCAGATATTGGTGCATTATCCTGAGGATAATACTGATAGGACATCAGTATAAAAATCCTGAACAACCCCTTTAAGAATTTATCATTTTCCTTGGCGTCGATCCGATCAATGGGTAACCTTGCAGTAAAGGGAGTGTGGTGCTGAAGCAAGAGCCACATCAGATTCATTGTTTAAATGGTGGGCACCTATTTCCAGGTGCAGACACTCAAGTTACAGAGGGGTAACATAAATTCACTTGAATGGGATGAGTTGTGGCCAGGGGCAGGGAAATTCCCCAGGGGGCGGATGCCCCAGGGGACCACCTAAGCCCTCCTCACTGCCGCTGACCGGGTACATAATGAGATCTCAGCAGTAATTAACGCTGTGAGAATCAGGTACTCATGTATCCAGCCAGCGACCACACATGTCCTCCTGAATTCAACTGCTGAGGCCTAATGTCACCTCCTAAGCCCCCTGCTCCATGGACAACAGAAGGAGAAGGACAGAAGATGGTGGCTATTGATGGTCACCACAGAGTCAGCTTTTGGGGCAGTATATTGTACTACACTGTGTTACTTGGTTCTACTGGGGTGGTATTTTGCACTATGGTATTGTTGACCCCACCTACTTTTGTTGCCCCGTCTTCTGTTAATTTGGACCCACCTACAAAATGGGGCCACTTTTAGATTTTTTTTCTTCCCAAGGCCACTTTAAAGGGGTTCTCCGGGAATTAAGAAAATGAAAATATCCAAATATTACTTTATTATAAACATATTCCCAAATACATTTCATTAGCTGTATTGGTTCGTTTTGTCTACAGAGCAATAATTAGGAGAAATAAAATGGCCGCCGTCCTATAAGTACACACAAAACCTGTCCTAATTACACAGCAGGACAATTTACTTCACAACACTGAGCTAAAGATCTGCCTCATCCTCCTCTCTGCTCTGCTTGTCAGGGATTATAACCCTGAATACAGATGATAAGATCTTCAGCTGAATCTCTGTCGGAATGGAGTTCATGAGGAGACCTCAGTGTTGTGAAGTAACTTGTCCTCCTGTGTGATTAGGACAGGTTTTGTGTGTACTTATAGGACGGCAGCCATTTTGTTTCTCCTAATCATTGCTCCCCAGACAAAATGAGCCATTATAACTAATGAAATGTATTTGGGAATATATTTATAATAAAGTAATATTTACGTATTTTCATTTTCTTAATTCTCGGAGAACCCCTTTAAGTTCCCAGTCCGCCCCTAGGTGCGGCTAGCTGCATGTGGCAACCAATGGCTGCACGATTTTGCAGTAAAGTTGTCTGGTGTGGGTGGACATGGCTTGGCCCTACATTGCAAGTTCCACGGTGGAGATGAACCCTTAAACCTTGGGTATGGTGCAATCACCACACACTTTATCTACTGCAGATATCAATGAGTGTCTAGAAGGAGACTACTGCTTCCCACGTGGTGAGTGCCAGAATACAGAAGGCTCTTACAGATGCGTGTGCGCGGAGGGCTATGTTACTGCTCTCGATGGTTCATCATGTGTTGGTAAGTTTGGCCATAAATATATAATACGTACACGTAATGTAGGACAGGTATACGCTGTTAGAAGTTCATAATTTGGTTCCTGACGTATTTTCATGCATTCTCAAAAGACAAGGATGAATGTCAGACAGGCACCTTCTGCCAAGGAGGACGCTGCACCAACACACTGGGGTCCTTCCAGTGTCTATGTCCTACTGGTCTAAGAGCCACTCCTGACAACACCAGGTGTACAGGTGAGATGAGATGGCTGATCATCCCGGATGGATCAATAGGTTACCAAATAGATGTCCTGTTGAGTAACCATACCGCAAAATATTATCCTCAACAGATATCGATGAATGCCAGGAGCGAGGAGCAGCCATCTGCGGTACACAAACCTGTGAAAATACACTTGGGTCCTATAGGTGCATTGCCTCTTGTGATAGTGGCTATAGAGTAACAGCCTCCGGTGACTGTGCGGGTAAGAGTACACGTCTGCTTTTCCTCCGTTAGACAGTTCATTGCATGCAATAAACCAGGGATGCTAAACCTGCGTCCCTCCAGCTGTTGTAAAACTACAACTCCCACCATGCCCTGCTGTAGGCTGTCTGGGAATGCTGGGTGTTGTAGTTTTGCAACAGCTGGAGGGCCACAGGTTGAGTATGCCTGCAATAGACCTTTGCAACTGGAGCTGTAGACCATAGCAACCAGTCAGAAAGCCATTATATTATATATTGTAATATACCGAATGTGTTCTTCTTTCTATAGATATTAACGAGTGTGCTAATAACTCGACAATCTGTGGAGACAACGCCGTGTGTGAGAACCTTATTGGCTCCTACAGATGTACCTGCAACTGGGGTCATGAGATGTCCAGTGAGGGTCAGCACTGTGTAGGTATGTTACATGGCCGACTACTGAAAACATTACAAAATAGCCCACAGGGATCCAAATAAGTTGTCAGCTTAGGGTCCTCCCATAGCTCCCCTCATTCTTACCTACCCTTAAAGGGGTATTCCCATCTCACAAATGTAGTTTGTATCATTAGATATAGCCATACCAATATTATTACTAATAGAATGTATTTATATAAAATGTACTGTTTAGAAGATTTTCCTATTTGTATATCCATTGTTCCACACACATCAGTCAGGCCGTTGCCCCTGGTTACGACCTCTGCAGCCATGTAGTAGTGGTGGTTGGCTAGCTCCTGTTCAAACCCGCTCTGAGGTAACTGCTGTATTGTGAACGCACATTTCATGAGCATGCGGAGACACATCTTAGGGTACTTTCACATCTACGTTTTGGACGCTACCAGTCCGAAACACAATGGTCAGGATCCGTCCAAAACACAGACTTTATAAACGGATCCTGCTCCATAGAGATGAATTGATCTTGGAACAGGATCCGTTTCTCTGCGTTTTGGAAGCGCAGACAAAAATGCTACAACCCTAAGATGTGTCTCCACATGCTCATGTAATGTGCGTTCACAATACAGCAGTTACCTCAGAGCGGGTTTGAACAACAGCAAGCCGATCACCACTACTGAATGGTTGTGGTGGCCGTAACTAGGGGCAACAGCCTGACTGATGTGTGTGGGACAATGGATATACAAATAGGAAAATCTTCTAAACAGTACATTTTATATAAATACATTCTATTAGTAATAATATTGGTATGGCTATATCTAACTATACAAACTACATTGGTGAGATGGGAATACCCCTTTAACTCCTACATATTGTTTTTCACCTTCTCTCCAAACGTTCTCCCTTCCGTCTTCTTTTTCGCCACACTAGGACTAATAGTTCTACATTTCTTCTGCAGGTAACTAATGTCTATACCAGGGATCAGCAACCTCCGGCACTTCAGTTGCTCAGAAACTACAACTCCCAGAATGCTTCATTCACTTCTATGGGAGTTAGAACAGCCAGGCATGTTTGCATGCTGGGAGTTGTAGTTTCAAAGCCGATGGAGTGCCGAAGGTTGCTCATCCCTGGTCTAGACTATATTTCAGACCTTTACTATCAAGCCATAGCTTAGCCACTGCTGCTATACAGCAGCACAGAGAGTTCATATATGGGTCCATTTAACGGACAGGCAGGCAGTGTGCTGATGTTTTTTTAAGAAATGTGGATAGTCTACAGCAGACAACCCCTTTAACACTGTATTTCCAACTTAGACATGTATGGCATATCCACAGGATAGATGTGGGTCCCACCTCTAGTTGGAGAACAGTTGTCCCCCTGACTCACCTGGTTAGGTGGTCAGCACATCTAGGTGGATAATGAGCACTCTCCATTCACCTCTATGGAAACATTTTCCACCTGGATGTGAACCAGTGCTTTGCTCAGAACCTTATAAAACTGGTGACAGGTTGCCTTTAAATGGGTTTTCCAAATGTTTTATACTGATGACCTGTCCTCTGATTGTGGGGGTCCATCGCTCGGGACCCCCTGACGATCAGCTGTTTGAGGAGGCTGCTGCACTCCAGTGAGCACCGCAGCCTTCTTGCAGCTTAGCCAGGTTACAGCTAACCCTAGGCCAACGACGTCACATCTCTCACTTGGCCTAGGCGCGGCTCAGTCCCATCCAAGCGAATGGGATGGGCTGCAAGTATAGCTGATATCCAATGTATGTGAGGAGATCCATGGTCTCCTCAAAAAGCTGATCATCGAGGGACCCGGGTGTTGGACCTCCACTGATCAAATACTGATCTATCTGATCTATCCAGAGGACAAGTCGTCAGTATAAAACTGTCAGAAAACCCCTTTGATTGTTGCTCATTCATATCCATTATGTTCTTTAATTAAAGGAGTATTTCCATTTGGGACATGTATTGCATATTGATAGAATATGCCACAAATGTCAGACAGGTGCAGGACCCATCTCTGGGACTCTCTTCTTTCCAGAATGGGGCCTCAAACTGTCACCGTCCATTCACTGCTATGGAATTTCCAAAAATAGCCAAGTGCCCAGGCTCTGCCATTTTTGGAAGTCCCATAGTTTTAAATGGGGACGACACCGCGCATGTACGGAGTGCTTGCCGTTCACTTTGGGGCCCTATTCTGGAGATAGGAGTGAGTCCTAGAGATGGGACCCGCACCAATCTGACATTTATGGCATATACTATCCATATGCGATAAATGTCCAGATGGGACAACCCTTTTAAGCAATGTTTGTACATAGACAATAAACTGATGGATCATGCATGTTTTTTTCCCTTTTTATAGACATAGATGAGTGTCTGGAATATGGAGATTCAATCTGTGGATCGCTGCGATGCCAGAATACACCAGGATCCTACAAATGTATAACTGACTGTGAGCCCGGGTATCAGCTGTCTCCATCTGGAGACTGTACTGGTGAGAGCCCACGCTGTCTATATATCTGCCAGGCTGAAAGGGTTAATACACTGTACAGCGGTGTGACTGCGGCTTCACTGTCTTGCAATCAAAAACTAAAAAAAAAAAGGCCAAGGATGTTGGTTTGAATTCTAACCCCGGGTGTGTTCATGTGTCAGATATCAACGAGTGTCTAAATAAGACTGTCTGCGGGGAGCATGCCTTGTGCCTCAATCTAGTGGGAGCCTACCAATGCCTGTGTGACCAGGGCTATGAGGGGGAGAGGGGCGACCAGCGCTGTGTGGGTGAGTGACTTCATTGCGAGCGTGCATGTGTATGGGCGAGTTGGGTAAGATAGCTGTCGGCCAGCGGGTATCTCATGCGTACGGCCAGCCTTGGGCTTTACTAATATTTGACATCTTCCACTGGAATTTTTCCATCATCAAACCATGTGCAAAAAAAACCCTACACACACATACGGAACCGATTCCTCTGAGATTTCTGCAACAAATCGGCCGAGTCTGAATTTGCCCTAAATCTTAGTACAGATCAAACAAGCTAAAAAAAACCCCGTTAACCCAGGAGAAAAGACACAACCTGTAACGACTGGTGCTCATATTTGACTGTCCGTCCTGTCCGTCGTATTTGACAACTGTGTGAATGGGTCCGCATCTATCAATTTTGCGGAAAGGATGCAGCCCCATTCATTTCAAAGTCCGGCATTGGCTCCGCGAAAAAATATAGAACATGTCCTATTCTTGTCCGCAATTGCGGACAAGAATAGGCATTTTGCATAGGGAACCGGCTATGTGTGTTCCGCAAATTGAGGAACACACACTGGCCGGCCTCCGTGTTTTTGCGGAACACGGCCGTCTGAACTGCCCATTAAAGTGTAACCATCCATTCGTTTTTTTTTTTTATATAGTTTAGGGACAGGCATGTTAAAGGGGTTTTCTCATCTGAGACAACGGGGGCATATCGCTATGACCTGTACCTATCTCCTAAACGAAGCCCTGAAAGTGGTGGAGGACGCACTACGCATGCCCAGCCGCCCTCAAGTCATTTCTATGGGGCCGCCGAAAATAGCTGAGTGCTCGGTTATTTCCGTCGGGCCTATAGAAGTAAATGGGAGCTGTGGTTGTACATGCGCAGTGCGCTCCCATTCACTTCTATAGGGAGAGCGCTTTGTGGTGGCCCGACCGGAGTCCTCCAGCCACCACTTTGCCTGCTCCGTTCTTGATGGAGTTGCAGACACCCACACCTATCAGACAATGGCTATATGCTCCCATCGTCTCAGATGAGAATACCCCTTTAAACATTTTCATAATATACTTCATTGGGGAAAGTCTCTTTGTACTAGAAAGCAGGGTGCACAGTTTTCTTAGAAAAGCTCTAACAGCGTTGGTAAGAAGAGTCTGTCTTCAGTCTTCAGCGTTTTACTGAGCGCTAAGAAGCATGTGTCTAACATCTAGAGCCTTCCAGTCTGCCTCTTGTCACTACCCCGGCTGCTGTCCCCCTCTATGTACCCTAACTAGGGATGAAACATCCGAAGTCGATTCGCATAAAACTTTGTTTGAATACTGTACGGAGCGAGCACTCTGTACAGTATTACAATGTATTGGCTCAGATGAGCCCAAGTAAAAATTAATTTATAAAATTATTACGAGAAGTCTCGCGAGACTTCGCAAAGTAATAACTTCGGCTCATCAGAGCCAATACATTCTAATACTGTACTGAGTGCTCGCTCCGTACAGTATTCAAAGTTTTATGCAAATCGACTTCGGAAGTTTCATCCCAAGTCGATTCGCTCATCCCTAGCCCTAACCATCACAGTCCTTCAGCCTGCCGATCTGACTTGTTACACACAGTCATCTTCAGCGCTCAGTAAAACTCTGAAGACTGACTCTTCATCACAACACACAGTTAGATCTTTGCTAAGAAGACTCCGTCAACTGAAACAACAGTTACATTTTAAGCCTATGGTGACGGTTGGTTACGTGACAGTAACCGGAAAAACTACCATAATGATTCCCTATAGGGGGAAAAGCAATTTACAATAATCACAATAATTGCAACCAGGTTGAAATGTTTGAGAATATGGTATGAAATGATTCCCCCAAGAAGGCCGGAACGTGTCATGGTCACGCAACCAAAAGAAGCTGCAGAGTCCGCACCTAATAATGTTCCATATCAGTAAATGTAGCTCCCTCATGATCAATGGTAAAAAATAAAAAATTTTAAAAATGGGTCTCTTCCTTAGGGTTCATACACACAAACATATTTTTGGTCCACATCTGATCCGCTTTTTTTGCGGGTCGGATACAGACCAATTTACTTCAATAGGGCTGCAAAAGATGCGGACAGCACACCTGTGTGCTGTCCGCAACCATATGTCCGTCCCGTGGCAACGCAAAAACATTTTACAGACAAGGATAGGACAGTTCTAAAGAGGGCAGGACATTCCGTTTCGAAAAAAAGCGGAACACACACGGCTGGTATCCGCAATTTTATGGACTGCAAAAACTGCAACGACCGTGTGAAAGAGGCCTTAGCTATGGATATTCACTTGGGGTCATTTAGCATATATTGTGAGAAAGAAACAGAATCCAAAGCCAGTCTGGGCAATACCTGAAAATGACTTCAGAACAGGACGACATACCAACCAAGTGCGTCATTCATAGATGTTAATGCATTTTGGGGGTTGGTCTGATCCCCCTCTTCAGGTACATACCCATCCCCGAAAGAACATGTGTTTACATCCCTGAATAAAGCACTTGTTATATCCTCCTGGCTCCTGTCCCGTAATTTTCAGGCAAGGTCCAGTGTTTCTGTAGACCTCTAGGTGGACACATCCCATGGTCACACATGATTTTGGAGCCTGCTCTACGGTAGTTTACATGCTGACTATGTTGAACTATAAGATGTTGGTGTTTCCTCTATTCCAGATGTTGATGAGTGTGTGACCTTACAAGGTGTATGTGGGACAGCTATGTGTGAGAACGTGGAAGGATCTTTCCTCTGTATCTGTTCAAACAGCAATGAAGAGTTTGACCCAATGTTCGGAAAGTGCATACGGACACCCTCTGCGGGTAAGAGACTCTCATGGGAGTAGAGATAGTAGGATTCATTAGTTTAAAAAAAAAATCTTGGAGAACAGAAGAAGAATTTTCTTCAACTTTTTCTTTCATTCTCTTCTTGACTTCAGCCCGTCCAGCATATCCAAGCAATACTGCCCTAACCAGGGTAGAGTTTGTGCCTACTCCAGGCCTCAATGAATGTTACTACAACCTGGAAGACCCCAACGTGTGTGAGAACGTGCTCTCCAGGAATGTCAGCCAGGTTGAATGTTGCTGTACGGTTGGCAAAGGATGGGGACAAGCATGCCAAATCCAGAGATGTCCCAGCATGGAGTCAGGTAACCAAGAATGTCCTGTAGACCATTTTTCTTGAAGGGCTTGTTCAGATTAAGGTTGGACACAGTTGTTTGTACAGTATCTCTTTACTTGAAATACAGTACAACAGGATAAATGATCCTAATACCTCCGTGCCCATGCTGTCTGGACACACATCGCTGCATGGCTTTCACCCACTGCCAGAGACATAACTAAGGGGCACTGGAAGGACATGTGCCCTGGGTGCCAGGTGTGCAGTACCATGTTAAGAAAATCCTAGCTACGTCTTAACCCACTGCTGCCCTGCTTACCCTTGCTTATGCCAGATTTGAACTATTTCTCGCACAATTAGTAACAAATTAGCAGAATTTCACTTCTTGTAACTGAAGGGGCTGCGGCGCTGATTCAGCACTGGAGATGTCGTCGGTTGTAGTCCCCTACACAGGTCTCATATAGCGTTCGCCCTCTCCTTGCTGCAGGAGATGGACTCAAAAGAAAGTCTATGGGCCCACCTCGATTCCTTCTCCTGCAGCGAGGAGAGAGCGTTCTATTTCAGCATGTCCCTCTCCTCATTCTAGCAATCAGTGGGGGTCTCAGACCTTCACCGATCAAAACCTTTGATATGTTGCTATGACACGTCAACAGTTTTGTGAAAGCTCAGTGGCACTTGAAGATGCTGAAGGCGGCATGCATTCTGTTTGCCCAGGGGTCTCCATCACTCCTGATACAGCCCTGGTATAATTCTACTGCCAGAGCAATTTTAACAGTGATCATCTTCTTTCCTTATTTTTTTTAGCTGAATACCGAAGGCTGTGTCCTGATGGAGTTGGCTATATCACATCGGGTCAAGAAAGCAAAGGTAAGTGGTATTAGATGCACTGACCTGCGGCATCAGGGGTTCTATGGTGTTAATATTTAATGTTCATAGTGCAAAAAACCTGATTAAAGGGGATGTTCACCCAAGTCAACCCTTGTCCATATGGATATCAAAGAGGGTGAACCCCTGTTCAGGACCCTTATCACAGAAAAGAAGGTCTCCTGCTCTGCAGAACTTAATGTGGCCATGTATTACCATCAAAATAAAATATTGTATCACTGAGCACAATGGCAGCTGCTATGAGAGTTACGGAAACAGCAAAGTTCACTTGCTCGGCTGTTTCCGTAATTCCCATAGTAGTGAATGGAAGCAGCAGCCTCACCAGGCTCTGACATGAACAGTGTATCTATGGAAATGCCTTAAAGGGGTTGTCAAAAAAAAACAAAACAAAATGGCAGGTAAGGTGTTAAAACAATAAAAGAAATAATACAGAGGTCCCTCAAATTACAATATTAATTGGTTCCAGGAGGACCATTGTATGTTGAAACCATTGTAAGTTTGACTAATCGGTTCCAAAGCCCCAAAATGTCATCCAAGATAAGAGAAAATGGAGAATTAAGAAAAATAAGCAGATAACTAAGACAGATGGGTCAGAAATTACCATTGTATGTTGAAGACATTGTATCCTGAGGTCATTGTATATTGAGGGATCACTGTACTCACTAGTTTACACCCCTCTGCTCCAGTGCCCCCGCCGGCCAAGTTTTGATTACGTGACTGCAGGGACCCGCATGGGAGGACAAGAGTGGCAGTAAAGAGAGGATGGTGGTATTACTCATGTTGGTCCCTGGGCCAATCACAGTGAAGAGGGAGGGGTGTCTATTCCTCTGGGACACAGCGTATTTGCAGCCTTGGTGGAAGTTGGAGGGAGCGTGGTGTTAAAGCGATGGGTTGCAAAGACAGGGGACCAGACGAATTGAAGCAGCAGGTGGTGCAGTTCAACATATAACAAGTCTTTACTGAAGAAACATTTTTTCCACAATCATCCAGATAAATGGAGGTACAGTACTTGTACAGCTGCAAAGTCCCTTAGGTTGTCTCGTGGGGTTGAGTTCAGAAGCTCCCTGATGTATTTTCCAATCTAGAAACACTTAAAGGGGTTGTCTCATCTTAAGACAATGGTATCATATAGTTAGGATATGTCACCAATGTCAGATGGGTGTGGGTCCAACTTCTGGGACCAGCACCATCTGCGGAATGGAACCTCCAAAGTGTGTGGAGAGCATCCATGCATGTGCGCCACCTTCCATTCATGTCTGTGGAACTGCAGAGAATAGTTGATCACTGGCTATCTCCGGCAGTCCCATAGAAGTGAATGGAGAGGTGGCTGCGCTTGCTCACTCAGCTATTTTCGGAACTCCCATAGAAATGAATGGAGAGCACGCCACACATGCATGTTGTGCTCTACTTCACTTTCACATGGTGTGCTCTCCCATTCTGGAGATAGGTGCGAGTCTCAGAGGTGGGACCCACACCTATCTGAGTTTGATGACATATCCAAGTGACATGCCATCAAAGTCTGAGATGACACAACCCCTTTAAAGGGGTTGTCCGAGTTATGAAAAAAAAAATATAGTACTTTAAATCTGATGGGCAGCAATATATAACTAAGTTAAGCACGTTTTAGACAAGAAAAAATCTATATTTCCACATTTCCCTGGTTCTCTTCTGGTCTTTGTTTACCTGCAGTAATAACAATCTCTGCCCCTCCCCCTGCTCTGCTCTGCAAATGCTGTCCTGAGTGACATGTCTGCTGGGATACTCAGCAGCATGTTGTATGTGTAGGACTACAAGTCCCAGTTGTACACTGCTGATACACACAGGATCTTCCCCCTACCGTCTTTGTTCTTTGCATCTCCTCCAGATCAGCTCCAGTGTCAGCTTTGTGTCTGTAGGGTGAGGAGGGCAGATTCTGTGTCTCTTTACATCTGCAGCTGCTGTTGTAAAGCCTTCAGTGTGCTCTGGCTGAAGGGGTTAATGTTTTATCTGAAAGAATCCAGGGAGAGCAGATAGCAGGAGCCGGCAGAGCAGGGGGGCGTGGCCAGCACAGTGACGTCTCATGTACAGGCTCTAATCTGCTGGTGCACGAATACAAGATTAGCAGGGAGGTAAGCTGACATCACAGGTCATGTGACCCTCATTTAAACCTGAGAAACCAGCAGCTTTAGAAGCAGAAAGTATATGGAAAAGCTGTTGTATTTGACTAGTTAGAAACATACAAAGGACAAAAAAAAAATAACTTGGACAACCCCTCTAACATTCAAATACATTAAATTCAGTTGAGTGGCTGGCATTCTCACAAAAATATATGGGACACATTTATTAAGACTGGTGCTTGCCCGTCCCCTTCCCCGCACCATGCCCACAATTTTAGACCTGGAGTGAGCGGGGAGAAGTCACAGATAGCGGCGCAACTAACCGTTGCATTGCCATCTGCTTCAGAATTACGCCTAATATAGCTGTATTTCAGAATAATAAATGACCCCCTATGTCTACAATGTCCAGTGCGGGAATAGACCTTAACACAGAAACTCAATCTGTCACACTGGTATGGCCGGGAGCCTGAAGCTGTTTTTACCTTGCCAAGGGCTGTGGAGTTTAGAAGACCTAAAACATGCATTACCTCCACAGTATTTTTTCACGCACAACCTCTCTTCTTTTGGCTGCTCCACCTTCTCAGGGGTGCTGACCTTCACTAACTCTGGGAGAAGCTGCCCGGTTTCCTCCCTGAGGAGGGCCCACGCTTTCCTGGATTCTATCTGCAGGGGAAGGAAATTAACCCCATATCCCAGCCTTCAGGTACACATAAACAGCAGAACAATCTGCGATAAAATAAGACCGCAACACATCAGAACACTTTCTTTGATCCTTAATCAGTGACACACTGGGTCACTGCAATAATGGACATTATCGCTGTCTCTAAGAACATGACATCATGTCTTCAGCTATAGCCAAGGGGAGCTTGAACTGGCGAGTATAAATGATTTTATTGTTTTAATGCCACCCCTGTCTTTTAGAATTTTTTTTTTAAATTCAGACAACCCCTTTAAATATCGACTTGTGAATACTCCATCCAACAGGCTTTGCCAGGTGAATGTACAGGCTGTAATAGTGCCATTATTTTTCTAATTTTAATCGGCTTCTAAAAAACATATTTTACCTTGTATTTCTGTTTAAGATGTTGATGAATGCAAGCTCTTTGGGACAGAACTGTGCAAAGGAGGCGTGTGTCTTAATAAGGATCCGCTGTTTGCCTGCTACTGCTCTAATGGCTACTACTATGATGTCCATCAAATGGAGTGTGTAGGTAAGGTTCACAAGCATAGCGCCAAACATGAATGGGCCCTTCAGCAGGCACATACATGTACATATTCTCTTTATCGCATTTGACCGAAATTCCAAGTCCATCACTGCCCAACAGGACCTTCGGCAGAACTCAGGTTCTGGAAGCCGTATTGAATTTGGTTTTCCCAGTACTGTCTTTCCCATGATCTTTATCATAAAGACAGAGATTCTAATATTTATTTTCAATATAAACAGGTCTGCTGTATTTCAGAAACGGCGCCACTCTGGATCACCAGCTGTGGCTGGTATTGCAGTGTACCCAAAAACAGCGCCCCTTTGGTCAATGGGCTGTTGCTGGTATTCAAATGTACCCAAAAACAGCGCCCCTCTGGTCAATGGGCTGTTGCTGGTACTGCAGAGTACCCAGAAACAGCACCATATCTGGACTGTTTCACACAGCAGACGCCAGGGCCTAACGTCTGCGACCGTCAAAATTGGCGATTGCAGACATTTAACCCCTCAGATGCCGTGGACAAATGTGACCACGGCATCCGAAGGGAGAAATGCTGGATCCTTGTGCTATCTTGTTTGTAACAGCCACCTCTAGCTTAGATCGGGGAAGCTGTTACACTGCAGAGACAGGTCACTGCCTGCTTGAAGCTTTGAGGCCGATTACTGGTATGTCCCAATACAGGCCTGCAGGTGGCAGCACCGAATTGGAATATACTGATCTTTGTATATTAGCTGCAAACATGCTTGGCTGTTCTCATAACTCCCATAGAAGTGAATAGAGCATTCTGGGAGATGTAGTGCCGGAGGTTGCTGATCCCTTTTGTATATTATAACGGATCAAATTCCATTACTTTATACAAATTGCAGTCTAATGATTGCATGCTATAGTCGCCTAAGGCGGACAAAAAAACAATTTAAGAATTATTTAAAAATTATACAGTACAGACCAAAAGTTTGGACACACCTTCTCATTCAAAGAGTTTTCTGTATTTTCATGACTATGAAAATTGTAGATTCACACTGAAGGCATCAAAATTATGAATAAGGCGGGAAAAAAAACGATTTAAAAATTATTAAAAAAATATACTGTATGTATAAAAATTTAAATCACCTCCCTTTCCCCAAAATGAAAATAGAAAAATAAAATGAAAACAAAACACCATAGGCATCTCTGTGGCCGGAATGCCTGTACTATTAAACTATAAATATATTTATCCTATACTGCGAGCAGCGTAATGGGAAAAATATTCAAAATGGCCAACCCCATTGATCAAAAAGTCATTTACACCCCAAAATCACTGAAAAGTACAGATCGCGCCACAAAAAAATGAGCTCACATAGCTCTGTAGAGGTAACTAAAAAGTTATGGAGATCAGAATATGGCGATAAAAAGAAAAGGTAATTTTTTCCAAAGTTTCTATTTTTTTTTTTATTAAAACACATAAACTATACCTATGTGGTATCTTAGTAATCGTACTGACCTGGAAAATGAAGGGTGCAAGTTGGTTTTTACCGCATAGTGAACGCTGTAAAAACAAGCCCCATAAAACTGTGGAGGAGGAATGTTTTTGTTCCAATTCCACTCAATTTGGAATTTTTTTTTTACAGCTTCCCACTACATTGTATGCCATATAAAATGGTGCCATTAGAAAGTGCAACTTGTCCCGCAAAAGACAAGCCCTTATACGGCTATGTAAACGAAAAAAATCATTCCGTCAGGAAGGGGTTAAATTTGTTAGGCGAATTAAACGGGGGGGGGGGGGGGGTTGGTTGTGGGTGTGTGGAACTAATTCTGGGTTTCCATCAGTCTGTATACCAACTTTTTGCGAAAAGTCACAATGATAAATTGTCTAAAATGTAGCTCCGCCCACAAAACATCTGTCATCCTCATAGTAAATTTCACCAGCCAGGCATGGTGGAAAATGCACCAATAATGGTGCAAACACTTCATAAATTTGTTGTAACGCCTACTTCACAGACAAGACGGGCAAAACATTCCGCTTGTCCGATGCAGCGCACTTTATGCTTTACCCCCTTTGTGGTCACGGTCGCTTTCAGACATTTTTTTTACCTATAGATAATGATGAATGTCAGGATGAAGAAGTATGTGAAGGCGGCAATTGTATAAATACAGTTGGATCCTATTTCTGCACGTGTAATCCACCGCTGGTGCTCGACACCTCACTGAGGAGATGCATCACCAACACAAGCCAGGCTATAGGTGAGCAAAAAGTTATAATCAGTTATCCTCATGCATAGTAGTCTCCTATGGGAGATCCCTCTCGCACTGCTATGCCTGGGTTTTCTACCGCTACATCGCTCCTAATGTTAATTGTAGTAATAATTGCACTTTTCTCCCTTAGAAAACACTATTGGCGTGTGCTGGCGAACAGTCGGATCAGATCTGCTGTGCAAGCGCCCCCTAATGGAGGCGCAGACAACGTACACAGAATGCTGCTGCCTCTATGGAGAAGCCTGGGGCATGAATTGCGCTCTTTGCCCGTCCAGAGACTCGGGTAAGTGTGAGAATATAAGAAAAACAGTCATTTCTGACTTATTATTGCCATCTTACCAGATTTGACCATCAGTGCTGCTGTATAATTTGAGCTACTTCTTGTAGGATATCAGTGGTGGAGGTCTAAGGGCGTGCCCTGGGGGAAATGCCCCTTTTTGTGTTTTTTTTTCTTGTGCTTTGATGTGCTATGTTTTTGTTCTGTATGTGACACTGCATTTTTCTTCATTGTAATGCAAAAAAAATTGGATAATCGGTTTGTTTATGGGCGCTTGCCTTCTGAGTAAAGGGTTAACCTGGGTGGCTGTTTTAGGACACCACCTCCTTCCTGATCATGTTGAAGAACTTATCCCATGATTAACGTAAAAAATGAAAATCAGATGTCATATAGTAGATGACATAGCCAGAACCAGTCCTGTACTTCAGATCAATCCAGAGATCTCCACATTCATTGCTCTGCTAAATTTATATCAAGCTGACAGCTCAAGGGGAGTGTATTTTCTGCTGCAGCTCAGGGGGTGTGTCTCAGCTCTACCTATCACAGCTCAGGGGAGTGTCCATTCAGCTGCAACTAAGGGGGCGTGTCTCCCTATCACAGCTCAGGAGGCAGTTGAAGGATGAAACTGAGCATGTGCGGCCTTCTCAGTGAGCAGGACAAAGACATAAGAAAAGAAACAAACAGCAGGTAGCGCTATACAGATAGATTTTATTGAATAGCTCAGTGGCTATACTAAATTTTTAATTACATGCAACTATAAAAGTATTCAGATCCAGGGGCTGGTTTAAAAACTGCAGGCTATAAAATTATTGAAACAAAAAAAAAACAAAAAAAAACTGCAGGCTATTATTTGTGGGACAACCCCTTTAACCGGTATGACGATGGGAGCTACATTCCCCGCTGCCGTTTCCAAAAAGTTCATCAAGTCACAGGTTCCAGCATGGGCTGACAATAAGAACGTGGAACGATGAAACATGTACTGCAAAGTTCCTTGGGTGGTACTAAGGACATTTTACGTAAGGGAAGTGGAGCCAAAAACTGTTTGGATGTACTGTATGCACTATGCGTGCATCTCCTTAAAGTAGGTCAAGTTCCTCAAGTTTTTGTCATTCGTTTGCGCTGTGGTTGGTTTATTTTTGTGGTAGAACACACCGATATAGAGGTTAGCAATTACGGATTTTTTGCAGGCTACTTTTGCTCACTGCAACTGTGATTTGGATTTGTAGATAGTGTGTGAGGTAGAGATGGAGGACCACTGATCTATTGGATATCTCAGCAGTGCGATATAGTAAGTTATTTTGATAAATCAGTTCTATAATAGTGGTCGGCCGGTACCACGTGCAGTATATCAGTGGCTCCCACTAGGGGTGGGTATCAGTGTGGTTGAACATCAGAAATGCCATCGCACCATCTCAGTGGTGGTATCTGGTATTTACTTTGGCGTTCAGTATAAAGGCATTGCAAATTTTCCCAAGGTTTGCTGGGGCCAATACAGCCAAATCAAGTACACTGGCAGTGCTGAGCTGGAACCTGCTAAAGAAACTAAGTAGTGAGTGCACGGCTAAGAGAAGATGTGTCCAATCCAATCCATTATTAAGATGGCCACTGATAGAGAGACAGAGTAAAGTGGTGGTACTGCATAAAGAGCCTATTGACCCAGTGCAGGTGAATGTAGAAACCCACGTAGGTGCAACCCTTGACCTGCTGGACAAGCACCGCTAATTACTTGCTTCAACCAACTGGTGGATAATTTTTCCTTTGTTTACCTTGAGGAGGCAGCTGTCCCGTTAAGAGAGCGGGGCCACAGTAGGACTGGAAACTGCTCTGCCCATTCGTAGGATAGGATTGGACATTGAGAATTGAACCTTGGCAGGGGACATACTTTCTTTCCCTTGGGCATACTACTTTATTGCTCTAAGCTCTATAACATGTTTCTCTATATAATCAATTATTCTGTGTGAAAGCACTGTCCCTCTGCTGAGTTGAAAGCATCAAGGGTTGTACCTCCCTGTGAGTAACTGAGAGAACTTGTTTGTTTTCTCCATTACCCTTGTGTCTTCGACTTCCTTTTGGTGTACCTTGCAAAGGAGTGGTGTGGAAGAAATGAGAGTCTCCTTCTTTTAGAGAAGACTCTGGCTTGGCTGAATTTCTAGTCATGTTTTATGGGTTCTATGGGTCAGACATTGAATTTACAGGGATGGTACTTCCAATAGGTGGTGATAGAGACAGTTTTCCTTTTTCTGGAGGATAGCTAATATGCATACTTTTCCCATAGAGCATTGTGTGTAAGACTCCATACCAGCTGGATCTCTTCAATGAGAACCAGTACCTCAGATAAATCTGTTGATGTAGCTAAATAGATGCCATTTAAACTATTTATCAGTCTCTGATAGCTTCTTTATTTCTTTTAGATGATTTTGAGGCTCTCTGCAACGACTTCAGATCTCCAGGATATGGAAATCCAGCACCTCCTGCTCCTGATCCATATGAATATGGGCCAGAATATGGTCCCGGTTATGGAGTCCCATATGGAGCCGATGCTTTTGCGAACCCTGCTCCTGGAATAGTCAGACCTGGATATGAGGCTTACCCTGCACCTCCTGGATTCGGACCCCGTCCACAGCCTCCCTATGGTCCACGAGATTCTGTGTACAGCCTCCCACCTTTTGAGTCTCCAGACTTTGAGTCTGATATTTCATATCCAGACACAGGTTTAGATGAGTCAAGACCACCTTTCCGAAGGCCAGAAACTCCTTATGATCCCAGACTGCGACCATCTCCACCACGTACCAGACCAAGAAGCCCTGGCTCTGCTGGGGTTGGATTAGAGGATGGACGAAGGACACAGCCACGAAGGCCTGGAGCAACTGATTCAGATGGCTTTTCAAGTTGGAGAGGAGGGTTGAGGGAAGCATATGATGGTAAAATACAGCACTTTTTACGTAGGCTTAATTGGCCTCTATGAATGGGATGATATTACATATGCTTTTACAATAACAATTTGTTTCCTGCAGACCGATATGAGCAATTTGAAGGTCTCCAAGCTGAAGAGTGTGGGATCCTCAACGGTTGTGAAAATGGTCGATGTATAAGAGTCCCAGAAGGTTATACTTGTGACTGCTATGATGGTTACAGGTTGGACATCACAAGAATGGCATGCGTTGGTAAGATAGAGCCAAGTGTTTTCATGTCAGGGTTCAGTAGAACCCAGTGGTTAACTAAATCACAATTTAGAGGTTCCTTGGCGAAAAGCTTCACTTCAAATGCAGGGAACAGTGTGTTGATCTTCAGCTCAATTAACGATGCTTAGTACGGGTGGACAAAACATTCTGCACATTTCAATGATTTTTTCTGCCTTCGCTGTTGCTGGTCCTACTGAGGGACAGACATCATATAGTACATGACAATCTCTTTCAAACAAAGCTAGAACCAGCCCTGTACCTCACATGGATCCAGGGATCTCCACATTCATTGCTCCAATTATTCTCTACATTAATTATAAGCTAGAAGCTCAAGGGGCGTTTTCTTTCTGTTGCAATTTGTTACAGTTGAAGGATGGAACTAAGCATTAGAGATAAGCTAAAAGATTCTACAGATACATTTTGTCCAATCAGCAGGGCTGTTAGAATCACTCTGTCCAATCGGCAGGGCTTCTTCATTTGCATAAGCCTGCTGATTGGATAAAATGATTCTGTAGAATCTTTTAGCTCATCTCTACTGAGCATGTGCATCCACCTGAGTGAGGTGGACAGAGAAATTAGAAAAAGAACATACAGCAGGTGGCGCTATACAGATGCATTTTATTGAATAACTCAGTGGCTATAATAAATTTTTAATTACATGCAATTAGAAAAGTATTCAGATCCAGGTGCTGGTTTGTAAACTGTAGAATATTTTTCTTGGGACAACCCCTTAAAGTGCTCTTGTTCCATCTGCTTCTAGATATAAATGAATGTGATGAAGCTGAGGATCTCTCTCTGCTGTGTCTCAATGGGCAGTGCCATAACACTGATGGGTCCTATGAGTGCACCTGTCCCCGTGGCTTCGTCCTGTCTCGACAACACAACTACTGCGTCCCTTCCCAGGAATAAATTACCCACAGTCCGTTCCTTGAAGAACCAAAGACTTCCTGCGATGGCGAGTCTATGTCCACGTCGTTGTGTGTGGAATGGGGGGGGGGAAACTTGCGTGAAAGACAGGAGGGAGATATTTATTTTTCTGTATATATTGCCAAATGTTTAATGGTCTTTTTAGTGCAGTCAGTTGTGGGTAACCCTTGAGCGTTTTATGTTAATAACTAGGGATGAGCGAATAAATTTGTCTCACCCTCTTCCCACCCTCTGCTTTACTGACAGGGCCGGACATCTTGGCAGTTCCTGTCAATCTCATGCCTGCGTTGCTCCTCCGAGTAGCAGCGCAAGCGCAGAGGTTCTGCTTCGGTTTCTGGAACAGCACCTGTTCATACACCGCTACCTGGAAGTATAGCGGTACGTCGGCAGTTGTTGCTTTGGTAATGGAAGCAGAGCTTCTGCACTTGCGGCGCTACCCAGGGCAGCTGTGCAGACGCAAGTTTGACAGGGCCGGGGCGAGTTTTCCCACCCTGACAATCAAATGGCAGGTGGGCGCTTCGTCACCTGTAGACACAGCCACTCACAGGTGAAGAACTTTTGCTATTGAGACAAATCAATTTTCTAGAATCAATTTGTTCATCCCTATCAATAACCTTTATCTGTGTATTATTTTATTTTGGGCATACGAGGCACATTTGCTCATTTCTTAAAGGACGTTGGGAACAGAAGCAACCACTGAGTTATGTCTTCAGGTCTGCAGATTAGCTCTCCTCCAAAGGGAAGACAAAACTCTCACTAGTGCCACCTATGGGTAACTAGAGAAGGTTTTCTTCCTTCTGGAGGAGAGCTAATTTGCATACCCCTTCTTCCCAGGGATCATTGCCTGTAAGACTCTTTACACCAGCTGGATCTCCACAAGGAGAACCAGAAGATGTCTTCAAGTAGTTAGACAGGCGGAGGAAAAGTTTAGAAATCCAAGAAATATATTTACAAAGGATGGAGACATGGGGGCACATTTATGAAGGTCACCTGTTTTTGGCCATAAAATTAGACACACGAGTCTTTATTAGAATTTAGCGTATTTTTATTAGTCTGCCCTCTGGTGGTTGTTTTTCAGTTCGACAGGTTTGTATTCACTTAGGTCACTTTCACACTTACGTTATTAATTCCGGTATTGAGATCTGGCAGAGGATCTCAATACTGGAATTAAATGGATCCGTTTTGATTTTGAACATCAGGATGCTTCCCTTCCGTTCGGATGCCGTTGTGTTAAAGCAAAATGGAAAAAAACGGATCCTTCACTAAAAACATTGAAAGTCAATGGGTGACAGATCCATTTTTTTAGGCTCCATCCGGTAATGTTTTTTTCCGGTATTGAGATCCTTTGCTGGTCTAATGTATTTGCACAGTCGCCGGAAAAATGCGAAAAAAGTCAAACCACTGAAAACAGACGAAGATAAGTATGCCAGTCCTGGAGTCGAAATTAGACTGCTTTTGTGACAAATTCAAGCAGAAAAAAAGGCGCATCTACATAAATAGGTCGGAAAAAAGTTGCATAAGTTAGAAAACTTCTAAATTAGTCTAAAAAATCTAAATAGTCGAACGAGGTGCAAAAGCCTCCAAAGCAGGTGCAATTTCAGTAGTAAATGCGACTAAAAAAATAGGACTGTCTAAGGCTACTTTGACACAAGCGTGACGGATTAGGTCCGGATGTGTTCAGGAAAACTCGCACCATTTTGCAAACAAGTTCAGTCAGTTTTGTCTGCGATTGAGTTCAGTTCAGTTTTTTCCGCGCGGGTGCAATGCGTTTTGATGCGTTTTTCACGCGCGTGATAAACTGAAGGTTTGCAAACAACATCTCTTAGCAACCATCAGTGAGAAACGCATTGTATCCGCACTTGCTTCAGGATGCAATGCGTTTTTCATTGAAGCCCCATTCACTTCTATGGGGCCAGGGCTGCGTGAAAAACACAGAATATAGAACATGCTACGATTTTGACGCAACGCAGAACTGATGCGTGAATAAAAACGCTCATGTACACAGACCCATTGAAATGAATGAGTCAGGATTCAGCGCGGGTGCAATGCGTTCGCATCACGCATCGCGCCCGTGTGAAAGGGACCTAAGGCTCCTTTCACACTAGCGTTTTTGCTGGATCCAGCAGGTTTCAGCAAAAACGCTTCCGTTACTGATAATACAACCGTCTGCATCCATTGTGAACGGATCCGGTTGTATTATCTTTAACATACCCAAGACGGATCCGTCATGAACTCTATTGAAAGTCAATGGGGGATGGATCCGTTTTCTATTATGTCAGATTGTGTCAGAGAAAACGGATCCGTCCCCATTGACTTGGATTTGGGGTCATGACGGATCCATCTTGCTCCACATCCCAGGACGGAAAGCAAACTACAACATGCTGCGGTTTGCTCTCCGGTATGAGAATGGAACGGAATGCATTTTGGAGCGCTCTGTTCTCTTCAGTTCAGTTTTCTGGTATTGGGTTCCGTCATAGGGGCTCAATACCGGAAAAAAACGCTTCCGTTTTGTCCCTATTCATTGTCAATGGGGACAAAACGAAAGTGTTTTTTTCCGGTATTGAGCCCCTATGATGGAACCCAATACCAGAAAACTTAAACGCTAGTGTGAAAGTAGCCTAAAACAGAATTTTTTAGACGAAAAACAGGAGCAGCCCCTATAGTAAATGTGCCCCATGGTCTTCCAGGGTGAAGCATAAGATCTGTAATGAGTGGAAAGAATAGCTCAAATACAAAAATGACTGTACAGTCTCATCTAGAGCTTTCTCGATAATGGTTTTGCCATAGCAAAGACATGAGAGGATATCAATGATGGGCCAACCATGAATGCACCCCGCAATGTTTTTGGATAAGAGATATAACCCATGTAATAAATACATAATGGATGAGCCCCGGATTGCCCCCATCTCATCCAATATGCAGCCTCAGGGGCCTTTGTTTTAGGGATCAGTATGTGTCTCCAGTAATAGCTGCTAACACAATCCATGCATGGAGATCCACCGGAGTGACCAGGCGCTTCAGTCTGTGGGTCATCACGTATTTCTAGGTCTCAGCCTCATACCGGAAGTTACACAAGCTACCTTTTTCTTATGGATGAGACGCGGATTTTATTTTGTACACAAATGCGAATTGTGACTTTTATACACTTTTATAGTCATTGTTAAAAAAAAAATCAAATGAAATAAACTATATATGTATATAATAAGAGCTTCTGATTATGGCCACGTTATTTTGAGGATCTATATACAGTGGTACGTCAGTAGTAATCTGACCAAAGAGGTGTCACATGGAACCGCCCAACCAGTCCCTCAAATACGGAAAGGTAGGGTCAAGACCCCAAAATGAGACAGGGTGGAAAAGATGCCAATTAAAGGGGTTCTCCGGGAATTAAGAAAATGAAAATACTTAAATATCACTTTATTTTAAATCTATTCCCAAATACCTTTCATTAGTTATAATGGCTCGTTTTGTCTGGGGAGCAATGATTAAGAGAAATAAAATGGCCGCCGTCCTATTAGTACACACAACACCTGTCCTAATCACACAGCAGGATAAGTTACTTCACAACACTGAGGTAAAGAGCTGCCTCATCCTCCTCTCTGTACTTCATGTCTCCTCATGATCTCCATTACTAAAGAGATTCATCTGAAGATCTTATCTTCTGTATTCAGGGTTATAATCCCTGACAAGCAGAGAGGAGGATGAGGCAGCTCTTTACCTCAGTGTTGTGAAGTAACTTGTCCTCCTGTGTGATTAGGACAGATTCTGTGTGTACTAATAGGACAGCGGCCATTTTATTTCTCTTAATCATTGCTCCCCAGACAAAACAAGCCATTATAACTAATGAAAGGTATTTGGGAATATTTATTTTAAAGTAATATTTAAGTATTTTCTTAATTCCCGGAGAACCCCTTTAATAACAAAATCCGAAAAACATCTCTTTTGGAGCAAGTGTCGCATAATCAGGCTGAGAACACTACTATGTGCTTTTGTCAGGGCTCATGCACACAAACGGATTATTTGTCCATGCCCGTTCCATTTTTTTTTGGGCCTGTACGCAGAACCATTCATTTCAATGGGGCCGCAAAAAAACGGAAATGACTCCATGTGCATTACGTATCCTTATGTGCATTCCGCAAAAAAATAGAACATGTCCTATTCTTGTCCGTTTTTTGGACACGGACAGTCATTGTTACAATGGATCCGAAAAAAAAAAGGATGTAACATGGACGTCACACGGATGTCATCTGTTTTTTTTGTGGATCCGGAGGCTCTGCTGACACGTCCATTTTAGTACATACTTATTCTTATTATATTCTTATATACTTACATATTTCTTTTCTGTTTATTATTACTTTTTTTATATAGCGCTGACGTATTCCGCAGCGTTGTATTGTGTTAGACATTATCATTGCTTGCTGTACCCGGAGGAACTCACAATCTATGTTCCCCATCAGTCTTTAGAGTGTGGGATGAAACCCATGCAAACACGGGAGAACATGCAAACTCCATGTATGAATGAACTGATGGACAGATAGGCCTATCATACCTCTTTTTAACGGGGAGCGTCTCTACACTCTCTGACATTTTCCATTGTACTGATCAAACGAAGTATTGACTCCCCCCATTGACAAGCGGAATATTAGCAACCAGTTGCTAATTTACTCATTATTTTCCAGTAGGAATAACAGAGGGCCAGCACAAAGAGCTCTTAAAGGGGTATTCCCACATCTCAGACAATGGGGGCATATCATTAGGATATGTTCCTATTGTCTGATAGGTGCGGGTCCCGCACCTATCTCTAAAACAAAGCCAGCAAAGTAGTGGCCGACAGTGCCAGGTCCGGCAACCCCCAATCGTTCCTATTGGCCCGGTGAAAAAAGCCAAGCCAGAATTGTTATTTTATGGGGAATATTAATAAAACAGACTTGTTGATCGTCTTCAAACTCTAACAACCTTCCCCTCTCCTGATGAGTCTCCTTTAGTAACTACTTGCTTCCCCCATGTAATAACAATTCTGGAGTATTCATTCTTATGACTCTATGTTGTGCCATTCCTCTATTATTCCTGCTAGAATATTATGAATTAATTGCTGAGAGTTTACACCATGTCCAGCTGGTTGTTACCAGTTGGGGGTGTGTCCCTGCTCAGTTTGACATTACCCGATCAGTGCAACCAGTATCATATGGTGCAGGGACACACCTCCAACTGGTAACGCCCATCTGGGCCTTCATTGCAAACTGCTGGTAATTCATCCATAAATTCTAGCAGGAATAATAAAAGAATGGCACAACATAGAGTCATAAGAATGTATTCTCCAGAATTGTTATTACATGGGGAATGCAAGTAGTTACTAAAACAGACACGTCAGGAGAGGTTAGAGGTCCCCTTTAAGAAGCAGTACTGGTCAGGGAAGCGTGCAGGAAGGGGCTCACTTTATGGTTATGTATATAGTGTATGACAGGCACATGTATAACTAGAGGCATGTATAACTCCTAGTTATTATCACTATAATAATGCTGCCATACTATACAAATAAATAATGCCACCACACAGTACTCAAATAGCAGTGCCGACACATCTGAGCCTTTGGCTTAGGGACCATGACACGTCAGTCCATCAGGTCTTAATATAACGCTGTAGGTTTGCTTTGCTCTGGAATGGAAAGCTCAGCCAAAACCTATAAGAAAGCAGAAGCCAAAAACATCTTTTTTGATGGTTTTGAACGAAACATCAGGAAAAAGAGGATTCCGAACTCAACTACATCCCGGTGTCTACTTGTTGCAAACCAGTGTCAGCATCTCTGCCCCTTATGTCTCCTGTTCTGTGTTAGAGGTGGACGGTTCCGACGCAGGTTTTTGCAACGTGTGAAATCTGCTATGTGAACGCGTTAATGGGAAGAATACCTTAAGGCTACATTCACACTGCATTAAAGGGGTTGTTCCTTCATAGACAATTGGGGCATATTGCTAGGACATAATACCCCCATTTTCTGATAGGTGAGGGTCCCACCTCTGGGACCCGCACCTACAACGAGAACAGATCAGGCAAATGAATGGAGGGCGCACTTCCCATACACAGCCGCCCTCCGTTCATTTCAATGGAGCCGCCGAAAATAGCCGAGCGCTGGCTGTTCCTGTCTGCCCCATAGGAATGAATGGGAGCAGGGGCCGCACATGCACGGTGCGCTCCCATTCACTTCTATGGGAGCAGCGGGGAGGTGGATGGACCCTAGGAAATCTGGGGCCCTCCAGCCACAGCTCTCCCTGCTCTGTTCTCGTAGGTGGGACCCCCACGTATCAGACAATGGGGGCATATCCTAGCAATATGCCCCCATTGCCCCCTATGATGGGAATACCCCTTTAAGTGTTTTACCATCCGCAAATCGTGGATCCGCAAAACACGGGTACCGGCTGTGTGTGTTCAGTATTTTGTGGACCGCACAGCCCTATGATAGAAATGCCTATTCTTGTCTGCGATTGTATAGGACATATCTTTTAGGCTTCTTTCACACGACCGTTGTGTGTTGCTGATCCGCAAATTACGGATCCGCAAAAAAAAAAATAGATGACGTCCGTATGGCATCCGTTTTTTTTGCGCTGTAAGGCCTCATTCACACGTCCGTATAATGTGTCCGCATCCGTTTCCGCAATTGCGGACAATTATGCGGATAGGATGCAGATCCATTCATTTCAATGGGTCCCAAAAAATGCGGACAGCACTCCGTGTGGTGTCTGCATCCGTGTGTCCGTTCCGAATGTCCGCATAATGAAATCCTCCTGTCCTACTTTTCTCCCGAATTGCGGTCCGTAGCACAATGAAAGTCTATGGATCCGCAAAAAAATGCGGAAGACATGCGGAAAGGCATCCGCATGTCATCCGTATTTGCGGATTCCGTTCCAGGAGGGGAGAAAAAAAAAGAAAAGGTACAGATGTTATTCATCCTTCCGTTTTTTGCGGATCCGCAAAAAATGGATGACATATGGATACATCCTTTCCGTTTTTTACGGAAAAATGGAACGGATGTCCTGGAAAAATGGAGTTTTTTGCAGAACAACGGATCCGCAAAAAACTGACCGTTTTCCAGGATGTGCAAAAATACGGACGTGTGAATGGGGCCTAACAATGCCTATCCTTTTCAGCAAAGGGGCTACGGAACGGACATACAGATGCGGACAGCACACGGTGTGCTGTCAGCATTTTTTGCGGACTCATTAAAATGAATGGGTCCGCATCCTATCAGTAAAATATGCGGATCGGAGGCCACATTTGCGTGAATGTAGCCTTGTGCAGGGCAGCGGAACGGAACTACGGATGTGGACGGCGCACAGTGTTTTGTCTGCATCTTTTGCGAGCCCATTGAAATGAATGGGTCCACACCCGTTCTGCAAAATTGCGGAACGGATGTGGACCCAGAAATTTGGTTGTGTGAATGGATCCTTAAAAGTAGAAAAAGGTAAAAGAAAAACCACAAAGCAGGGATAGTTCTTTCAGTAACATCACAAGAAGGGTGGCATTATGAGTTAGGGTACATACACACGGGTGCAGGTCTACAAACAGAAAATCCGTGACGATATCTCTGCGTTTCTGCACCAATTCTGTACCAAAAAAATACACGTGTTACTTGTGGTTTTAGGTACGGATTTGATGCGGTTTTGCTGCAGATCTCATCCTTTCAATGAGAAGGTTGAAATCCGTACATCCGTAGACAGGCTGCGGATTTCTATATCCTCACTGCGGGTCAATTTCCCCGTGGAATGAAAAAGCTCTGTGTACATGAGGTGTGTCTAATCTCATACACTTTGATGGTGCTGTAATACTCTTTCTGCATCAGAATCCGCACATGAGTAATTTACAACATGAGCAAGTAGCCCCAAGGCCACCCACACACATTGAGGAATAAGTACGTTTTTTTCCACGCAGATTCCCGTGCAGAAAAACCGCAGCGTGTTACAGTACCAGCAAAGTGTATGAGATTACACTAACCTCATGTACACTTATGTGCAGATTTTTTTCAATGTGGAAACGGACCTGCTGTGCAGTTTTCAAAATTTAAAGGGGTTGTCCAAGTTATATTTATTGATCCTCAGGATAGGTCATCAATTTCAGATGGGTGGGGGTCTGACACCCGGCACCCCCGCCGATCAGCTGTTTGAAGAGGAGGCGCGCGCCATATCAGCGCTGCCTCCTCTTCATTGTTTACCTGCTCGCCATAACATCCGCAGCGGTCAGCAATCGTAATTACACCTAACTGCCCCATTCATTTCAATGGAATGGCTCTGTAGTATACACTTGTATAGGAACAAGCCGTCCCATTGAAATGAATGGGGCAGTTAGGTGTAATTACGATTGCTGACCGCTGAGGATGTTACGGCGAGCAGGTAAACAATGAAGAGGAGGCAGTGTTGATATGGCGCGCGCCTCCTCTTCAAACAGCTGATCTGTGGGGGTGCACGGGTGTCGGACCTCCGCCGATCTGATATTGATGATCTATCCTGAGGATAGATCATCAATTAATATAACTCGGAGAACCCCTTTAAAGCCTGTCAATTATGTTTGCGGTTTTAGCTGCGGGTTTCACCCTTTTCAATGGAAGGTGAGATCTTTGGCAAAACCGCATCAAATCTGCATTTAGACATTGCAGATTTTAGAGCTGATATGCTGCAGGAAAGCACATAAATCCATACGGAAATTGGGGCAGATCTTACGTGCGTTCATCCAAAACCGTGTGCAGGTGGCCTAAGGGTACAACTGCACTGAGACGTGTCACGCAACATTTTTTGTAATGATACATCTATGGTGTCACAATGTCACATACAACATGCTGCAACCGCGACACCACAGTTGCACAAAAAACCATTAAAGTAGGACTGGGGTGTCGCAGTCGCAGCATGTCGCATGTTACAGTGCGACAGTATAGACTATCATTACGAAAAATGTTGCACGACAAATGTCATCATGTAGCCCTAACCTAAAGCTTCACCTTTGCACATCACTGGCGCCTTTGGTCCCATTGAGTGATTCTTACTCCGATCCGTAATTCAGCGCTATAGCCTGCTACGTGTCCATACTGTACCCTTATCGGTTTATTTCCATGCGCAGCATGTGGTGCAGATCTCCCTTGTGTGAGGGTGAATACGGCACATCGCAGAGGCGGCATAGGGCAGAAAGCTAAGTACTATACGGGTCAGGGATCCATACACACAGACCCGTATAATGACTTCCTTGACTGCAGCCATTTTTTTTTTAATTATATGTTTACCGCTAAAAAAATTGCTAAACCATAGAATGTAAACCCAGCTTTAGATATGATTATATATAGTGATAATGGACCAGGGGACTGCTAAATGAGAAACCCAGCCTGGAACATGGTAGATGTACGCCACCTAGTGGTCTGATCTGTACCTAGCTCTGTAACAAAGGCTTTTCCAATCACAAAACTTTACGGCATGTATTATGATATGCCATGAGTGCTTTATCGGTAGGGATCTGTCACCAATCCGGAGAATGGGGTCCAACGTCCCACATATGCAGAAGGGAGGTCTACACACTACTCCAAATGTCATTTGCCTTCTTTTCCCTTGGTGTTCATGTTGCTATTCTTCCTTTGCTCTCCTCCTCAGTTTCTTTAGCCCTTTTAGTCACCCTTGGACTTTTATGTTATTTTGTGTTCTCCCTGTGAACCTTCTCTACTTGTAGAAAGTGAGTATAGGGGCAATCCTACAAACGTAAAACTCTTTTGCTCACTGATCTGGAAAACTTTCTTCCCTTTCTGAGGGTGGACGGCAGCTCATCAAGCGCTGCAACTAGCTCTTTTTCAGCCCTTCCTCCCCTGCATAGAAAATAGTCCCTCACCTATGGCCCCAGAGATACATACAGGGGTGGACTGGGAACTTAAAGTGGCCCTGGAAAAAATACTAAAAGTGGCCCCGTTTTGTAGTCGGGTCCAAATTGACGGGAGGCGGAGCCAGCAATACAATATTGTGGCACATTATATCAACCAAAAGAGCCAAATGCCACAGTCCATCACATAATACCGCCCCAAAAACTTCCATTGGCCGCAGGGGCATAGCTAAAGGTTCATGGGCCCTGGTACAAGAGTTCAGCTTGGGCCCCCCTTCCCTCAGTGCTTTGTGGCCAGGGGCAGGGAAGCACATAGCCTTCGTGCTGCTGGAGGAACCCCACCATGCCAAATTCTTGACCTAACCCCTTCCCTCCAGCCAGAGGTGTAACTTGACCAGCATGCACTTTCTATAATACTGGTGTCTTCTTATGTGGCTCAAGGGTCTTTGGGCCCCTCAGGCTCCTGGGCCCAGTAGCGACTGATACCTCTGCACCCCCTATAGCTATGCTGCTGATTGGCTGGCCTTGAGGAGGGCCCAGGTGGGAAATTTCCCTGTAAGGTCTATGGCCAATCCGCCCCTGGATACATATAGTATGTCCTTCCCCAAACTTCTACAAAATGATCTAGATATACACTTTTATAAATTTAGAATTGGGGATGAATGATTGATCGGTGTCTGGACTGCTTCACCTGCTTCCTAATGAGATCACTACGCCGGCACTGAGAGGAGGAGAGGGAGCATCGAAGCTACTGAGCATGTGCGTCCACCAGTGAATGCAGGAGAAGGACGGATTTCGATGCGCAATATTCTTTGATCTCACAGTAGATGAGCTGCTGCAAGAATAGACTGGCACTGGCTTACTTTTCTACTGAGAGCACATGCATGCTTGGCCAAGCCACTGTGCATGCGTCAAGGGAGCGAGGGGGTGGTCACAGGGAACAGCAGTCAGCCAAACAAGTCTGCTTTTGACAACTACTTAAAGCCCCATTCACATGGCCATATGTATTTTGTGGTCCGCAAAATACGAATTTGCAAAAAATTCAGATGACAACTGTGTGATCCGTTTTTTTTGCGCATCCACTGTAAAAATGCTTATTCTTTTCAGCAAAAAGGACAAGGATAAGACATGTTCTATCTTTTTGGTGGGGCAGCAAATGTGCATGTATGTATGTACGGCCACCTTTACGAGGAGATCCTGCAAACTAAATGGAAGGCGCCTGTATAGGCCAAGGTCACGCTGGTGATTTATCACGTTCCAACACACACATGCACCTGAGACTATTAGAAAGCTACAAAGGAAAACTACAATCAGAAAGCAAACATGTCACTATCATTATTATCCAAAGGGCTTATTTTCCAGTCCTGAACACATCCTAATGAGGTCAGCAAACACAATAATTTGAGCTCCATGACGTGAAGGCCACCAGGAGTTGACTGTATTGAGATCAATGAACCGCCGTGCCATGCTTGGTAAAGTGCCATATGACAGAGTAAGGGCCTCGTTCACATTTCCGTTTTTCAAGGACATGTGGTATCTGCATTTTCCACACACCTGACCATTGATTTTAATGTGTTTGTTCCCACATCAAGCAGTTTTCCACTGACCATGAGTCAGTGGAAAAATCAGAGACATGCACTACTCTGGCCTGTGATGCGGACCAAATATGCTCTTTGAAGTCTAAGGGTCCGTGAAAAATCACAGGCACAGCACGGATGGCATCCTTGTTCTCAGTCAGTGTCAGTGGTTTTTACAGACTATAGGTAGCAGATGCTCTGGAAACTGGCCTTCAGCCTAACAGATGACGCTGTGCTGGACTGTGATGTATTTTGTGCAGGTGCAGTGATGAAGCCGGGAGCCGGCAAGCGCCCTTCACTCACTGCGCCTGCGCCGAATACTGAAGGGGACGGCACAGGCGCGAGATTTACACGGAGGACAGGGCTGGCAGGAGGAGACCAACACTGCCTGGCCCTGGCAATCAAGAGGACGTGGGCGTTACAAGAGGTGGGAGAATGGAGCCTCTAGGAGCAGGTGTAACGCCCCTCCCCCTGCTCCTAGAGGCTAAAAATCTGGTGACGGAAACCCTTTAAAATTAATGTGTACATGGACAATACTGTCCATGGGAATCCCACATGTAATCGCCGATCCTCCTTCTCACCTCTCATCTTATTTGCGCTTCACAAAGTCTCCTCCAAGATTATTACCATATATCCCCCATATTAAGGAACTCTGTACCCCGACATATCAAACTGTCACCGACCATGGAGATCTTCAAGAGGAACCTGAAAACCACATCTTCAGACAAGACTACAACCTACAGTAACCCCGCTGCCTGTATACCGCCATATGAGCAGCTTCTACCCTCACCTACTGTATCCGTCTCTCATCTCTTGTAAGCTCTTGCAGGCAGGGTCCTCTCTCCTTCTCTACCAGCTTGTAACTTGTCTTGTTGCTGCTTGTTTTATATCATACAGGAACCCCCCTTTTCATATGTAAAGCGAAATGGGATGATTGGCACTTTAATCCTTAGAGGACCCTGCGTTTTTATTTTTCACTCCCTGCCTTCCCAAAGCCATAACTTTTTTATTTTCCATTCACATAGCCATATAAGGGCTTGTTCTTTGTGGCACAAGTTGTACTTCCTAAATGCACAATTTAATATTCCATATGATGCAGTGAGAAGCTGTAAAAAAATCTAAATGGGGTGGAATTGGAAGAAAAAAACCTCAATTCCGACACAGTTTTGTTTTTATGGCATTTCCTATGTGGTAAAACTGACCTGTTACCTTCATTCTCCCGGTCAGAACGATTACAGCATTACCAAATTTGTATGGTTTTTCTTGTTTTAGTACTGTAAAAAAAAAAAATTTTTCATTGTTTATTTTTTAAAACTTTTTTTAATACTTTTTTTTAAGTCACCCTCGGTGACTATTACAAGCGATCATATATATATCCATCTTAGAACACGGCATTCAGTATATTCCAATGCAGTGCTGCCACCTGCAGGCCTGTATTGGAACAAACCAGTGATAGGCATTGGATCCTCAAGCAGTCCGTGGAAAATGCTATCACTGTCTGCATCTGTATGTCTATTCCGCAAATATTTATTTTGTGGTCCGCAAACTGTGGGTCCGCAAAACACGGACGCCGCCCGTGTGTGTCGCCCGCAATTTGTGGAATGGAACGGGCCGCCCAAGCGGCTGCAAAACAGACAAGAATAGGACTTCAATGGGGAGTGCTGTCCCCATGTTTTGCAGCCCCATTGAAGTGAATGAGTCCACACAAGCCGCCAAAAATGCAGCTCGGTTGCCGACACAAACAACGTTTGTGTATTATAGAACATGTTCTATCCTGGCCCATAAGATGAGGTCTGCAGTTGAATAAAGAATGGTATCAAAACATTCTCCAAGGGCAACTTCTCCCAACCATCCAGGAGCAATTCCAGTGGGTCCACACCCAGGTCCCATTATCCTCGTGTCCCAACCATCTTCAGAGGTAGCACCTGGTTTGCCCCTTGCAGGGCAGTTTCTAGGGAATTTTACCAACAGGGCAAACATAAAAAAAGCGCCCCCCCCCAATTAAATAACACTGACCTAAACAATGTTGCATAGCATGCACAGCTCAGTAGCCACAACAATGAACAGGCTCAGATGACCGCCCCATGCTCAGATGACCGCCCCATGCTCAGATGACCGCCCTATGCTCAAATGACTACCTTCATGCTCAATTGACCACCCCATGCTCAGATGACCGCCCTATGCTCAGATGACCGCCCTATGCTCAGATGACCGCCCTATGCTCAGATGACCGCCCTATGCTCAGATGACCACCCTATGCTCAGATGACCGCCCCATGCTCAGATGACGCCCCATGCTCAGATGACCGCCCTATGCTCAGATGACCACCCTCATGCTCAGATCACCGCCCTATGCTCAGATGACCACCCATGCTCAGATGACTACCTTCATGCTCAATTGACCGCCCCATGCTCAGATGACCGCCCTATGCTCAGACGACCGTCCTATGCTCAGATGACCACCCTATGCTCAGATGACCACCTTCATGCTCAGATCACCGCCCTATGCTCAGATGACCACCTTCATGCTCTGATCACCGCCCTATGCTCAGATGACCACCTTCATGCTCAGATCACCGCCCTATGCTCAGATGACCACCTTCATGCTCAGATGACCACCTTCATGCTCAGATCACCGCCCCATGCCCAGATCACCGCCCCATGCTCAGATGACCGCCCTATGCTCAGATGACCGCCCTATGCTCAGATGACCACCTTCATGCTCAGATCACCGCCCTATGCTCAGATGACCACCGTCATGCTCTGATCACCGCCCTATGCTCAGATGACCACCTTCATGCTCAGATCACCGCCCTATGCTCAGATGACCACCTTCATGCTCAGATCACCGCCCTATGCTCAGATGACCACCGTCATGCTCTGATCACTGCCCTATGCTCAGATGACCACCTTCATGCTCAGATCACCGCCCTATGCTCAGATGACCACCTTCATGCTCAGATGACCACCTTCATGCTCAGATCACCGCCCCATGCCCAGATCACCGCCCCATGCTCAGATCACCGCCCCATGCCCACATCACCGCCCCATGCCCACATCACCGCCCCATGCTCAGATCACCGCTCTTCCTCAGATCACCCCCTCATGCTCAGATCACTGCCCCATGCCCAGATCACCGCCCCATGCCCAGATCACCGCCCCATGCCCACATCACCGCCCCATGCTCA